>OU696698.1:60163580-60763580 GCA_916050605.2 Platycheirus albimanus
CAACAACAACAACAACAACAACAACATCATCACCATCATCATAATCAACATCAACAACAACAACAACAACAACAACAACAACAACAACATCATCACCATCATCATAATCAACATCAACAATTACAGAAACACGAAGAACAGGAACACCAACAACAAAATTGCAAAACTGTTTGATACAGAAAAATACAAACTAGCCATGAAATCCACGAACACGGCCTCCCAACATGCTAAACTTAAAACAAAAACCGACAAAATGGAACATTCGGACCTTATTTACAAAATAAATTGTAAAGGAAACCCTAACGAAGAATGCAGCCAAACTTACATAGGGACAACAAAACAGAAACTAAAAAACAGACTTTCAGGACACAAATCGGACATAAAAAACAATGCTCCACAGAAGACAGCACTGGCAGCACATTGTCTCTCACACAACCACACACCAAACTTTGACGAAACCAAAGTACTGCAAAGAGAAGAGAACCAGAGCAAGAGATTAATTATAGAAACTCTCCACATAATACACACAAATAAAACAATGAATAAAAAAACAGATACGGACAACGTTAGCTCCCAATACAAACATCTAGTGGAGAAGAGGAGCCAATTCAACAACTAGATTCATGTTTATAAACTTTTTTATTCTTGTTACTTGTTAGTTTGACAGTTTAGTGCTAAGTTTAACTTTGTTTTTCTTCTGCGTTTTGTAGAAACAATGGTTTAAATTAACTTTTTTGTGATAATTATTGTAAGTAATTGTTGTTTTTGTAAAACATGCCAAAAAAATTTATTGTAATTCATACTTTTCAATGCTAATAAATATACAATTATAGTTTTTTTCACCTGAAGATGTCCACAGACATGGACGAAACGTAGTGACACAAACAAAAACCTTGTTTTATTTTTTACCTGAAGCCCAAAAAACACCAAAAAATACAATCCACCAAAAAAGGTCACATATTACATACAGTATAACATACAAAGTTTAATTAAAATCGTTAGAGCCGTTTTCGAGCAAATTAGAAAAAACCAAAAAATGTTGGCTAAAACTTATCGGCTCGTTGTAAGGAAGCCACCGTTTAGAAAAGCTTCAGTGAAAAATTTACAAATCCATCCTATAGAAAACTATAAAAAACTATGTCAAACGAAATTTGAGTCGATTCAATCAAGCCGTTGTGAACTTATGGCTATTTGAAAAAAAGCCGTTAAAACCTGATTTTCGTTAGGACTATTTGAGCCAAAAACGAAAAACGCAGTTTTGTTAGAAATGCTTAAAGTAAGCTAAATTTTTAGTTTAATCAAAATCGTTAGAGCCGTTTTCGAGAAAATTCAAATTGAAAAAAACCGTTACTTGAAAGGTACCAGTTTGAACCGGGCTAAAACGAAATAAAAAAACCTCGACAACCGTTTTTCTTCAAACTACTATAAATCAAGTTTGAAGAAAATAGGTCAAGCGGTTTAGGCTGTAGCATGACGTGAAAAAGCGCACATCCGCACAGACGCACAGACAGACGGACGGTATGGCGAAAACCACTTTTTTGGGCTTCTCTATCATCGTAATGTCATGTTTGATTAAAACCTCGATTTTTTTTCTGCATGAAACGATAATATATAATACATAATAAAAACAATGTCTGTGCTTGTTCTGCTATGGTGGGATAAACTTTGAGATTTTTTACCAAAACCGTGCCCTATCCTATTTTCTAGAAAATTGACTTAAAACATAAAATTAATTCTTTAAAAAAAACGATAACTCCTACACTGCCATGCTATGACCACATACTTGAGATTGCCAAGAACGCTGCAAGATGCTTAGGCTTCCTTAATAGATGCAAAATGTTTTTCACCCCTTCTGATCTGGCTACAATTTACAAAGAGTTTATACGCCCTAAACTCGAGTATAACTCCCATCTCTGGGCAGGTGCTTCTCAAACTTTTTTACACCTGCTCGACAGAGTTCAGAAAATAGCTTTAAAATTGAAAGGAGAGAGAAACATTATGGAAATATATCCATCACTTGAGCATAGCGAAATGTTTCATGTCTTTCCTTATTTTACAAGTTCTTCTACAAAAAATGCCCACACGAGGTAGCCAGCTGCGTTCCACCCTTTTAATATTTCCAACGTAACACTCGTCTTGCTAGGAACGCTCAACAGTTTCACTTGAGCCCCATTTCAGACGTACCGTGAAATATAGGGATTCTTTCTTTAGCCGTACAACACGAATGTTGAATGAATTGACTGGCACAATTTTGTCTTGCCATTTTGATCTTCAAACATTCAAAACCAATGTTCATCGACACTTCCTTTCCCTTCCTCCCTAATTTCTTACCGCTCGCGCTGTGACTAATCATTAATAAGGGCTTTACAAACTCCTTAAGCGCGTGTGCATCTTCTTTCATTTTGTTTTAAATAAAGTTATTTAAGTGTTTCTAGGTAATTTTTTTTTCAAAATTGTACGTATTAAAGTATTATTTTGGTTGTCAAAATTCAATGCTGTTATTAATTGTGAGTCGAACACTGAAAACTGTATAACTTTCTGTTGCCAAGCGGGTGGCAATGGTACAGTGGATGTAGTGCTTGGTTGCTCAACCTGAGAGCTGTGCGTTCAAGCCCAGCCGAGGGCAGCAATTTTTATTTATTTCCCAAGTTTCAACTGGATGCCACCCGTGGAATTTCCATGAGATAATTATCACCTAAAATCTCAAACCACAGTACCACCTTTCTTTCCTATCTTTCTATTCCTTCTCTTTCCTCGCTCGCACATGTTAATTCATTATAAAGGTATTAATATCCCTTTGAGTGCGAGTGCATTATAAAAAAAAAAAAAGCTATTCAAAAATATTCCAACCTACTTTTTCATAAAAAGCACGAATAATATCCTGTGTCATTTCGTAAGGCTAGATTTTCTTGCTTTTGTGAAGCTGTAGGTTCAGTTATTTGAATAGCTTAGCAACAAAAAATCCTAGAGCATTACGGTTATAAGTTTTGCACTAAAAACTGATAAAAAACATTGGATTTTGACAACAAAGATAGTACTATGACGTAAAATTTAAAAAAAAATTAGTTACAACAAATCTCTAAATTTTTTTTTTTTTAAATTGAGTTTGAAAGTTAATAGCTATTTTGCAAACGGTTCACTAAAATAACGTTACTTAGAAACACAAAAAAGAAAAGGTTTCGGGCCTTAAGAAACTATATGGCAAGGCATAGTAGGAGTTATCGTTGTTTTTAAATAATCATTTATTTTAGAAAATAGCCCCCTCCCGGCTAAACGGAGGGAAATAGAATCCCCCCCTTCCATACGATTTTTTTCTTATCCCAAACCATTCTTCTCGCTCTAGGGTTTTTGCACACCTTAAGTGAATTATTCTGTATATTACATTACCAACGCATAAGTTAATGAAGTAGCGCTTGAATTCGTCCGTGCTATGTGAGGAACTGCAAATATTTTGATATTTTATTTTTTGTGTGTCCAGTTTCATCCAAAATCTTCTTAAAGCGCGAAATATTAAGGAAAGCAGGAACAATTTGAGTCTCCGCCATGTAATTGATGTAAGGGATGTTTGATACCAAATCGATACTTGGAAATATCGATATTTGTATTAATAAGCCGATTCCTAATATCGATACTTTTATACTAAGATCAAATATTTTTTCAAAGTATCAAACATCACTAGGTGTGCTTGGTGACGGAGTGCTAACCGCGTCCGCGCCCCCATTTGCATGTCTTCGCGCTCGCTTCAGGGACAGCTCTTGGGGTTGTAAAGAAAACCTAGGGCGACCGTGGGCAAATTATAAAAACAAAGCCAATATTGTATGAATGTAACCAAATTCAAAGTATTTCAAGTATAATACACCTTTGTAATGTAACATTTAACCGATGATACTTTATGGATTTACTTGACCTGAAGCCCAACCTAATGTAACGGTGTGTTGTTGTAATGTTCAAATTCTAAAAACAAAAAGGTCAGGCTCCTTATATGACATCTACAGTTACACACAAAACATAGCCATAAGAAATGTATACACATTTTTATAAGTTACAAAGCTTAACCCTATACAGTTGATAAATTAATGTAAGTGTAAGCAATTAAAATATTTAATTAACTTTAAAACTTGTTTCTTCTTTTTTTATAGTATTAATAATTGTTGCAATTAAATCAGAAAAGTTTCAAAGAAACAGAAGGTAATTAATGCAAAACTAAACACGAATAATATTGATATGTATACAGAATGAATCGCATACGGTGTGACAAAAAGCTATAGATATAGATAGCGTGTTGTTTGGGTTTAGACAAGAAAAATCGTTTATATTTTCTAAAAAAAAAATTACTTAAAACAGAAAAATAATTACTTAAAAAACAACGGCAAGACGCAAAATGTTTTGCTATGTATATCTTTTTGCAAAGCTAGAAACCTCTTCTTTTCTTAAGTTTTAAATCAAATAGTTTTTGTGACCTTTTTTGAAAAATAATTTTTCAAACTCAAAATTTTGAATTTTTTTTCTCAGAAACTGCAAGACACTTTACAATCTGGTTTTCTGTTTTTAATTAAAAACTAGCTGACCCGGCCAATTTCGTACCTCCTTACAGTTAATGAATGTCGTGTTACAGATTAGCTGAACTTAATTTATGATTTTGAGCGCACATTTTCTTTCTACAAAGTAAATTAGAATTACGAATGAATAATAACCGAAATGAGAAAGACATGGAACAACAATCGATGCCATATCAACCACAGTAATTACTTTTATCCCGGAAAAATGCATGGTTCCTATGGGATAGTGTATAGGAACCGTGTTTTTTATAGAAATTGAAAACAATTGAATTTCAATAGAACAGATATTTTATAAAATGTCAATATGGAAACAAACTCCAAGGCAACTGCAGAAGTAAAGAAAACAAAAAAGTAAGAAAGAATTTCGTAATGAGAAAGTATAGTATATTAGGTTTGTTATAATTTGTGTGATTTGTTTATTAACTGGTAGTTTTTCGAAACATAATTCGGTCGGCTCCTTTATATTTTTAAAAGTCTATCGATAAATACAGCCTTTATTTTGATGCATTGGTTTGCTGTTTTTAGTTCAGCTTCATACTGTAAATAAATTGTCTTTAGGTTAGTTGTATGCTTTTGTAATTAAAATGTAGTTACGTATTTAAAAATTATTTTTGTTCTTAAATTACTTATAATAATTGGTAATTCGTAGTCTTTCGAAATGCTAAATGCGAAATGGATAAAGCTCGGACAATAAATAAAAGGAGACAGATTTCAAGAGACGACTTCTCAAGAGGAGTTTAGACAAATTAAGCAAGTAGAGCGACATGCTACTTCTACATCAGTTGAAACATGAAACGTGAACGAAGTCGCGGGTAAAGGCTTATTATAAATGTGAAAGTTTCGATGTTTTGATGTTTGTTGCTCAATAACGCCAGTAGGGCTGAACGGATTTGGATGAAATGTGGCACAGAGATAGATTATAGTTTGAAATAGCATATAGGCTTTTTATACCGGTAAAATGTATGGAACAATAAAGTTCGGATTTAAAAGTAGCTAGATTACGAGAGACGACTCCTCAGGATACAGGCTATCTAGATCAGCTGAAACGCGAGCGAAGCCGTGGGTAGAGGCTAGTATTTTATATAAAATATTTATTATGCATATATAAATACATGTATTATAGATGGAGCGAAAGAAGTTTTACTTCAGTTGTGTGGTCTTAAGCACACTGTTTTATTTTCAATTGGATCGGCGGTTTTGGAGTCCTTAAAATATTTACAAACAAACAAAAAATACATTCATTTTGATATATGTACATTCTATACATATACATATACATATACATATACCCTCTTAACTAAACTCCAGTGTCAAAAAATGTTAAATACTTTGGTAGGGTTTTGAACTGGGAATTAAATGTTAATGATAGAAAGTCTCCATTGACCCCAGCCCCAACGTTATTATGTAATGTATATACGAGTATATTGCAATAGTAAGGAGTGCACGTGTAACAACAAATGGATGCTTCTCACAATAAAATGCTGCTGCCAAAGGACGTCTACATGAATGAAACGGCAGCGAAAAATACCCCAAGAATAAGTCAATCTCACTATTGGAGGAATTTTTTAGGGATACACTAACAAATATTACGAAATTACGTACACATACACTTTTCATAACAATTGTAAACTTCAAGAGCGCACCTGTATCTTTAAAACTTTGTTTATGTTTTTGACTTCAAAATAAAAAACAAAAAAATATTAATATAAAATCCTTAGTCCTGACTAACTGATATTTCAAATAAATGATTTCTCAGTTTCGCTAATTTATTTTTGTGTGTATTTTTTATTTTCCTTTTATTTTATTTTGTTCGTCAATTTTCTAACGTTTTTAATAGCCTATGGCCTATTCGGGACGGACATTGGTTGGCAATTTTGGTGGTAGTGATGGTTGATTTGATGGGGTGCGATGAAAAAGTTGTCGAAAATGGTGGGTGAGTGGAAGGTGTGGCAGGTGGTTGGATTTGGGAGATTTGGTGTTGGGAGGGGTGAGGAAATAAAATGCACGACTGGGTCGCACGTACTTGCTCTGAGGTTGCAATAGTATTATTAAAACACTGTTTTCGAGCAATATGCAGAACTCATGTTTGAAAAAATTTGGAAAAACTAAAAAAGTTTGGCTATAACTGGAAAACCTGATATACAGAAGTTTACGTTAAGAAACCTTTAGTATATCAAATTTAGATGTCATCTTTTGGGTGCTATAAAAGGATATAAATGTCCGCTTATGGCCAAATTAATAAAATTGTTAAAATAAATTTCCGTTATTATCATTTGAAGCCAAAAACTTAAATGCAGTTTTCTTCAAAACATTCTATGTATATTACATACAAAGTTTAATAAAAATCGGCAGAATCTTTTTTGAGTATATTAGAAAAACCTACTTAATTTGGCCAAAAAATAGTGGGTTTTTGTATGGGAGCGACCATTTAAAAAAGAGTAACTGGCAAAAATGCAATGCCATCTGATAGAGAATTGTAAGGAACTATACCAAACAAAGTTTGTTTGAATTCGATACAACCGTTGACAACTTATGGCCATTTGAAAAAAAGACGTTAAGACCAGATCTCCGTTACTAGCATTTTTTGCCAAAAACTAAAAACGCAGTTCTCTTAAGAACACTAAAAGAACATAACACACAAAATTTAATAAAAATCGTTAGAGCCATTTTTGAGAAAATTAGAAAAAACCAAAAAAAAGTGGCTAAAACTGAACGGCTCGTTGTATGGGAGCTACCATTTAGAAAAGCTTCACTGAAAAATTTACAAAGCCATCCTATAGAACACTATGAAGAACGATGCCAAACAAAGTTTGAGTCAATTCAATCAAGCCGTTGTGAACTTATGGCCATTTGAAAAAAAGCCGTTTAAACCTGATTTTCGTTACGACCATTTAAGCCAAAAACAAAAAAACGCTATTTTGTTAGAAATATCTTAGGTAAGTTAAATTTTAAATTTTATCAAAATCGTTAGAGCCGTTTTTGAGCAAATCCAAAATGAAAAAAACCGTTACTTGAAAGGTACCAGTTTGAGCCGGGCTAAAACAAAATAAAAAAAACCTCAACAATGGTTTTTCTTCAAACTGCTATATACCAAGTTTGAAGAAAATCCGTCAAGCCGTTTAGGCTGTAGCATGACGTGAAAAAGCGCACATCCGCACAGACGCACAGACAGACCGAAGGACGGTATGGCTTAAACCACTTTTTTGGTCTTCTCTATCATCGTAATGTCATGTTTGATTAAAACCTCGATTTTTTTTTCTGCACGAAACCAATACTTGCCCTATAGAGCAAGTAAAAAATGTCAAAAATGGTTGGTGGTTGGTTGGTGGCTATAGGTGTGATGGGTGGTTGGTGGTGTTGGGTGAGTGGCAAGCAGTGTTGGCAAGTAAGTTACATGAAGTAAGTTACTCGTTTAGTTACGCGTAACTAATATGAATTAGTTACGCCCAATATTTGGCGTTATGTAACTAAATGTAACTAACTGTAACCATTGTATATGAAATCTATAGTAATATGGATAGCAGGATCGACTGTGGCGACACCGTGAGTCTCCAAACCTTTTTTTCCAAATGTCCCGTTTTGGAGAGAAAATGTAGGTGGAAAGGTTTAAATATGTGATAATTATCAGCGACATCTATGTGTCTCCGAACCCCGTTATCTCTTACTCGTTCCCCAGACTACTATAGATTTCATATACAATGCTGTAACTAAATAAAACTAACTCTAACTTAATAATAAAAAATAAAAAAAATCACATTTCATCCTGAATCCCAATCGACTATTGACAAAATTCTTTTATTAGCAAGGGCAACGGCAACCTGGCAAGGAATACATATTGAAATTACTATGTTCCTGATGAAAAGGAAATTTAATAAAATATTATATTCTTGGAGCATAGAATAGGTTTTTACTTACATTTAAAGTTTTCCCCTCTTTCTTGAGATTCCTGGATAATTCTTTATTGTGATTTATTGTGATTTATTCTTGTATGGTAAATTCAGATTTGATCTCAGATTTGGTCTCAAATTTCAGATTTGGCTCGCCCAAAGGAAATCAAACGAGATCTATTTTGTTTTATTATTTATAAATATTTTTTGCAGAAATATAGTATAATTTAAAAATGTATTCCTTGCCAGGTAGTGGCCACAGCTGGCCCGACGGTAATATCAATCATCCAGCTTTGCCATAAAACAGTGAAGTCATTCGATCGGGTTTATGGACGGTACTTCTAAATTTCATTTTAACATAAAATGTGAGTTTGTATTTGAAAAATTCTATTAGTTATAGTTAGTTACATTTAGTTACAATTAGTTACATTTAGTTACATTAGTTACATTAGTTACATTAGTTACATTTAGTTACATTAGTTACATTAGTTACATAAGTTACATTAGTTACGTGTAACTAATTAAAATTTCAAAGTTACGCGTAACCATCCAACACTGGTGGCAAGTTGTTGTAGGTGTAATGGGTGGTTGGGTTTGGGGGGAGGGGGCAGTGGAGGGAATTGTCAAAGATAGTTGTACCGGGGGAGGGGGATGAGGAAAGAATTGTCAAAAATAGTGGGTGAGTAGCAGGTGGTTGAATTTGGTACATGCGGGGAATTGTCAAAAATAGTGGATGTGTTGTTGGTGGTGTGTTATATTGTGGGGGAGGAGGAACAAATTTTCAAAAATGGTGGGTGTTTGTAGTTGGTGCGGGTGGTGAGGCAAAAATTTTCAAAAATAATGGGTGATTTCTTGGTGGCTGTAGGTGGGATGGGTGTTTGGTTGGGGGGGGGGGGGCGAATTGTCAAATATGTCGGCTGGTTGATTGGCGGTGTATGTTTTTGGGTGGTTATCGGTTTTGGGAGTGGAGATGGTTGATTTGATGGGGGGCGATGAAAAAATTTTCAAAAATGGTGTGTGAGTGAAAGGTGATCTTAGGTGGGGTGGGTGGTTGTTTTTGGGAAATTTGGTATTGGGAGGGGGTGAGGAAAAAATCGTCAAAAATGATGGGTGGTTGGTTTGTGGCTGTAGGTGGAATCTGTGGTTGGCTTTGTTTTTTTTTGGGGAGGGGGGCGGGGAATATATAAAATGGTGGGTGAGTGCAAGTGGTTGAAGGTGGAATGGGTAGTTGGATTGGGAGGGGTGTGTAGTGGAGGGAATTGTCAAAAATAGTTGTGGTGGTTGGTTGGCGCTGGTTGGGTGGGGGGGGTGAAGAAAAAATTGTCAAAAATGGTGGATTAGTAGCAGGTGGTTGTAGGTGGAGTGTTTGGTTCAATTTGGTGTATGGGGGGGAGAATTGTCAAAAATAATGGGTGGTTGGTTGTAGATGGGGTGGGTGATTGGTGGTGGTTAGAAAGGGGGAATTTATTGTGTTAGGGAGGAGGAAATTTGTTTTCAAAAATGGTGGGCTGTTGGTTGATGGTTGTGTGTGGGGGTGATAGGCTGGTGTTTGGGTTAAGGGGTGAGCAAAAAATTTAAAAATGGTGGGTGGTTGTAGGTCTGTTGGGTGGTTGGAAATATACATATACATACACATGAACTGTTTTGTGAACTCGTTATCACGTAAAATTATAGTCCGTTAACCGACTTTACAGACAACCAGTTTTTTTATATTAAAATCTAAAAAAAAGGATGAAACAATGATGTTATTCAATTTATGGCTGCATGATACACAACATTTTTTGTTTTCTTCTCCGAAGCGTAAATGAAGAGTGAGTTTCCCAACTCGTGAACACGCCGTATATAACTACCGTGTGAAAAGCATGTCATTTCTAGATTTATTCCGTACACTTCCAGTGACTGCCCTTGTGATTTGTGATTTTGTAATCTAATGGTCATCGCAAAAGCAAGTTTCACTGAGAATTGAATGCGTTTAAAATGGAACGGCAAATCGGTTGAAGTCAAAGGAAATCGCGAAATCACATTGTTCACAAGCTTCATCACAATCAGTCGCGTTCCATTGCATAGTTTCGGGACATGAAGATTTCTTAGCATAATAATGACAAATATAACTTTAAAACGCAAATGATGAGGCGACATGCCAGGAAAATCCAGAGTTACTAAATTCCACTGGATAATTCACAGCTTCGTCCTCGATTTGTATAAACGCAATTCTCCCGGAATTTGATTTTGATAGTCCGATTCAAGTCATTGACATCAATATTTGTTACTGCTAAAATTGCGCTCAACCAATCGTAGTTGCGGTAATTTTGACCACTGTTCGGATATATGTACGTTAGTGATGAGTTCTTCTTTCGTTGAAGCGAATTGGCAAATTCGGAAGTATCCTATTCGGTCCAGTAGTTTTCAAGTTTTAAGTGGTCGAACCCTCTTAATAATCCATTTTTATATACATACATATATAGTTTATAGATGATAATGTGAGGAAAGGTTATTTATTAATAAAATCTTTTAAAATCGATTAGGCTAACTTACCTTATCTCTGTATAGTTAAATGACGCTTTTACATCTATATCTATATCTATATATATAAAAATCAATTTAATTTTTGTGTGTGACCTTATTTCTAGAGTTAGGATGGGTGGATTTTTTTATATATTCTTTTAAATGAAAGGGACCATAATGTAGATGGTTTAGAAGAAAAAAAATGTTAAAACCCTCCAGCTGAATTTTTTGTAGCCCATTTATAAGATTTGTTCCACTGTAAAGTAATATTTATTCGTAGTATTTATTGGAATTTATTTCAATAAAATTTATTTGATTTTTAATATTTCAAAATTAAAAAAATAAAACATAAGGGAGAGCTAGAGTACGTTTTCAACGAACTGTTGGATACCCTATTCCCTATATTTTTGTATGTGTATGTGTATGCGTGCGCCTCCCGCAGCCAGCCGCTGTTCCAGTTTCAGAAACACAATTCTTCTTTAGCAGACAGGAAAAAATTCAATAACATTAATTTTGTGTGGCCCATGTTCAATAACTGCTGGCGTAATAAAAAAGGCGTGTGCCACGCCTAAATTTGAGACTTTTTACTGCCAGGGCAATTACTATGAGCTCAGTGACATTCAACTTTAAGCTTGCAGATCGATTTGAACATAACGTACATACATACATACATACATACATACAGTAAGTAAATTATCTTTAATAATAGTGTATTGTCTTTTTTTAGGGCAAGTATTGATTTCGTGCAGAAAAAAAGAATCGAGGTTTTAATCAAACATGACATAACGATAAAAAAGAAGCCCAAAAAGTGGTTTTCGCCATACCGTACTTCGGTCTGTCTGTGCGGGTGTGCGTCTGTGCGCTTTTTCACGTCCAGCCACGGCTTGACGGATTTTCTGCAAACTTGGTATATATAGCAGTTTGAAGAAAAATGGTTGCTGAGGTTTTTACTTGCGATTATAGGTACTATAAGGCAACTTATGCATTCGTATAAGAAAAAATTTATTTCGTTTTAGCCCGTCTCTAACTGGTATCTTTCAAGTAACGGTTTTTTGAATTTTCTCGAAAACGGCTCAAACGATTTTAGATTAAACTCAAAATTTAGATAACTTTAAGCAATTCTAACAAAACTGCGTTTTTTTTTTGTTTTTGGCTCAAATGGTCGTAACGAAAATCAGGTTTAAATGGCTTTTTTTCAAATGAGCATAAGTTCGCAACGGCTTTATTGAATTGACTCAAACTTTGTTTGTTATCGTTTTTTATAGTGTTCTATAGGATGGTTTTGTAAATTTTTTAGTGAAGCCTTTCTAAATGGTAGATACAACGAGCCGTTCAGTCTTAGCCAACTTTTTTTTGGTTTTTTCTAATTTGCTCAAAAACGGCTTTAACGATTTTGATTAAACTTTGTGTGTTATTATTCTTTTAGTGTTTTTAATAGAACTGCGTTTTTAGTTTTTGCAAAAAAAAGCTAATAACGCAGATCTGATCTTAACGTCTTTTTTTCAAATGGCCATAAGTTGTCAACGGTTGTATCGAATTCAAACAAACTTTGTTTGGTATAGTTCCTTTCAACTCTGTATCAGATGACATTGCATTTTTGTCTGTTATTCTTTTTTAAATGGTGGCTCCCATACAAAAAGCCACTAGGTTTTGGTCAAATTATATAGTTTTTTCTAATTTAATCAAAAAAAAAAAAAAAAATCCGCCGATTTTTATTAAACTTTGTATGTAATATAGATACATAAAATGTTTTGATGAAAACTGCAATTAAGTTTTTGGCTACAAATGATAATAACGGAAATTTTTTTAAACAATTTTATTAATTCCCATAAACGGACATTTATATCATTTATAGCACCCAAAAGATGACATCTAAATTTTAAATGGGACGTACCGTTATAAGACTTTTGCTGAAAAATCTATTCCGAACAAAACATAAAGTTTGCACAGAAAACATTATTTAGAATGTTTTATCAAAATCGTAGGAGCGGTTTTTGATAAAAATCAATTTTCCCCTAAAAATCGTATGGCAGGTACCGTTAGTTTTAGAGGTAGAATGCTAATTCCAAAAAACCGTCTGTAGGACGTCATAATAATACTATGTACCAAGTTTGAAGCAAATCGGTCCAGCCGTTAAGGCTGTAGGTGCCGATGCAGACGGATGGACAGACAGACAGAATTGTCGGTCCCAATTTTTTCGACTTCTCTATCATAGTAATGCCATGTTTGATTGTTAGATTATTTTTTTTTACGAATGCATAACTTGCCTTATAGTAAAAATGTGAAAAGTAAGTGCGTTTATTTGTAAGGCTTGAGCTCCTAAGCTACTTAACCGTTTTTAAAATTCTTTAATTAAAAGAAAGCTATACATTATCTGTGAGTTACATAGGCTATACATTTCTTTAGTCTCAACTCTCAACTTAGAGACCCTTATGAAAATTGAAATAATGAAACCCAAGGTATCAAAAGTATTCCTTTAGAAGTCAATAATTGAAATGCACTGGAATTTGTACATGCGAATATACATAAACTGCAAGTTCGTCGGAAAAAAAAAAGTTTGAACGATATAGCGTGGACCAAAAAAGTTGGTCAAAAAAATCTGTCCGTCTGTCTGTCTTATTTGTTTGCCTTTCCGTCTGACTATATGTACCTATGTACCTAAAGACACCTACAAAAGCCCAAACGGGTGTGCTTAATTCTTTCAAACTAGGTATATCGAGTTTTTAAGGTATTGTACAGAAGTGAAATTGTTTTTTTTTTTTGCAGCTCGAAAACTAACGGTACCTGCAACTATAGTTATGTTGAAGCTAATTTTTTCTCGAAAATGACTCAAACGATTTTGATTAGTTTAGGCTTTTATGTATGACCTATCAAATGGCTGGAAACAAAGTTACCAAGAATTGCTAAGAAAGGTACCTTCCATAGGACGGGTTTTTTTTGCTTTCGCCTTTTTCGAAGACGGTTTAACCGATTCTGTCGGAAATTTACACATACATATATATAGGTTAAAGTAACTTAATTAATACCTAAGTACTACATTCCTATATTTTTAATTAATATTTCTTCGTTTTTTCAAAAACATTTCTCTTCATAATTTACCTAATATTTTGAAAACAGATCATTTACTTTTTTAAAAATAATAAGTAGTTATAAATGCAGAAGACCTATGTATTGGAGGAATTTAATTTCTTTTTGAAAAATGTTCTCCAAAAAATGTTGGTGACGTGAAATAACGCCGAATGCAATAACGCCGAATTTCAAAATTCGGCTTTATTGCACTTTACGAAAGTGAAATAACACCGAATTTTGACGTTCGGCCTTATTTCACTATAATAAAGTGAAATAACGCCGATTCGGCGTTATTTCACTTTCTAAATATTATTTTTATGACTTTTCATGTGTCTTTCATATTCTCTAAATAAGGTACCATCCTGAGAGCTTTGGAATCATTAAACAAATGTTTAAGTACCCTTTGTATATTTTTTTTTGTACAGGACCAATTTCCACTTAAAAATAAAACAAAGCAAATATGTTCTTCCCAAAAGTTCGTTTTAATGAAAAAAAAAATAATTTTTAATAATTCTTTTTTGTTGAAAAATACATACTTAATAAACATAACATAAACATTTCGATATTTAAAATTTTAATTATAAAGTTTACGAAATGTATACTTCATTATATTTTTAAAACCTAGTGCTGTTAAGAGAAGTCTTTTGAAGTAAAAGTTTCAGTATTTATTGAACTTAAAATGTATATGTAGACACCTAGGTTCTATATTTATATCAAGCTAAATAAAATGTCAACTTTTATTCAAAACCGTTGATATAAGTGCAACATATAAAATCCAAGCTTTGCAGAATTTGAGAGAAAAATTTTTCAGATCCAAGTTTTTTGAGAAATTCATCAAATAAAAATAAAAAATCGCGCGATTTTTTATTTTTATTTGATGAATTTCTCAAAAAACTTGGATCTGAAAAATTTTTCTCTCAAATTCTGCAAAGCTTGGATTTTATATGTTGCACTTATATCAACGGTTTTGAATAAAAGTTGACATTTTATTTAGCTTGATATAAATATAGAACCTAGGTGTCTACATATACATTTTAAGTTCAATAAATACTGAAACTTTTACTTCAAAAGACTTCTCTTAACAGCACTAGGTTTTAAAAATATAATGAAGTATACATTTCGTAAACTTTATAATTAAAATTTTAAATATCGAAATGTTTATGTTATGTTTATTAAGTATGTATTTTTCAACAAAAAAGAATTATTAAAAATTATTTTTTTTTTTTTTCATTAAAACGAACTTTTGGGAAGAACATATTTGCTTTGTTTTATTTTCTTACCATTTGGCTTTATTTCTCAATTGAAATTCGGCGTTATTTCACTTTCTTATAGTGAAATAAGGCCGAACGTCATAATTCGGCGTTATTTCACTTTCGCAAAGTGCAATAACGCCGAATTTTGAAATTCGGCGTTATTGCATTCGGCGTTATTTCACGGCACCAAAATGTTTTTATTCTAAGAAACCAATCCACAAATGTTGATAATTTTACTACCATACATTGAAATTCATCCAAAGAATAAGAGTTTCGAAAAATAATTTTTTTTTTCAAAATCTCAAGCCAAGACCAATGCCTTATTAGAGCAAGTTGGTGCGATCCAGTAGTGGACTTTATTTTTAAAAATTACTATGGCGAAGGCCAACCCTGTATTTGCCGCGAGCGAAGCCGCGGGTGAAAGCTAGTATTATATAAATCTCAATTTTATTTTGTATATGTATGTATTTTTGATTTTATAAATGTGAATTGAATTCTTCTTATAAAAATTAAATTAATTCTAGTTTTTGATTGGATACATAACTTAAATCTTATCTTATTACATTTATATTAAATTAATTATTCTTGTCCCTACATTTTTTCTTAAAACAATTTTGTTTTCTTATAAAATGTATGCTGTCTATTTATTTACAGATAACATATACATATACACTATATAGACCAAGAGCACACATCTAATTTTGTGTGTGAGTGATAGCAAAAATTGTAGGTATTTTTGGATAGCTCCTTTTAATTAATTAATAGATGTATAAGTCTTTACTGGCTGGCATTGGGGCAATAGTGAATTATACTGCAATAACAATGCACTTAAATAAATTGTGGTAGTGCAAAAGATGTGATAAGCGTCGATAGAACTTCCTTTATTGATATCAAATAGATTGATTCATGAAACTTTAGGTGGGTCCTTTTTCCCACAAGATGCACTCAAAGTATGAATTTTCGACTGCATTTTTCGGGTACTAGGTTCAAAATAAATAGTCTTGAAGGACCAAACTTAATGATAGCCGGGAAGGAATTTCAAAATATTGCACTTATTAAAAGTTCATATTGCATTTTACATAAATGTATATTGCACTTAAATTAAACATCAAAAGAAAAACAAAAAACTTTTTGAAAGAAACAAAAGAATTACTATTTTACTTTTACACAGCACTATACTTAACATTTTAAATAAGACTGATAGGAAGAAGAAAACTGAAGCATAGACAGGAATAATGATACGAAATGTACATCAATGGGGGGGGGGGGGGGGGTGTTACATCATAAATAAAAACATTTTTATTTTGCAAAATAAATTCTCTGAGTTGGTTGCCATCGATTACTATAGCATTTGTGTTTGAAATCGAACCATAACATACTAATTTTTTTTTTGAAAATGTTTTCGGTTTAGTTTACCGTATCGCTGTAACTGGTCCCTAAGGCAAGTTATTCATTCGTAAAAAAAATTCTAGCAATCAAACATAACATTACGATGATAAGTAAGTCGAAAAGTACCACTAAACGTAATGTGCATTGACTTTCACCGTTATTACCACGTAATTGATTTTAACTTATCAAAAAATGTTATTAAAACTAAACTGTTAAATTGTTAAAAATTATTTACTTATATATAATTGTATTTGATCTGGTCAAACTAAGTTTAAAACAACTTAGACAATTTGTCTGCTGTTGAAATAAAAAATAAATAAAATGCACGACTGGGTCGCACGAACTTGCTCTTATGATAAGCAATTGCGTAGTGGCTGCATATATGGATATTAAAAAAAAATTAAATAATTTCAAAAATTCTTTAATTTTTTAAATTAGTTTAAGAGTTTTCTCGGAAAAACTAAGTATGCAATAAAATTTCAAAGCTATACGTCAATCTAGGAAAAAAAATATTGAAAATCGTTGGACCAGTTTTTTTTTTAAAAGGTTATTTTTGAAAAACTTTTTCAAAAACTATTTTGAAATTTATTTGAGTATGCAAATATCTGGCAATCTGTAGTTTACATTTGAAAAATAATTAAAAAAAAAATCAATGCACCCGTTTCCAACATATTTCGAAAATCAAAAATTTTTTTGAAAAAATTATAAAAAATCAAAAAAAAAAGTTTTTGAAAATTTTGAAATTTCATATTAATAAAATTATGAATGACTTCCTGTGGCCAAAATTTGATTGAAATCGAATGTATAGTTTACGAGAAAATTTGATTTGAAAATACTGGTTCTATGAGAGGTACCGTTATTAGACAAATTTTGAAAAAAAAAATTCGAACCAAAAGATAGATTTTCTTGCAAAAATAGCATTCTGAAAGTTTTATCAAAATCGTTAGAGCCGTTTTTGAGAAAATCAATTTTTGTCTTCAAGATTGTATGGCAGGTGCCGTTATTTTTGGACCTAGAGCAAAAATAAATAAAGTGCACGACTGGGTCGTACGAACTTGCTCTAATGTGTTAAAATGGTCTTGGGTGCTTGAGATTTTGGGAAAAAAGCGTTGAAAAAATCATATGAAATTTTATAAATCACTTAAAAATCAATACATAAAACGTTTTTTGGAGAAAATGAAGTAAGCCATCAGGTTTCTTTTGTTTTTAAATTTTTCAGAATTTTTTTTTCAAAATCGTTGGATCAGTTTTTTCAAAAAACTGTTTTTTTTGAAAAACTTTTCGAAAATATATTCCAAATTTTTTTTGAGTATGCCAACTTCTAGTACTTTGTAGTTTTTATCAGAAAAATAAAATTAAAAAATATAGATGATGCCGTTTTTGGAAAAAACAAAGATTAAAAAAAAATTTTGAAACTTTTTTAAAAAACTCAAAAAAACTTTTTTTGAAAAATTTAAGAGTTTATATTATTTCTTTTATAAAAGGGCTTCAAAATTAAAAATTTCATTGAAATCTGTCAAGTGGCTTACGAGAAAATCGGATTTCAAAAAACCGGTCCTATGGGAGGTACCGTTATAAGACTTTTCCTGAAAAATCTATTCAAACCAAAACATAAAGTTTGCACAGAAAACACAATTCAGACAGTTTTATCAAAATCGTAGGAGCCGTTTTTGAGAAAAAATAATTTTTCACAAAAAATCGTATGGCAGGTACCGTTAGTTTTGGAGCTAGAATGCTAATTCCAAAAACCCCTCTGTAGGACGTCATAATAATACTATGTACCAAGTTTGAAGCAAATCGGTCCAGCCGTTTAGGCTGTAGTTAACTATACAGACAGACACACGGACAGACAGACAGACAGACAGACAGACAGACAGACAGACAGACAGACAGACAGAATTGTCGGACCTACTTTTTTCGACTTCTCTATCATCGTAATGTCATGTTTGATTGTTAGAATTTTTTTTTACGAATTATACCTATAATCGCAAGTAAAAAGGGGGTCAGACAATTTTGTCTGTCTGTATGTCCGTACCTATGTCTGTAAAATTTTGTTTTGTCAAGCTTGTAGTTTTACTTTGAAATTAGCATTCTACCTTTAAAACTAACAGTACCTGAAATACGATTTTATAATGAAAAATTAATTTTTCGCAAAAAACGGCTCCTACGATTTTGATAAAACTTACAGTGTTTTTTGTGTAAGACTTATGTTTTGGTTGAAATAGATTTTATAGAAAAAGTCTTATGAGAGGTTACCTCCCATAGGTTCGGTTCTTTGAAATCAGATTTTCTCGTAAGACACTTGACGGATTTTGATGACACTTTTAATGTAGGAGCCCTTTTTTAGGCGAAATAACATGAATTGTTAAATTTTTCAAAAAAAATTTTGTTGAGTTCTTTAAAAAAAAGTAAATTTTTTTTTAATTTTTGCTTTTTTGAAAAACGGTTCAATTAATTTTTAAAAAAATTCATTTTCCTGATAAAAACTTCAAAGCGCTAAAAGTTGGCATACTAAAAAAATGGAATATGTTTTCGAAAAGTTTTTCAAAAGAAACTGTTTTTTGAAAAAAACTGGTCCGACTGTCACTGTCACACATTAGAGCAAGTTTGTGCGACCCAGTCCTGCACTTTATTTAAAATAAAACAACTAGTTGTGCTTGCAAAAGCAGTATAATAAGGAACGGGATTATAAAAAACATAATGATGAGAGACGGAATTATAAAAAGCGAGATTTTAAAAAAGCGGGATCATAAAAACCGGAATTTTAAGAAACAGTATTATAAGGTATTTATCTTAAAATGAGTCACATTAATTTGACTTATTTTTTTTCAAATTCTTTACTTCAATAAAAAGTTGGGAGACTTTTTTGTTCAAAATGCCTCGGTTTAGGAAAAGCACAGTTTTTAACTAATTTCACAAAAATGCATTGTCACTGTGTCGTAGACGTTTAACTTTTTTTTAAAATTTTTGTATACAGAACAATCAAACAACTATAATAGTGGAATTTCCAATCCAGCAATGGTTAATGACGATGGAACCGTGGTCCAACAGCAATCTGATTACAATGACGATGCTGAAGATGATGAGGATGAAGAAGCCAAGAGCTCTAGTTGTCTTCCTGAATTCCAATTCTCCATGGTTGATTCCGAGTATGATGAAACTTTAGCATTTCCGGATTCAGTTACAATTCTTTCAAATGTGGGAGACAAACCTGTTCTAGTCGAACGTAAGGAAACAGATGATGAAGAAGCTGATAGTCCTGAAATAATATCAGAAATTCAATTTATATCACTATACGGCCCAAGTGTAAAATTTAATTCATTTCAAAGAAAAATATTCATTCCTGGTGTTGAAGTTAAAGTTCAAATCATCGACACTGAGCGAAGTGTGACGACACATTTCTTAAGTCCAAACTTGTAAGTCCTTTCCAATTATATTTTGTAGTTGATGTGAAGTGAATGTTAGATGATACTTATTTACTTAGATACACAATTGAACTGACACATGGCCCATTTTCGTGGACAATAAAAAAACGCTATAAGCATTTTAGCAGCCTTCATCAACAGCTTATGGTTTTTCGTGCTTCACTTAATTTCCCGTTCCCCATTAGAAGCCATAAGGAAAAGAGGGCAACAATGAAAAATGTTGCAATACAAATGGCCGAACAGTCAACCAACAATCTAGCAAGTAAGAGTGCAGATGCAACAGTATGTGGATCGGTACAACAAATGGGGTCAACAGCAACAGTGGCAAGGAAAATTAGGAAAAAGCGTAAACTGCCTCGATTTCCAAATCGCCCAGAATCCTTAGTTCCAGCAGAATCTTTGGAAACAAGAAAACAGCAATTAGAAGAATATTTATCAAATTTACTTAACATAAGTTTGTATAGATGTCACCATGAGACAGTAAGTACGAATAATTCTGCCCTTGTATTCATAATAATTTAAAAAAATTAACAAAAAGTCCTTCCAATTAATTAAAAAAAAAAAAACTAGGCCAAATTTTAATAAAAATATAAAAATAACTGAAAAACATTTAAAATTCCACTGTAACACGAGCAATTTGATAAAACTAATCAGTGCATTACACACATGAATGGCTATAAGTCCTCACATTAAGTCCGAAGGAAGACCGTTTTGATAGCACACATTGTGTTTTCCCTCAGAAACTAAGAAGTGTTTAAGAGAATTATTTGTTGAGCTTATCAGCTCATTAATGTCATTGAAGAAAACTTCTTCATACAAGAATTTCCATCTTTTAAACAATGCAGGGCATGTTCAAAGAAAATCGACAGTTTCACACATGTTAATTCAATATAAGTGTATTCATACCCTCTTGAGTGTTAGAGCATTATAAAAAAAAATTAATTATAGGAGGTTCTTGACCCTTTTTTAATATGTACCTTTACCTTGTACCATGATAAAGGGACGGCAAATGTGCCGAAAACAGGTTTTCCTTTTAAAGAAAACGAATTCAATATTTTAAGGGGTTTCTAGCTATCCACATCGGCTTTTCCTATTTCTTAGCTTGTTAAAACACTCCAAGCAGTGAAAAGACTTCAAGCAGTAAAAATGGCTTCAAGCAGTAAAAAGACTCCAAAGCATTACATTCAATGCAATCAAAAGCCTTATTGACTGCAAAGAATGACTTTTACAAGACTTCCAAGAATGAAAGCAGTTAAAAAGTAATGTATTCTTTTGGCTTCAAGTCTTATAACTGCTCTAAACGATTTTATTACTAAACCTTTAAAATTACCTGGGAATTTTTACTGCAGTACAAAAATGATTGAAGAGAAAGAAGGTTTCGATGAACATTGACCTTGAATGTTTGAAGATCAAAATGGCGAGAAAAAATTGTACCAGGCAATTCATTCCATTCATTCATTAAACGCTTTGTAAATTGTAGCCAGATCAGAAGGGATGAAAAACTTCTTGCATCTATTATGGAAGCTAAGCAGCATTCTTGGAAATCTCAAGAATGTGGTCATTCCAACGAAGGTTGTCATTGACACACATACCGAGTACTGATAGCTTTTCGGCCTCCTCGATGAAAGTACCATTCATGGATAATGGTATAGGGGGTATGTTTAGCTTTCACGACAAATAAAGACAGCATTGAGTTTTCGACGCATTAAACTCCATACGATTTCTAATACCCCAATTCACAAGGCTGTTTAAATCGGAGTTTAGTGAGCTTATCATACGGGATCGTTGTAATAACAAGTCCGAAGGCGAAGGCCGTGAAGTATCAAACGTATATGGAAAGCTAAAGGTTGAGTCGTCTGCAAAACAATTTAATGGATTAGAAGTCACAGACAAGAGATCATTTATAAAAATGAGAAGGAGAATCGGAGACAGAACAAAGCCCTGGGACACACCAGCATTTATTTTGTGTAGATCAGACTTGAAACTGTCTAAAATAACTTGTATTGAACGGTCCAGAAGATAGCTTCTAATCCAACGAATAAGAGTATCATAGATACCAAATGCACGCATTTTCGATAAAAGAGCTTCATGCCAAACTCTAGCAAATGCCTTTGAAATATCAAGCGCAATAATCTTGCTTTCGCAAAAGCAATGCAAAGATTTGTTCCACTGTTCGGTGAGATATGCCATCAGATCACCAGTGGAACGATTGCTGCGAAAGCCGTACTCTCGGTAATTTTAAAGCTCCCGATCTTCGAGATATTTCTTGAGCTGACGATTTATCAGTGTTTCCAAGACCTTTGAAAGAAGGGACGTAAACGAAAGAAGCGATGGAAAAGCTTACGCAGTGGTTTTGCCAGCGATGAAGAACATCTCTTCAGAAGTATAGGGGGTATACCATCCGGGCCAGCAGATTTGTGTATTTTAAGATCTCGAAGAACTCTTCCTACTGTACGTACGAGTGCGGAAAAATAGCTGTCCTATAGAAAAACTAACGTTCTCAAGTACAGAAGGGGCATCGTTGCTTGCAGGTAACGTAGAACTTGCAGCAAAATGAGCTGCGAGCATATTCGCCTTCTCTGAAGAGCTGACGATTGGTTGATCGTCGATGCTGAGCATTGGAACTGATGACTGATGACGTTGAGTTCTTGAGTTTTTTCACAAATGACCAGAAGTTTTTACATTTAAAACATTGCAGAATTTTTTGCCGTAACTTCTGTTCACGTAAAATTTCGTTTTATGATAACGAAGTTGCACGAGTTCCTAACTTGTTACTTGTTTGTCTTGCTTCCAATTTTCCTCAGTTGGGTTGGCTTCATAGGATCGGAAGCTTACTTCTTTCAACCTGATAGATTCTTTACACTCTTCGGTAATCCAAGACTTTTCTTTTGGTTTGATACCTTTTATTCTGTGAAGGACAAAAGTTCTCATTCCAAGGAAATTCATTATCGAGGAAGCATAATAACCACAGTTGAGAAAGAAATTATTCACACCTTCCCAGTTGGCTTTCTCGTATTGTCAAACGTTCAAAGTGGGTTTTTTTTTTCTTTAATTGGATTGTTGGAGATCCAACTTGAACATTGAAACCGTGGGTATTCACGACTTAAGTGTGAGGACAATGGGAAACAATAGAATAGAATAGAATAGAATAGAATAATTTATTTTTTCAGTTCAAGTATAAAGTTTACAATTTACATAAACATAATAAATAAAATTTTGGGAAACAATTCAGGAAATTGAATCTGACAGGGCATCTATTTATTAGAATAGGAAGTATAAGAACCTAGTCAACATCCGGTATACGAGTGCTCATCGACAAGCTGGGTAAGATGGTGATACTCACCAAAGATCTCTGTATACGTTCCTTCGAGTGTTATCTAACTAAAATATCGGGCCAACTTGAATTGAAGGCCCATATCGATTCCAGTGTAAAACAAACTGTCCTAGGTGTTATGCCCATAAAACAATTTGCACACGAAAATCAATATGCACAAACAACACACGATAAATCTATTCGCCAAATGCAACTTATCCACCCACCCCAAACCTCTTGCGATAATCCGCACAAGAGGCTTGCAGTGCCAGTGCATAGAAAGCAACAGAGGATGGGATGAACGAAGCTGAGATGCGCCTGCAAGTGAGAATTTGGTATTTAGTTTTTTTTTTGTCATTGATTATGCTCTCAATTTTTGTATTTGCATTTGTTATTGTTAATTTTTTTACTTAAACAAAACATAACTAAACAACAAAAAAACAACAGAAAACTACTGTTTATTGTTCTTGACGGCAAGTTCAACAAAGTAATTTATTGTGAGTGTTCGCCAATTCACTTCAAAGGGTTTGTGTCTCGGAATGCCGCTATAGTTTTCAAATCGTGTTGTCAAAAAAAAGTAATTGACCAAAACCACAACACTGCAATCTTATGTGGATCGTTGTGCCCAATTTGAGGAAATTTAAATTAAGGAATTTAAGTTAACAATATAGTCAAACTTCTTAATATTAACATGGTCATCCTTGTTTAAACAAAGCATTAAATCCTTGGTTTATGTATGGAACGTATTTATTTTTTTCCATTTAAAGCTTAATTTTGTGGAAGTATCAAACGTATCTTTTGTTTCCGGAATTGGAATAAAAGGAAAAGAGGGAGCTATTCTAAAGCGGACTGGATCAACCCGTCCCGGGCAAGCAGGCTGTGACTGTTTTGGATGCTTTCAGCACAAATGTTGTATACGCTGTAATTACTTTTGTTCTGATGTTGTATGTGGCAAATGGAGAAATCGGTGGTTTTTTGTTAAAGAAACATATTTCGGTTATATCCGGCCGACCGATGGTGAAATTAGGTGAGTCCAGTAGAAAAGTGTGCAATCTATACCAAATTAAATGCATCATAATTAATTTAGAGCTGTGATACTTTTTGACCAAGGATTTGATGTATCAACTGGAATATATCAAACGGGTATGCGAAGGGGCTTACAGATATTAACAAACAATCGACATATTGTTTTAAAATGCTGGACTAGGCGAAAAGCAAAGGAATGGTTGACTTTCTTAAAACAAACTGCCAATCAATACGGTATGTATGTAAAGTTTCTTGGAGTTTTACTAATGAACATTCATAAATCGGTTTTTTGACCTTAGCAAGGGATTTTACTTGCCCTAATCCACATTTTTCATTTGCACCCGTTCGTAATTCGGCACAAGCGAGTTGGTTTGTCGATGGTTCTAGTTATATGAATGCTGTGGCAGATGCCCTAGAGGGAGCAACTGCAGAAATTTACATAGCTGACTGGTGGTTGAGCCCAGAAATTTATATGAAGCGTCCAGCCATTGACGGAGATTATTGGCGATTAGATAAAATACTACTCAGAAAGGCGGTAAGTTTTTTTCTACCCCATATTACTTTTGTTCTCAACTTTCGGTAACACTTGTACAGGATGGCACATGGTAGACGCATAGATTTGCAAATATCATTGCTTCCTTGCAGTAGTGGAGGGGCGACGGATTGTTCTTATATGTGGAATGATTTTTTAGCACGTAGCTTAAGTCTCCAAAATGGAGTTGTAAAGACAATGACGCGTTTTTGTTTTTAAAACAATCTATTCAAACACAATCGAGATTGAGATTTTGTGTATGATAATGCGTTATAGGATACCAAAACTGTAACTACCACTTAAAACATCGAGAGGGTTTGGGCTGCAACTAAGCAGTAACCCAAGCTTTCAATCAATCCTTTTTTGCCTGTACTAGCTTTTAGATTGTCTGATTTTAGTAAGATAATTCAACAGCCTACACAGCAGAAGTTTGCATAGAGATTTTGGGTTACAGGTTCCCAGGCGTCTCATACCCGTAAGAGGCGATTTGAACAACGCATTCTCCTGCGTCGAACATTTTCAATTTGTGTTTGTTTGGGGATACTTGCAATTCCATGTTCACAACGATGTTTGAAACAGTATACAATTTAATCTTCCATTACATGTAAGCAAACTGTACAAACATTTAATAATTGTCTGCATCCGCAAAATGGAAAAACATTAAATAGGTCATCAATTAGCAAATGCATTTTCGGTGTTTGTAGTCTGACTCTCCATTTCCGTGACACTAGCTAGCAATATTAAAAGCTGGACTAACTAAGAAACCAATTACTGACATGCTTGCATTGTTTTCTGCAAATTGTAAGCAATTGCAAGCATTATGGAAACATTTCCATCCCTTGAACACCGTCGAAATGTTTCATGTCTTTCCTTATTTCACAGATTCTTTTACAAAAAATGTAAACTCGAGGTAGCCAGCTGCGTTCCATCCCTTAAACATTTCCCCCGGAATACTCGTCTTGCTAGAAACGCTAATAAGTTTACACTTGAGTCCCATTTTCGGACATACCGTGAAATATAGAGATTCTTTCTTTAGCCGTACAACACGAATGTGGAATAAATTGACTGGCACAATTTTCTCTTGCCATTTTGATCTTCAAACATTCAAGACCAATGTTCATCCACACCTCCTTTCCTTACTTACTTACTTACTTAAGGTGGCGCAGACAGTCCATTGTGGACCACGGCCTCAACCAACATTCCTCGCCAGCTAGGCCGGTCCCTAGCCAGTGGCCTCCAGTTGCGCACACCAAGTTAGTTGAGGTCGTTTACCACTTGATCGCGCCACCTTAGATGGGGTCTTCCAGAACTGCGTCGGCCCTCCGGGTTGGAATTGAAGACTCGTCGGGCAGGAGCGTTTTCGTCCATACGCTCCACATGACCCAGCCATCTAAGCCGCTGAATTTTCAGCTTCTTAACCAAGTCAATGTCGCTGTATAGCCCGTACAGTTCGTCATTGAATCTTCTCCTCCATACTCCATTGATACATACAGGCCCGAATATCACCCGAAGAATCTTTCTCTCAAAGCACCCCAGCCAGTATTCATCCGATTGTGTCAGTGTCCACGCTTCTGCCCCATACAGCAGGACTGGAATGATAAGGGTCTTGTATAGTGTCTCCTTGGTCCTTTGAGAGAGGGCTTTACTACTAAGATGCCTTCTTAGCCCGAAGAAACAGCGATTGGCAAGAGTGATTCTTCCACTGATCTCTTCACTGATGTTGTTCTGAAAGGTTATAGTGGAACCCAAATAGACAAAGTCCTTGACAACCTCAAAGTTATATCTGTCCATTGTGACGTTTTGTCCGAGCCTACGGTGATGATCTACTTCACCCGGGGACAGCATATACTTTGTTTTATCTTCATTTAATGCCAGACCCATTCGAGCCGCTTCCACTTCAATACTTGCGAATGCTCCACTGACAGCGCGCTTCGTTCTTCCAATAATGTCAATATCATCAGCATAGCCAAGTAATTGAACGGATCTAAAAAAAATCGTACCGCTGGTGTTGACATGCGAGTTGCGTACGATTGCCTCAAGAATGATGTTGAAGAGGTTACATGACAGCGCGTCACCCTGTCGTAAGCCTTTCTCGACATTAAATGAGTCGGTGGTGTTCTTACCAATCTTGACGGAGCAGCGCGAGTTCTCCATAGTCATCCTGCACAATCGAACGAGTTTGGCAGGGATGCCAAGAAGCGACATGGCCCTGTATAGCTCGTTCCTGTTTACGCTGTCATAGGCGACTTTAAAATCGATAAAGAGGTGGTGAGTATCGATTTGGAATTCTTGGGTCTTTTCCAAAATCTGCCGAAGTGTGAAAATTTGGTCGACGGTTGACTTACCTGGCCTGAAACCACACTGATAGGGGCCAATCAGTTCACGTGCGAAAGGGTTCAGACGTTCACACAGAATGGCCGACAAGATTTTATAGGCGACATTTAGGAGATTTATACCTCTGTAGTTGGCGCAGTTTAGAGTATCTCCTTTCTTGTGGATAGGGCACACAATGCTGAGGTTCCATTCGTCAAGCATACTTTCATCCGACCAGATTGTACAGATGAATTGGTGTATGCTCCTCACCAAGTCATCTCCCGCTGCTTTGAAGAGTTCAGCCGTAAGGCCATTAGATCCAGCAGCCTTGTTGGGCTTTAGTTTAGATATTGCTATCCGAACTTCTTCTTGGTCGGGAGGACGGAATTTTTGTTCATCATCATCCAAATCGAATGGATCATTCTGCCTGACAGCGATTAGTTTGCTGCCTTCGCCGTTTAACAGTCTGCAGAAGTGTTCTTTCCAAATTCTCAGCACCGACTGTGTATCTACAACGACATTCCCACCCTCGTCTCTACATGCTTCCGCTCGGGCTTTGTAACCCTTGGACGAATGCTTTACCCTTTGGTAGAACTTTCGAACATTGCTTCTGCCGTAGCACCCCTCAATAGATTCAACCATTCGTTTTTCCAGTTCTCTTTTTTTTCTTCTGAAAAGCCGATGTTCCTCTTTCCTCTTTTGCTGGTATACCGCACGGGAAGCGCTCTTGGCAGCTTTAGTTCGGGCATTCAGAACTGCATGATAGGCTTCGTCTTTGGCCAAGTGTGCGAGCCTGCACTCATCATCGAACCAGGTGTTTCGTTGTGGTCGCCTAATGAAACCCAAAACATCCGTGGCAGCGGTTTTGATGGCCATTTTGCAATGATGCCACTGAGCCTCTGGGTTTGGCGCAGGCGCTGGGCTTGTCAAGAGATAAGAGGAGACATGATTGGCAAAGGTTGTGGCGGTCTCTTGCGATTGTAACTTCGCAAATGTGATCAATTTGGTTGACGGTATTTTGATCAGGAGACCGCCAGGTCCCCTTGTGTATATTGAGGTGTGGGAAGTATGTGCTAGCTAAGATGACATTCGCCCCGCAGCAAAGTCGATTAGCCTGTGTCCGTTACCGGAAGTGTTGTCGTGCAGGCTATGCTTTCCGACTGTCGAGCCAAAGTTACCCTCCTTTCCGATTTTGGCGTTGAAGTCACCAAGAATAAACTTAGTGTCGTACTTCGGGCTTTCATCACACCTCCTTTCCCTTCCCCCCTAATTTCCCCTATCGCTCGCGCTGTGACTAATCATTAAAAGGGCTATAACAAACCCCTCGAGCGTGTGTGCAAAAAAAATGGTATATGGATTTTTTGTAGTAATTGTAAGTAATGCGTAAGATTAAAACAGGTTAACAGAAGCAAACACCTGTTTGACTGGTTATACATTCTTGTTGCTTGCCCATAAGATGAAATTGTCTAAGCTTAAAAATAAAAAATATATTCGGTGGGACAAAAGTCCCAACTTATATTTTTGGGACTCATTTACTGAAGCTCTACTTTATTTTCTATTTTTTGACACATACAACTGATTCGAAACAAATATAAAATGAAGGATATTTTTAACAATCGATTTGTAATTGAGAATCTGTCAAAATGGAAACGTACGAAGAAGAAGTTATTGATAACATTGAAATTTTACATCAAATTACCCATCAACATTAGCATCACCTAGCAACTAGCATCTTAACGAAACTTTGAAGTACTATAACTTATTCTAAACGGCTAAATTATGAACAAACTTCGGTAGATGTTTATGTTAAAAATGTTCCCAGTTACAAATGCATGCGAGATACAAGCTAGTTTTATAAATAATTTGTTAGTGAAGCACCATTTAAAAAAAAAATTGCATACTTTTGGTAACCATATAAGTAAATTATTAGTTGTTTGTGTTTGAACATTTCAAATTTTTAACAAAAGCATCCATGAAAGTAAAAAGAAGCGCAGTTTGAACTATTCACAAATGTTTGAAAATTATTTGTTGTTCTGAAAAATTGGTAAAGAAACCTTTGAACTTGAAAATTGATTTAACCATATTAAACTAGTTATTTTTATTCTTAAACAAATGAGCCAAATCTTGAAAAGCTGAGTCCCTGAGTCAATTAAAAAAAAAGTCCTTTTATCTCATATGAGTCTCCGTGGTAACTCTGCCTGGTATCATTCATATAAGCAGCAATACGTGCTCAAAGTGGAACTGCGTTAGCTCTCGCATCTATAACGGAATTGTTACAAAATTGTTGAAGAACGGCACATTCAGTACTAAGGCTTTCGTTAAACTTGCAAATAAATGAAAATGGTAAAAGTGTTGAAAAGTTTTAAATTGATCATATGGGATGAGTGCACGATAATGCCTAGCCATAATCGTCGCTATAGTGGCGTGATGTACTGTTAGGGGGTGACTTCTGACAAACACTTCCCATGATTCCGAAATCGACAAGTCATCATATTTGTGAAAATACGTGAAAACCATTCCATTTAGTGTGAATATGTTATTGTTCCTTTAACAGGATAGAACCGCAGAAGTTTTCTCCAAAAAACTGTTAAGAATCGGAAAAAAACAAATTCCGGAAGATATTAACAGTGGTTTAATATGGATTCCAACTGCCATTTGACAATTCACTTCGACGAAAGATGAATTCATCCCTAATGTATAATCGAACATTGGTAAAAAATATCGTAACTACGCCTAGGATTGGTTTCTTTTTTAGAAGCGAAAAATATTGATCATAAATTCATACAATCATACATAAATTAGACAATTCAAAACAAAAGTCCGGGAGATTAATCTATCGCGTATGAAACAAACATGAAGTGGTCAATTCTTTAGAGGAATTCGTAAACTCTTTGGCATTGGCTGGCATGCCTCCTCATTTGCGGCAGTCGCTGGATGTGTGCGGCATAAATCTCGAAATGTCATGTTTTTGACATGACCAGCTATATATGATAGGGTGTTCTCTTGAGTTGGGAAACCAACCTCACTCCTCATTTACACTCTATGGCAGAAAACAAATAATGTTGTGTATCATGCAGCAGACTTAAATTGAATACAATACAAAAACTATCCCATTCCTTTTATTAGATTTAAAAAAGAAACGAATATAATTCAATTAAATAAATAGTTGATTTTATTAAATTATCGCTAAATTTTAAACGGAACGAAGTCCGTCGAGTCAGCTAGTATTTTCTTTTTGAAATCAGAGCAGCAATTATTTATTATATTTCAATATCATCCGATGATAAAGAATTTTTCAAAATTAGAAATTTGTTAAAATAAAGCGATAAACATTCCGTCAAAGATGTTGTTTCATATCAATCAGACGATGAAGTGGACTTTCATTTCAGCTGTTAATGGCACACACACAATAACAAAATCAATCTCATTTTGTTTTCCATGCAACCAGAAAAATCGTGAAATCTAGATCTAATCTGACAGCGAATCTGAAAATGTCGTGTCGTCCGTCGGCGCGCGTTGGCGTATGCGTTTGCGGATCCGTCTAATTGTATTCATAACATTGAATTGAATTCGTGTGTATTCTATATTTTGACATGTAATACGTCTGCGTCTCCGTCTTCATTGTGTTCCTGCAGTAAAGCGTATTAAAATAAATAAAATGCACGGCTGGCACAATGATAACATATTTTTCCAGCAATAACAACTACTCTTTATTGTATTTTGAACATATTGACAGTGTTTTATAAGATACATTAACTTTGCCAGTTATTTCGTTGAACTAAGACCTCCAATTGAATTAAGTCGCTTAAAAACATATCTTTCTTACTTATATTTTTAGCTTAAAATCAATGAAATACTCCCAAAAAAAAACACAAACTCAAAATTGTTGAAGCCATTTTCGAAAATTTGGTAATAACTAAAAATTGCTGTCTAAAACCGGAAAACCAGATACACGCGAGCTACCATAAAGAAACCATAAATATTTAAAACTACGGTCAGTTTAATAAAACCGTTAAAGCCGATATCCGTTATTATCATTTATAACCAAAAACTAAAAATTAAGTTTTTTCGAAGCCTTCTATGTACATTACATACAAAGCTCAGTAAAAATCGTAAGAGAACTTTTTGAGCTATTCAGAGAAAACATAAAAATGTTGACCAAAACCTAGTTTAACAAAGAATAACTGAAAAAAATGCAACGCCATCCAATAAGAAGCTGTAAGGAACTATACACAGACAAACTTTGTGTGAATTCGATACATTCGCTGCCAATTTAAAATCTAAGAACTCAGTTTTCTTAACAACGCTCAAAAAATATAACACAAAAAGTTTAATCAAAATTGTTAGAGCCGTTTTTGCAGCAAACTAGAAAAAAAAAACAAAAAAATTAGCTTAAACTGAACGGCTCGTTGTATGAGAGTCAGGGCCCGATCTAGGGGGGGCGCGCCGGGCATTTGCCCGGGGCGGCAAATTTCAAGGGCGGCAAAATTTGAAAATTGAGGATTATTAAAGCTGTATTTTCAAAAAATGTTTACTTGTTTCTTTCTAATTAAGATCATCAAGGGAGAAAATAAGGTACAGTAAAACTACTTTATAACGAACTCTCCTTTCTATAGCAAACTTCATTTTGTTCACCTTCTTCTTAAAAAAATATCCCATATTAGTTAGGTTCCATCGAATGTATAGATGTATTAAAAAATGTACAGTTATTTAGTTTAAGTTTGCAAAGTCGCGTTTCGAAGGTAAAACAAGTTCAATCCTCAGTAGTTATTTTAACAAAGCTGTCGTTGGTACTTTTGACAATTGGTACGATGAAAACTAAGATCAGCGATAAAATCAATAATAATCGAGAACAAGCAATTTGGAAAGAGTTTACTTCAGACGAGATGAAAAAGGCCTACTATAGTGATAAGAGAACTGCATTAAGAATTTTTGAAGTTTTATTGAAACAAGTGATAAAACTAAAGAAGATGCTGAAAATTTTGTATTTTCTAAATTGGAAAATTTGTATAGTAAAATAAAAAACAAAATTTCAAATGCACAATCAAACATTGAATTTCTAAACAAAAGATATGATTTTTTTTTCATTAATTTTTGTATACCAATTTTCTTTGAAAATAAAAAGGAGCACGAGGTTTCAAAACACATTTCACATTTCTTTATAACGAATTTTATAAATTTTTACTTGCTCTATAGGGCAAGTATTGGTTTCGTGCAGAAAAAAAAACGATGATAGAGAAGCCCAAAAAAGTGGTTTTCGCCATACCGTCCGTCGGTCTGTCTGTGCGTCTGTGCGGATGTGCGGATGTGCGCTTTTTCACGTCATGCTACAGCCTAAACGGCTTGACGGATTTTCTTCAAACTTGGTATATAGCAGTTTGAAGAAAAACCATTGTCGAGGTTTTTTTTATTTTGTTTTAGCCCGGCTCAAACTGGTACCTTTCAAGTAACGGTTTTTTTCAATTTGGATTTTCTCGAAAACGGCTCTAACGATTTTGATTAAACTCAAAATTAAGCTTACTTTAAGCATTTCTAACAAATCTGCGTTTTTCGTTTTTGGCTCAAATAGTCCTAACGAAAATCAGGTTTTAACGGCTTTTTTTCAAATAGCCATAAGTTCACAACGGCTTGATTGAATTGACTCAAATTTCGTTTGACATAGTTTTTCATAGTGTTCTATAGGATGGTTTAGTAAATTTTTCACTGAAGCCTTTCTAAACGGTGGCTTCCATACAAAGAGCCGTTGAGTTTTAGCCAACTTTTTTTGGTTTTTTCTAATTTTCTCAAAAACAGCTCTAACGATTTTGATTAAACTGTGTGTGTTATATTCTTTTAGTGTTTTGAAGAGAACTGCGTTTTTAGTTTTTGGCTAAAAATGCAAATAACGGAGATCTGCTATTAACGGCTTTTTTCAAATGGCTATAAGTTGTCAACGGTTGCATCGAATTCACTCAAACTTTATTTGGTATAGTTCCTTACAGCTTACTATCAGATGGCATTTATTTTTTTTCATTTTCTCTTTTAAATGTTGGCTCCAATACAAAGAGCCACTAGATTTTGGCCAATTTTTTCATTTTTTCTAATTTACACAAAAAGGCTCCCCCGATTTGTATGAAACTTTGTATGTAACATACATAGAATTTAAAATTTAAAACAAAAGAATAATTATTAATAAAACACCTTAAATTGAGTTCACCATTCAAAGAAATTTTTTATTATTAAATTTCAATAATTAAATTGTATGCATTTCAACAAATTATTTGTCATCATCAGCAAAAAACGAACAAGAACAAAAGAGGAAAAATAAGCACAATAATAGACAAAAGTACAATGGTGAATGACTTAAAGCTGTCACTATACATTAAGTTAGTTAGATATATTTAAAGAGATCGGTTTCGATGTTGCCGTTGTCAAGGTTTATGTTGTCCTCGTCTCTCTGGATATAATACGTCTCGTACGCATCAAGTCGATTAGGGTCATTTACTTCTTTTAAAAGTTTTATGTTGTTTATTGAAAAATCAAAGTGGTTATTGGAAAGAACATGGCTAGCAAAAGCCGATTTCTTAGGTTGGTTTTGTCTTATCGACTCGCTATGTTCTTTGAAACGTTTGGAAAGGGTTCTTCTGGTCTGGCCATAGTATTTTTTATTACAATCACCACAAGTCAGTTGATAGATACCAGTTTTTTCCAGGTTATCAATTTTATCTTTGGTTGATCCTAATAGTTGTTTCATTTTGTTTTGACTGGAATAAACAATTTTCATGTCGTTCTTTTTGAAAACATCTTTGAGACGGTTTGTTATTTCTGGAACAAATGGTAAACAAACACGTTTAAATTCATTGTTTTTGACTTGCGATGAATTGTTTTGTGTAAATAATGTTGATAACCTTGATCTCATAATTTTCTTTGAGTGGATATTTATCATTTTGTCAATCATCGGAACTTCATAGCCGTTACATAGAGCAATACATTTTATTCTTTCATATTCAGTCTTGTAGTTTGTGATTGAAAGAGGGAGTTTAACCAGACGATGTACCATAGAATGGAAGGCTGCTTGTTTATGTTGGATCGGGGTGTGCGAAGTGTTTGGTATATATCGGATTGTACTGGTTGGTTTGTGATGTATTGCTATATCAATTTTCCCATTATTATTACACAGCATCAAATCCAAAAATGAGATTTTATTACTAACTTCAGTTTCATGTGTGAATTTGATGCGATCATTTTGTTCGTTTAGAAGTTTTAGCAATTTTTCCCACTCAGATCGTTTCACAATAGCGAAGATGTCGTCAACGTACTGTGATGCTTTTTTATACTTAGGCTGAGGTAGGCTCGTCGAAGTCCAGGGTTGTTCCCAAAGAAAGCGAAAACTCAGGGTTGAAGAGTGTTGAACTCCGAATTAACAATGCTTTTTATTTATCAAAATATCCTTAACAAGTTACTTCATATACGGACTTAATAATAACACTAACTTAATAATTTGATATACAAAATAGTATTAAATAGCTTAAATAATTTCGCCTCTAGGGTTTATTCCTACGACAAGAAGCGATTTCAACTATATTTGGTCTATAGAGTTGCCTCTATGACAATAATTGGTTTTAGGTCTGTAGAGATTCTTAAAAAGAAAAGCTCCACGACAAGAAACGAATTAGGTCTGCAGAGATTCCTGAACGGAAGCGCTCCACGACAAGAAACGGATTAGGTCTGTAGAGATTCTTTGAAAAGAAGAGCTCCACGACAAGAAACTGGTTAGGTCTGTAAAGATTCCTAAAAGGAAGCGCTCCACGACAAGAAACTGATTAGGTCTGTAGAGATTCTTTGAAAAGAAGAGCTCCACGACAAGAAACAAATTAGGTCTGTGTTGTAGCTTACAATGGCAGCTACCCCACGACAAGAAACTGGTGGCCTAATGCCTTTACTTCAAAATATGTTAAGGTTTCTGCTGGTATTCCCCGCAGCGTACCTTTGAGATCTCGTATTCCCGGTATTCTATTTAAATAGAATCGTATACCAATGGCTGGGAGCTCGAGTCTGATTTTTCATACAAATTTCGCTTATACTTATGGAATATTACAGTAATAAGATAGTGTGAATTATAAAATTAAAGATCAAAAATATAAGCACTAAAATAGTTCCTTCGGTTGGTTGGATATTTCTGCTGGTTATTATCATGTGTGTGTTCGGAGTTGGTTGGTAGTCCAAATCAGCGGTACGGGGCGGAGGGGTGGTTGGTTTTGCTTTACTTGCCGGTCTCTGATGCAAACCTGATGTTGCGAAAAATCGTCGTGGTGATTGTGACGGCGGTCGGTGGCGGTCGGTGGTGGTCGGTGATGATGGTCACAGGCTGATGCACTCATCATGGTGGTTGTGACGGCGGTCGGTGGCGGTCGGTGGTCTTCGGTGGTGATGGGGCATAGGCTGATGAACTCGTCGTGGTGATTGTGGGACGGCGGTCGGTGGTGGTTGGTGGCAGTGAGGAAAATGTGTAACTTCGTTACATTCCCCCCTTGCTTACGGGACGAGGACTTTCTCGTCGAAAGTGTTGGTCTTTATGTTTTTTTTTTTTTTTTTTTTTTTTACCTTCCATATTTTTTTTTTTTTATTATTTATATTTTTTTTTCTTTTTAAGTTTTTTTTTTTTTTTTTTTTTTGTTTTTTTTTTTTTTTTTTTTTTTTTTTTTTTTTTTTTTGTTTTTTTTTTTTTTTTTTTTTTTCTGTATATTAAAAAGGAGAAAACTTATTTTAATTCATTTATTTCAAAGTAACGATAAAAAACAATTCAATTCATACTCTTAAAAGTAAAAAAAAACTATAACAAAAAAAACAGAATTCATAACAACTAAAGGCGGGGTAGGTCCTAGTCCTGGTCGACGTCGATAACTTTTTTCTGGCCTTCGAATCTTAACTCGGCCCTGGTGCCCTTCCTATTCATTAATACTAGGATGCGGCCCCATGGACGTTGGATCACAAACGTCCTGTAATGCTTTCTGCCGCGGAGTTTGATTCCTTCGAACGGGTCGAAAGGAACCTGGCGTACCGTGTCGTCCTTCGGATCAACTGGAGCAGTCGGCATCTTTCCAAGGGCGGCTACTGTGACTGTATTCGGTTCGGGGAAGTAGATATGTCCGCTTCCATCCAGTAGTACCGCGTACTTGGCTTCGTTCTGCTCTGAAAGCTGGGTAGCTGCTGGTTCGTTAAAACTGCCTGCTTCTTTGGTGTTAGCTGGAGGGCTGTGGTGACGATAATCCTCGGTCTTAGCTTTGCAGGGTGCTGCGAACTGTGACAGATAACCTCTTCCACCGGAGTATCGGCTGCAACTAGGACGAGATAGGTCATCTGGGGCTATGGTCTTCTTTAATTCTTGCTGGGCGGTTTCGGCAGGTACCAATTTCGGGCTTGATTCTGCGATTTTCTTTACACGTGCAAACCAAGCTTCCTCGGCCTTCTTCCGTTGCATGCGTACCTGCTCTAGCCCTTCTGATAGAGATGCCTTTGGGAGAATTGGCACTACGGCTTCCAAATCATGAATGGGTTTCGAGCCGCGGGCTGCGGGTTGTCTGGTGTCTAAACGGAGGATCGCCGGTTCCTCCCTTTTGGGCGGCCTCACCTTGCTCGGTCGGGTCGGTTGTCGCGTCCAAGGGTCACTCGAAAGCTCGATCGGTTGTTGCCATTGTTGCTCACCCGGCACGTTTTTAGTACTAGGGGCAGTTGTGCGTCGAGCGATACGCTCGGGTGACGACAGACGATGAAACCGCGGGCTCGGTGATCGCGACTCTCGTCGTTTCTTCGGATGGCCTGGTGGAAACCGGGTGGCAGGTTCTACGGCCTTAACTTTCTTCTGGATAATGCGTCTGGACTCCATTTCGTATTCTTTCGTGGGAGATAAATTTGGCTTATGTCCTCGCTGTTTCGTGGCCAAATGACGACTGCTGGTATTCTGTGTTGGATTTGAGCAATACCAACTATTCGGTTGACGTCCTCTTCGGTCGGCGATCGGTGGACTACTGCGAAATTCTTTAGAGTTTTTATTCTTGGTGCTTCCCTTATTCGTGTGAGCAACTTCGGCAGCTGATGCTTTTGTGTATTCCAGTAAAACATTTGTTCGATGCCTGCTTTGATCGATATTCGGCGGGATAAGGGTAAGAGCGGCGGTTTGGTTGTCTCCTTCTACACTAGGAACAGCTGGATCGGATGTATACCCCTTTAGATCTCGAACGTGGGCGCGGATCTGCGTTTCCCTACCTTTAGTCTTGGAAACGCCTTTATTTTTGAGGACAACTATGACCGGAGAAAGGAATTTCATGACTTCGTAGGGGCCGTCGTAGCGGGGGGCCAGTTTTTCGGCAAAGTAATTGACTCCGGACGATAGAACGTGTGCCTTCTTATACACCTGTTCTCCTATACTGGGGCGCCACGCCCGACGTCTCAGGTTGTAATGCTTCGCTTGCGTTTGCTTAGCTCTTTGGAGGTGTACACGGGTGAGTTCGAATAATGCTTGCATACGCTCCTTACGGGTGTTAATCTCTTCTGTTGCGGAACTGGCCGGTAAAGAAGTCAGGAATTCATTCGGTGCACGGAGCTCCCGTCCGAAGTTGAGCATAGCAGGTGAAAATCCGGTGGACTCGTGTCGGCTAGAATTCAGCGCGAAGGTCAACTCTGGTATGTTCTCGTCCCAAGTGCGGTGGTTGTCTCGGACGTATTGGGCAATCATGGTCTTCAAGCCTCGGTTCACTCGCTCGGTGGGATTTTCTTGGGGCGTGTATGGGGCGGTCAGCCGGTGGTGGACTCCCCACTCTGCGAGAAACTCTTTAAATTTGTGGCTGGTGAACTGAGCTCCATTGTCCGAGATGAACTGCCGGGGGAAACCAAAGCGTGTGAAGATCCGTTCCCGCACAGCTTGAATCAAGCTCGGAGTTGTTGCGGCCCTCAAAGGTACGGCTTCTACCCACTTGGTAAACTGGTCGGTCATTACAAGGAGGATCGTGTGACCTCGCATAGATCGTGGCAAAGGTCCAACGAAATCCGCACAAACATTCTCCCATGGTTCCCCCACAGGGGTTGAGTACATGAGACCGCTGGGTTTAAGTTGGGACGCTTTGTATCGATTACAGGTATCACATTGTCGCACATACTTGCTTATGTCCCGAAACATCCCGGGCCAGTAGTATCGCCTAGCTATGCGTGACGTGGTTTTGGCTACTCCTAAGTGTCCAGCGGTAACAGCGTCATGATTCTCCATCAAGATGCGGGTTCGGTCAGTGATAGGTACGCATAACTTCCATTCGTGCGGCTGTGACGAGGTGAGCGGTTCGGTCAGCGTGAATCTACGGTATAGTCGGTCTTCCACAAGATTATATTCAGGGAATCGGGACGGATCGTGCTTTACTTGGTCAAGCTTCTTCTGCAACCAATCGGGCTTGGCATCCCACGAAGCGGCGAGCATGTCGGTTTCATTCAATGGTAACGGGTCCCGAGATAGCGCGTCTGCAACGACATTCATCGCGCCCTTCCGGTACTGGATATCGAAGTCATACTGCTGTAACTCCAACGCCCACCGCGCTAGCCGGCCGGATGGATTCTCTAATGAATGTAGCCATTTTAGGGAATGGTGGTCGGTTATGACAAAAAAGTGGTAACCTTCGAGGTAAGGGCGCATTTTTCTTATACCCCACAGGATTGCAAGACACTCCTTTTCTGTGGTTGCGTATTTCTGTTCTAACTCAGTCAAGGTACGACTGGCGTACGCTATCACTCTTTCGTTTCCCTCAGAGTTCTGTGTGAGCACGATACCCAGTCCGAAGTTGCTCGCGTCGGTCTGCAACGTGAACGGTAAGTCAAAATTTGGGCAAGCCAATACCGGTGCTTCCGTTAGCTTTCTCTTGAGCAGATCGAATGCTTCTTGGTGACTCGAGTTCCACTCCCACTTGACGGTCTTCTTTAGCAGACTGGTTAGAGGTGCAGCAATCGTTGAAAAGTCTTTAATGAATCGCCTGTACCACGAACATATTCCCAATATTCGGCGCAGCTCCCGAATGTTGGCTGGTGCGCTCAATCCTTGCACGGCAGAGATCTTTTCAGGGTCGGTATGGATCCCCTCTTTACTCACGACGTGGCCTAGATACTTGAGGCTTTCTCGGCAGAAGTTACATTTGTCCTTATTCAACTTTAAGTTGGCGGCGCGCAACCTCCTGAATACTTCGGTTAAATGTTGAATATGCTCGGTGAACGTCGCACTGATCACTATGATATCGTCTAGATATACAAGCACGTGATCGAGCATATCCGCTCCAAAAATAGCGTCCATTGACAAATGGAAAGTGGCTCCTGCTGAATGCAGCCCGCAAGGCATGACATTCCACTCGAAGAGTCCTCGGCCCGGAACGGTGAAAGCGGTATAAGGGCGGCTTTGCGGCTCCAACGCGATTTGCCAGTACCCCTGTTTCAAGTCGATAGTAGATATAAACCGGGCTCCACGTAATTTGTCAAGGATCGACACTATGAAGGGCAATGGGTAAGCATCCTTCACAGACAACTCGTTAAGTTGCCGAAAGTCTACACATACCCTCCAAGATCCGCCTTTCTTCCTCACTAATACTATGGGGGAGCTGTAGGGGCTTTTCGAGGGACTTATTTTCCCGGTCCTCAATAATTCATCCACTTCTTCGTCGATAACTTTCTGCATCGCGGGATTCCTCGGGTAGTACCGTTGTTTGAAAGGTTCTGAAGATTTGAGCCGGATTCGATGCGGTGGGACCTTTGCCAATTCCTGAATTTCCTCGAATTTGGGTAACTCTGTTTTTAGAAACTCTTCCAGTTCCTCTTGCTGTCGGGCGGGCAAATGCGACGTAGCTGAACACGTCGGATTGTTAGAAGGAGCGGTCGGCGGTGGCGGTTTCTTACTGGCGATAGATTTTCCGCCCATTGTCATGTGCAGACCTGCTTTATTCAACAAGTCCATCCCCAACAAGGCGTCCTCAGCTAAAGAAGGGAGGTACGTTACTTCTGTCGTCAAAGCAGCGCCTCCTAGGAAGAAGGTGGCAGTGTAATGCTCCGTCGTCATCACAGGTGCCCCATTCGCCAATTGAATCGCTCGGTGATATTCACGCATCGGGAGATTTAGATCTCGGAATACTTGCCTCAAAGGCTGGCCGACAAAAGTTTTGGTCGAACCGGTGTCGACTAGAGCCTGATATTCCTGGTCGTCCACTCTAATTGGAACGAAATAACGAGGATCTTGTTCAGGCGGGGTGTTTACTACGGCTACGGCTTGTCGGTGGCATGAACAATCCTTCGTGAGCCGACCATCTTCCCCGCAGAACGAACAGAACATCCTGAACGGGCGGTGGCATGTTTCCTTCCGATGGCCCCGCTGGTTGCAGTTCCAGCAGTGCGTGTTTCGGTCGTATGGTGCGGAAGGTGGCGGTAATCGAGCGGCTGGGGGAAGTTGGCCGGTTGTTGCGGGTATTGGGCGCGATTTACGGTCGTCACTTTTGATAGCCTCAAACTCCTCAGCTAGATAAGCCAACTCGTCTAAGGTTTCGAAATCCTTGCGTCGTATATAGTATCGGTACTCCGGTCTCATATTGTCGAAGATCCTGTCAATGTTTTTGGTTGCCGACATATGCGGATGCTGATGTAGCAAGTACTGGGCGGACAAGATGTATTCTTTGGCTTTTTCTCGCGGCCCTTGTCGCTTTCTGAATATCTCCTCTTCCAACCTGCGTAAGTATCGGGCAGGTAGGAAATGACTGATAAAAGCCTCTCGGAATACTTCCCACGAGGAAAAACTATCCCTTTTTATACGCAGCCATTCCAATGCACTACCCCGGAATATTTCAGGCAACGTTCGCAGTACGTCATTAAGTGGGATATCGTAACATCGGGTTAACTCCGTGAGCCTCTCCAGGAATTCCAAAGGGTTGCCAGAGGAATCGAAACGGAGTCCCCACTTGCGGACGGTATCCATTACTTCAGCTTCGTAGCTGAGAGTACGTCGGCTTGAAGAAGGTGGTTGCTGGAAGCTTTGTAACTCGGGCGGCGTATTTCGGGGTTGGTTCGGGCTCGGGGTTCGGCGCTGGTCTACCTGGTCTGGGTTTTTGTGCATCGGTTGCGGGGCAGCTGGTGGTGGCCTAGTCGGTTGTTGAATCGGCGGCACCTTGAAGCTGATTTCTTCATAAAGAGGGGTGGCGGTTTTCGGGGCTGGACTTATTCGTCCTGAGTTCGGGCCGGTATTCAATGTCGGTGGTGCGGTGGGTTTACTAGTGGAGTTAAGTTCCGCAGGTGAATCGTCTTCCAACCTTTGCTCCACTACTTCTTCCCATTTCTCACAAAGGTTTTGGGTCGAGCCATGAGTTCGAACCTTTTTGAGATGTACACTCAAACGCTGGCGTAAATCTTTCACCTTCCCGTCTGTGTCTAGGTGAAGATGCTCTAGCGTCTCGACTAATTCAGATTTCTTCATGTAATGTATAAATCCCAGATTCTTTAGGATGTTCTGGTCTTCCATGTCGGCTCCCAGTCGGTTTTCTTCTATATCGTCCCCTGGTCGGTTCTGGCTGTCTTCGTTATCGGACATGTTGCGATGGACGGTTATATAATTCAAGCTGGATCGGCGGTTATCGGTGGTACCTCTCGAAGGCTCCTGGTCGGTCGGCGGTCGGAGTTCGGTTGAGTCTTCTAAAGGTCCCTGCTCGGGCGCCAATTTGTGATGCTTTTTTATACTTAGGCTGAGGTAGGCTCGTCGAAGTCCAGGGTTGTTCCCAAAGAAAGCGAAAACTCAGGGTTGAAGAGTGTTGAACTCCGAATTAACAATGCTTTTTATTTATCAAAATATCCTTAACAAGTTACTTCATATACGGACTTAATAATAACACTAACTTAATAATTTGATATACAAAATAGTATTAAATAGCTTAAATAATTTCGCCTCTAGGGTTTATTCCTACGACAAGAAGCGATTTCAACTATATTTGGTCTATAGAGTTGCCTCTATGACAATAATTGGTTTTAGGTCTGTAGAGATTCTTAAAAAGAAAAGCTCCACGACAAGAAACGAATTAGGTCTGCAGAGATTCCTGAACGGAAGCGCTCCACGACAAGAAACGGATTAGGTCTGTAGAGATTCTTTGAAAAGAAGAGCTCCACGACAAGAAACTGGTTAGGTCTGTAAAGATTCCTAAAAGGAAGCGCTCCACGACAAGAAACTGATTAGGTCTGTAGAGATTCTTTGAAAAGAAGAGCTCCACGACAAGAAACAAATTAGGTCTGTGTTGTAGCTTACAATGGCAGCTACCCCACGACAAGAAACTGGTGGCCTAATGCCTTTACTTCAAAATATGTTAAGGTTTCTGCTGGTATTCCCCGCAGCGTACCTTTGAGATCTCGTATTCCCGGTATTCTATTTAAATAGAATCGTATACCAATGGCTGGGAGCTCGAGTCTGATTTTTCATACAAATTTCGCTTATACTTATGGAATATTACAGTAATAAGATAGTGTGAATTATAAAATTAAAGATCAAAAATATAAGCACTAAAATAGTTCCTTCGGTTGGTTGGATATTTCTGCTGGTTATTATCATGTGTGTGTTCGGAGTTGGTTGGTAGTCCAAATCAGCGGTACGGGGCGGAGGGGTGGTGGGTTTTGCTTTACTTGCCGGTCTCTGATGCAAACCTGATGTTGCGAAAAATCGTCGTGGTGATTGTGACGGCGGTCGGTGGCGGTCGGTGGTGGTCGGTGATGATGGTCACAGGCTGATGCACTCATCATGGTGGTTGTGACGGCGGTCGGTGGCGGTCGGTGGTCTTCGGTGGTGATGGGGCATAGGCTGATGAACTCGTCGTGGTGATTGTGGGACGGCGGTCGGTGGTGGTTGGTGGCAGTGAGGAAAATGTGTAACTTCGTTACAGTACCTGGTCCAGAATCTGGGTAGTTGGTTTTCAGTTTTTAGCCGGATTTCAAGACTGGCTAAAAAGGCCTCAGCGAGAATTGGAGAAAGTGAATTCCCCATACTTGTTCCTTGTTCGATTTTATAGAACTCGTTCTGAAATTGGAAGTAATTTTGTTCCATACAAAGACGAGCTGTTTTCATATAAATAATTCTCTTAGCTGATGGCACTTCATGTAGTAAAAAGTGTTGTTCTAGTGCGTTTAACGCTTCTGAAATAGGAACTGAAGGAAAAAGTGATTCGACGTCAAATGAAATCATCATTTCGTTTTCGTCTATGATAAGGTCCTTGATTTTTTCCACAAATTCAAAAGAATTTCTTACAGAAAGGCTTTTAACTCGTGGTAATGTATTTATCTCATTTACTAACCATTTTGCCATTTTTTCCATTGGGGATGACAAATTACTGACTATTTGCCTCACTTTATTACCCTCTTTGTGTATTTTTGGCAAAAAATAAATTTTCGGCACGCGTGGACAAGACACAATCAAACGCCATTTCATACGTTCACCAAACACATTACTTATGTCTTTACGTAAATCATTAGCTTGAGTAATCATTTTGTTCAATGGTGATCTGTATAGTTTTTTGTAATTATTATCTTCAATGCATTATTTCCCTTTTGCCAAATAGTCTATTTTGTCTAAGATAACAATTTTGTTGCCCTTGTCGGCCTTCACATAAAAACAGTGGAGACTATTCTAAAATTTAAAACTTCGAATATAAAAGATGACATTCGTACAAAAACGCGAGAAGTGCTGATGGACTTAAAATCTACAAATTCAAATCAACGTTCAACGAACAATAAACATCAAAAAACACTAAAATCGCTCCGTGCCAAAGACTGTTTTTATGTGAAGGCCGACAAGGGCAACAAAATTGTTATCTTAGACAAAATAGACTATTTTGCAAAAGGGAAAAAATGCATTGAAGAAAATAATTACAAAAACTATCCAGATCACCATTGAACAAAATGATTACTCAAGCTAATGATTTACGTAAAGACATAAGTAATGTGTTTGGTGAACGTATGAAATGGCGTTTGATTGTGTCTTGTCCACGCGTGCCGAAAATTTATTTTTTGCCAAAAATACACAAAGAGGGTAATAAAGTGAGGCAAATAGTCAGTAATTTGTCATCCCCAATGGAAAAAATGGCAAAATGGTTAGTAAATGAGATAAATACATTACCACGAGTTAAAAGCCTTTCTGTAAGAAATTCTTTTGAATTTGTGGAAAAAATCAAGGACCTTATCATAGACGAAAACGAAATGATGATTTCATTTGACGTCGAATCACTTTTTCCTTCAGTTCCTATTTCAGAAGCGTTAAACGCACTAGAACAACACTTTTTACTACATGAAGTGCCATCGGCTAAGAGAATTATTTATATGAAAACAGCTCGTCTTTGTATGGAACAAAATTACTTCCAATTTCAGAACGAGTTCTATAAAATCGAACAAGGAACAAGTATGGGGAATTCACTTTCTCCAATTCTCGCTGAGGCCTTTTTAGCCAGTCTTGAAATCCGGCTAAAAACTGAAAACCAACTACCCAGATTCTGGACCAGGTACGTTGACGACATCTTCGCTATTGTGAAACGATCTGAGTGGGAAAAATTGCTAAAACTTCTAAACGAACAAAATGATCGCATCAAATTCACACATGAAACTGAAGTTAGTAATAAAATCTCATTTTTGGATTTGATGCTGTGTAATAATAATGGGAAAATTGATATAGCAATACATCACAAACCAACCAGTACAATCCGATATATACCAAACACTTCGCACACCCCGATCCAACATAAACAAGCAGCCTTCCATTCTATGGTACATCGTCTGGTTAAACTCCCTCTTTCAATCACAAACTACAAGACTGAATATGAAAGAATAAAATGTATTGCTCTATGTAACGGCTATGAAGTTTCGATGATTGACAAAATGATAAATATCCACTCAAAGAAAATTATGAGATCAAGGTTATCAACATTATTTACACAAAACAATTCATCGCAAGTCAAAAACAATGAATTTAAACGTGTTTGTTTACCATTTGTTCCAGAAATAACAAACCGTCTCAAAGATGTTTTCAAAAAGAACGACATGAAAATTGTTTATTCCAGTCAAAACAAAATGAAACAACTATTAGGATCAACCAAAGATAAAATTGATAACCTGGAAAAAACTGGTATCTATCAACTGACTTGTGGTGATTGTAATAAAAAATACTATGGCCAGACCAGAAGAACCCTTTCCAAACGTTTCAAAGAACATAGCGAGTCGATAAGACAAAACCAACCTAAGAAATCGGCTTTTGCTAGCCATGTTCTTTCCAATAACCACTTTGATTTTTCAATAAACAACATAAAACTTTTAAAAGAAGTAAATGACCCTAATCGACTTTTTTTTATTTATTTATTTATTTATTTACCATCTAACGAGTACAAAGCTCTCTTAGACTAAGCATAGTAATATTTAACTTAAATTTTAATTTATAAAAACAATTTCGTGTATTAGTATATAAATTAATAGACATAAGCAATAATTAGATTCTATAACAAACTTAACACAGTATTTTTAAAAACTTCTCTGCTAAGGCAAAGGTCAATATTTTGGCAAATAGAATTAAACTCAGTACTGGATCTTGTAATGGGATCAGTTTTTCCGTAATTGGTATAGAATCGGGGAACAAAAAAGAAAGTTTCTCTTGTCCTTAATTGCCTTGAAGGAGCGTATATATTAAAAAGAGAGAGCAGTTTTGGACAATCAAAATGATTACAGAAAGTATCCCGTGCCAGCATTATAAGATAATATTTCCGTCTTGCTTCAAGGGATTTTAAATCAATCAATAGACAGCGAACCCTATAAGAAGGCAGAACAAAGTTAACCCACCTGAATTTACGCAGCGCGAATCTAGAAAATTTTCTTTGAATTGATTCGATCCGATTAACACCTACTCTATACAAAGGACACCATATACAGCAGGCATATTCTAAAGAAGATCTTATCAAGCATACGTATAACGATTTTAACGTATAAGGGTCTGAAAATTGTCTAGAGTTTCTTATTAAAAATCCAAGTAGTTTATTGGCTTTTGATACAAGATAATCTAAATGTAAATCAAAATTTAGTTTTGCGTCGAATATAACACCACCGACTTGATGCTTACGAGACGTATTATATCCAGAGAGACGAGGACAACATAAACCTTGACAACGGCAACATCGAAACCGATCTCTTTAAATATATCTAACTAACTTAATGTATAGTGACAGCTTTAAGTCATTCACCATTGTACTTTTGTCTATTATTGTGCTTATTTTTCCTCTTTTGTTCTTGTTCGTTTTTTGCTGATGATGACAAATAATTTGTTGAAATGCATACAATTTAATTATTGAAATTTAATAATAAAAAATTTCTTTGAATGGTGAACTCAATTTAAGGTGTTTTATTAATAATTATTCTTTTGTTTTAAATATATTGGAGTATCACGTTTTAATTGTTCTACCCTTTAAACTTTAAACCAATACATAGAATACTTCAAACAAAACTGCATTTTTAGTTTTTGGCTATATCTACATGATAATAGCGGAAATTGCTTTTAACAGTATTATTAATTTGGCCATAAGTGGACATTTGTATCATTTGTAACACCCAAAAGATAACGTCTTATTTTAAATATTAAAGGTTTCTTAACGTTAGCTCCCATATATCGAGTTTTCCAGTTTTAGCCAAATTTTTTTTTTTTACCAAATTTTTCAAAAATGAATTGTTCTTATTGATCGAAAAGTTTGTTTTCATCGTACTATTGCACCAACAGAGCAAGTACGTGCGACTCAGTCGTGCATTTTATTCTGTTTTCATTCAGTAAAGAACAAAGTTCAAGTTTATCGAGCTCGCTCTGTACGTCCTCTGAACTAATTGTGTTCAGAGCGCTGTGAACTATTAATGAAACGAATTTAATATCTTATTTATTTCCTTTTCTTATGCCATTTTTTTTTTAACACTTAAAATTTTGTTTGGCTTTTAGCTCAGTCTGCCCCATCTATTTATTTGGAGCTCGTAGAGCGCACTCTGAACACACTGACGGAGAAAAGAAATACAAAGTCTATGCTCTGAAGTCTCTGAAGCAAAAAAGAAAAACTTATTTTTGTTTGACAACTCAGGCTCTGGCGTGAACTAAAAAAGAAAAACGCCTTTTATTGCTTTTTATCAGGAAGACAAAATTTAAAAAAAAATATTAAATTGTTTTTGAAATAATAAAAAAAAAAACTTTAATTTTTATGAAATTTTAAGTAGGTAACAAAGTTATTTCGTTTATAAAAGGCCTTTCACTTAAAAAATGTCATCGAAATCCTTTAAGTGGCTTAGAAGTAAATCTGATATACAAAATTCGGCCCTATCGGAGTTACCGTTATAAAGAATTCCAACCAAAACATACATTTTACTCAATTTTTTTTTTAACAAAATCGTATAAGCCATTTTTGAGATATCTAAATGAGTTTGTCAATAAAAATCACATGGTAGGTAGGTACCGTTAATTTCGGAGCTTGAATGCTAGGTCCAAAAATCAATCTATCAGATGTTATAATAATACTGTGTTCTGTGTACCAAGTTTAAAGCAAATCGGTATAGCCGTTAAGGGTGTACAATCAGACGGACAGACAGACAGAATTGTCCGACCTATTTTTTCGGCTTCTCGATGATTACGATCATCATGCTTGATTGTCCAAAAGAAAATTTCCAACAATACCTATTACATTCTTACGGGTCGGATCTTCAAAAGTCGGTCAACAAATGCACCAACAATTTTATATCTTATATGTTCTCATTGCAAAAGGGTGGCAAATTAAATTTTTGCCCAGGGCGGCGAAAAAGCTGGATCGGGCCCTGATGAGAGTCACCGTTTAGAAAGCTTTTACTGAAAAAATTGCATTGCCATATTATAGGAACTTCTAAAGAACTATGCTAGACCAAGTTTGAGTGAATTCGATTAAGCCGTTGTCATCAAATGACCTTTTGAAAAAAGGCGTTTAAAATTTCCATAATTTGTTCAATTTTGAGTTTCCAAATCGTTATAGCCGTTTTCGAGCAAATCCAACTGCTTAACATGAAGTTTGAAGAAAATCCATCCAGCAGCTTAGGCTGTAGCATGGCGTGAACAGACGCACAGACAGACCGACGGACGGTATGGCTAAATCCACTTTCCTGGGCTTCTCTATCATCGTAATGTCATGTTTGATTAAAACCTCGATTTTTGTTTTTGCACAAAACCAGTACTTGCCCCACAGAGCAAGTAAAAAATGTGTGTATGCAATTTACATTCGGTCGAAGTGAATCTTCAAAGAAGTAACCTACCGTAGAATGAAATGAAAAACTTATTCCAACACTAGTTTGCGGCATACTTTAAAATTTTATTTGTATATACAAATATTAAGACTTTAATGTTTGCCATACGTATACAAACATTTTAACACACATTCTAGTTTACAAACGTACCGACACGGTGGCTCTCTTGCTTTAGATATGTATAGAGCATCCTTCTGACTTCTTTTTAAAGCCCGAAATCCAGGCGACACTATTTAAAAATCATCTTACATTATTCTTGAACTAAGTTCATTCAAATTTTTTTTCTTTAGCTTCTCCATTTAGACAGAGGCTCAAGACATTTGTATAATTTTACCACACATTTTTCTACATGCCCTATAGTCAGTGGCGTTACTATAGGGTGGCAGAGCTGGAAAAATGCCACGGGACCCCGATCCGAGAGGGCACCGACCGACCGAAGAGTCCGCGAGCTCAAAAGCTTAGTAGGAACTTAAAAGATAAAAATTTTTATTTAAATACTTAAAATCACGACTAAATACCATATACAAATTCAAACTAATCATTAAGATTTCAACACATTCAGTTACAAACGATGTTGGTCAATTTAAGAACGCATCCATTATAAAAAGTTACCTTACATTAGTCCAGTAGGTACTTTAACAATAATGACTTTATTGATGAAAACGCGAGTTACCAGTGCAACAAAAGTTAAGAATTGCGGGTTGGGTCCAATTTGTCGATTTTTAAAAAGTCGATTTAAAAATATCGATCGTTATAATGTCGACTTTCGAGAAGTCGATTGGTAAAAATACCGACTAATTAAAATGTCGACTCTTCTAAAGTAAATTTTGAAAATATCGACTCGAAAAAAGGTCGACAGTGGCAAAGTGAGTGATGTTCACATGCATGCGGCGCCGCATCACTCACTTTGCCCCTGTCGATCAGTTATGCGCTCCTACTACTAGGTATGATCCCCTATATTATTATTATTATTATAGAGTTTGTTTGTACTTCTCAACCTCTAATAGGATGGAAATTACCTATCCCGGGCTATGCCAAGGGATTAGGCTCTGATGGGCATAGACCATGTTCTAGCTCTTTTGGAATATTGGTGCAGGTAATGACATTGCGGGGGGAGAAAGTCCCCATCCCAATGAGATTTTTTTTTTATTATTATTATTATTATTATTATTATATGTATAATAATAGCCGGTTGTATGCAATGTTTTTTCGAATCGAATCAAATGGTGCTATGTATTTATTTTCAGAGACCCCTAGTGAGTAGTAGCTATGTTTTTCTGTGCTTTATATAAATCACAGACAAAAGAAATATATTTCTTTTGTCTGTGTATAAATGCACATCAATGCACATAGAAAAAGCACGATATCTGCCGTATAGTAGCTACGCCAAAGCTTACAACCCGATACAAATATGTCCATAATAATGCCGTATCATACGCACATAGAAAAAGTGATATCTACCGGATGGTAGCTATATTTTTCTGATGTGCGTATGATAGATAATGGATTTGTTCAACACAGCAGCAACACTTTTCTGTGTCTTTTCATAAGATTGTAAAAACCAAGCAAATTGCAAAAAATAAAAATTTATTTATTTATATATTTATTTCATCTCAATGCTAGCGGATAAACAATATTTTTGGTTAAAGCCTACATTTGTCTGTCTTCGACCAGATCGACCCTTCCGGAATTTTCGCTGATGTTTCAAACCGCTAAAAAATGTATGAACAAAATCAAAAAAAAAAAAAAAAAAAAAAAAAAAATGAACAAAAAAATGTTAAAAGCCTGCATTTTATTTTTTTCCACCCGATCGGCCACTGCGGGGTTTTCGCTGATGTTTCAAACCTTTTAAAAAATGTATGAAAAAATCAAAAAAAAAATAAACCAAAATTGCAATTTATTTTTGTCTTCCATCTGATCTGAACCAAACCTTCACTGGAACCATCCCTAGAAAAACAATATTTAGCCTAAAAAATTCATAAAAATCCTTTCCGTTCCGTTTCCAGTTTTATATACTATATATATATGTAGATTACCTAATTAATGAATTAACTAAAAACATGAATTGTATATAGTTTATAAGGAAATATTCAGCTGATTGCACATAATTGTAGGCTTACACAAAGTCTTACAGATTCAGTGACTACATAGTTATACTAAGGGCCAGTAGTAGGTACAATCGTAGTTTATCCTCGGATCAAAATTTAAAAACGATTTACTTAGGTTCGTGTTTTGATAATTAATGTTAAGACGGTGGTTCAAGTGTATTTTAAGAGTTAACCCATCGATTTCGGTGGATTAAATAAAAGTTGCCCAACTAATTAAGAAGCTAAAAACGAGATTCAGTGCTGAACCGCTATTGTACAACTGGTACTAATTCATCTTCGAGATAGATAACTCATTTAGTAGGATTGGCATAAGGTTGTTTTAGTGGCTTTAAAATCTCAAACTACTACTCGTATTGTAGGAATTGGAGACTACATAGTGTCTTTTGAGATTCTCGCCTTAAAAAAATCTGTGTCTCAGAGTTGATGTGATTTCATCTATTTTTTTAAGAAAAGTCAATGGTTACCATCCTTATCACTGTCCGACACCTTTCAGTGCAAACTATGTGAACCTTAATAAAAGTAGACGCCATAAATCACCGTCGTTTTTTACGGGTTTTCAGCTAGTTTAAATATAATTACAAAATTTTAAATGTCGATACAATCCAAAGAACTACATTTTTTATCAGGATAAAAGTCGACATTGTTACCGACACTTTTTCAGTCGACATTTTCATAGCCTGGATTTTAAACTGACAACTTTTTTTTTGCCGATCAAACATCAGTCGACATTTTGCCAGTCGATGAAATGAGTAAATTTTTGTTGGCGACTATTCGTACGCTTCCCAAGAATTGCACCTTACTAAAAGAAACAGTACCTATAGCAGATACTGTACCTGACACCAATGTATATCCAGATCCAGAACAACCACAACTAGGTTCTAGCAAGTAAAAAAGTGAATCATATTTGAATGTGAACAATAATTTAGAAAAAGACAACATCTAGAATATAATAAATCTATAGAAGCATAATCCAGAAAAAATAAATTATAGATTTTTTTAAAACTTTTTGAGAGATCAGTTGGATTTTTCACTACGATTATGTTTGTTATTGATTATAATATGTAGTGACCCCACCACACTAATTATTTCTTTGTTTGTATGCTTACTTTGTGCTAAGTGGTCTGGCCTAACTTAACTAAAGTATATTTACATTCCATATCTGTTTAAATTTTAGGCTCATGGCTAATATTGTCTCAAACTATGTGATTCTACTTTAGAAAAGCTCTTAATCATGAATTATTGTTCTTTCGCGCGAGCTAATTGTAACCATTGTCTCAAAAACTAATATATTAAAAACTAATATATACATTTTAGATTTTGTTTATTCTAGGTTTCCTTTTTTAGATTTGTTTTATTCTAGATTTTCCCTCTCTAAATTTGTTTGCTCTAGAATTTATTTTCTAGATATCGTGGTAACCCCATCTTCACCATTATGTTACTGATAAGGCATTTTAAAGAACTGACTATAATCAAATGAAACGGTTCGTGATCGAAATCGGATATCGTAAACTTAAAACTTATACCCATCTGTATCGTAGCTCAAATGGACTGTATAATCGAGATCAATTAATAAATATGTAAACGAAATGAAACACGATAATTTATAGTGGAAAAAATGTTATGTAAAAAAACCACTTAGCACATTTTATTCTTCTCACTTCAAAATCCTGCTTAAGACTAACACTCATTCACGCTTTCGTTAAGTTCTTACGTTAAGTTTTATTTACGTTCTTGTATCTTCTTATACTTATGTGACCATCGAATGCAGAGTTGCCAGAACTCATGCGATTCGATACACCATCCAAAGATTTTGCCTCGGGCCTGGTAAAGTTAAAGTTACGCCACTACCCATTGTTTTCTAAGCTGGCATTGACTAACAATAGACTCACTAACCGACTGAAGGTCGAATCTTGCCAATTGCAGCACTTAGCATTATTTTATTTTATTATAATTACTATTTTACTTCAATGTCTATTCTTTTATTTAATTGTATAATATATTCTTATCTACAATTAAATGAAAATAATAAAAGCTCATAGCTGAGCAGTCAGAATTTTATAAAACGAGAGATTCCTTCAGCAGATTTTCATTCTCGTTTTGTATTTCACTGTCACACTTGAAGTTTGCGGCCTGCTGCAGTTTCGGAATTACACAGTCTTGCGACAGAGAATTAAACAAAGCGGCTCCGGTGTTGTAAATTCTCATTTTTATTGGAAATTGGTTGTTGTAAAGGTTCTACAATCCACGAAAACTGACCATAAGAGGTCCAAGCTACACAATGAATTTTGTCTGTACTAAATGTATACAAAAATATAGGCATAACTACTATGCAGCTTGAAAATTGGGTTTCTGATCCTGACTCAAATTACGTTCAAAACTATAGGCAAAGTGTTCCTAATACTAAGTATTTGTAGATGTTTATTTTGTAAATTACTTTTTAATGTACAAAAAGGACTGAAGTAATTGAGCTTTTATTTTATTATTTATTTTTGTGTTGAAAAAATATTTTGTCATTTTGTTTTCATGTGTTAATTAAATTATTAAACATAATAATGACTGTTGATGGTCAAATTTGTTCTTATAGTTTATATGGGACTTTTTTAATCAGACTGGATTTTTTGCAAGGGATGCACATTCAATTTTAGTTTCCCAAGGTTAGTATTGGATAGAAAATAAAATACCGCAAGTTGTTTTGCGAAGTAAGCTTATAATTGATTCATCATTTTCTCTGTACTAACTTGCAAGGATGGGTGTCTTAAAAGTAGTGTTGGCTAAACATCGAAATATTTAACTATCGATAGTATCGATATTTTTCGGAAAAACTATCGATACTATCGATAGTTTTTTAAATTCATTATTCAATCAAAGTGAAAATGAAAAAATCCTGTTTAAATAAAAATAAAACAAAAAAACAAGCTTCAAACTAAATAAAACAATGCCATGTTAGTTTATTGTATCAAAGTTCAAAGTTTATTATAAGGAAAAGCGAAAAGAAATATAAAATTAGTCTTCAAAAATGTTTAAATTATGTTTGATAAAAAGCAAATGGTTTAAGTTTTTATCTTTGAGGCGATTTCTTTTTTGGTCATTATCTCTCCTGCTTTGGAAAAAATTCGTTCAGATGGAACCGAAGAAGCTGGAATGCAGAGATATTTAGTCGCAATTTCTCGTACTTTACTTGTTGATTGATTCCAATAAGTAATTGAACAAGAACTTCTATCCATTAAAGAATTTTCCAAGTAGTGACGTATGTCAGCTTCTGTCAAGCGAGTTGAATTCGACGCCTGGTCACGTACAGTGTTCTTTACAGGCAGCAACAATAAATCGTCAATCTTTGATGTCGTGGATGCTATGGAAGTGGAAATGTTCGTGGATGAAATCGATGAAGATGAAGTAGATGTTGAAGTCTCTGTAGATTCTACAGCTTGTTTTGTGATTTGAGTCAAATATTCCTCCTGCAACAACAATACTGCATCATTGGCTTCTAGTTCATTTCTAAATCCATTTGTTTTGAATTTGGATCCAACATCGTTGTGCAAATAAGACTTTTTTTTCGTATACGAGTAGTAAGGCTTAAGACGTTTTTTAATCGAATCTAAAAGTGAATTTAGGACGCCTTGGCCTTCTGAAGTTCTTACTTTAGGTCTTATGTCCAAAAGTTTTGTTTTGATTCCTCTGGTTAATGGGATTATAAAGGATGATGTGACATATGATTCTGCTGAAATTTTGACAGTAGCGATTTCGAAAGGCTCCAGCAACTCCAAGATTTCATCTAATGCTTTGAAGTCCTCGGCCTTAGGTGCTCGAGGACATTCAGTGATAGCTATAGCCAAGTCAGTGCGTAGCTCTGAAATTCTTTTTAGCATGTAATATGTGCTATTCCAGCGGGTGTCAACTTGTTGAATAAGTTTCAGCTCAGGGTTATTGTTCCGCTTTTGAATTTTCTGAAGTGTGTCACTTGCTAAAGAACTGCTTCTGAAATAGGTAGCAATATTCTTTGCTCTCATTAGCAGTTGAGAAAAAACAACTATTTTAAAGCTGTCTTGAACAGTTAAGTTCAGGGTATGGGCGAAGCATGAGAGGTGTTGGATCTTTAAAATTTCAGATGTTTTTATCATACTTGCCACGTTGTCTGTTACCATACAAACAACTTTTTGACGAATGCCAAATTCTTCAAGAGTTTCATCAATGACCTAGTCGGAAATGACGGTACTTAGTAGGTTAGTTATAAAAGCTATTTACTTTATATGCATGCATTTTACCTGAGCTATACACGGAGAGAATTGAAAAATCACCAATTGCGAAATATTCAGTTGCAATTTACAAAACATGTTTTTTTGTAAATCACGGCGCTTTGATTCGAAACTGATAGAAAAATATGGCAATTTAACTTTCAATTCATCGCAAATTACAACAATTCCTAAGTTGAGATTTACAATTAAAAGTTATAATTCAAGCCTGTGCCCTTCAAAGTAAATTACAACCTTTTTGTCGCGTTCGACTCAGTTAATCATGAGATTCTTATAAAGAAACTTAAGAATTTTGGTTTCCACTCGTCAATGTTGAAATGGATTGAATCTTACTTAATTGGCAGAACACAGAAAGTTGTTTTTGAAAATAAGCATTCAAGAACTATAGTTTGTTCATCTGGCGTCCCACAGGGTAGCCACTTGGGCCCGCTTTTTTTCATTATTTATATTGATGATATTTTGTTGTCTATTAAGTATTGTCAATGTCTAATGTATGCCGATGATCTTAAAATTTTTCTGAAAATTAAACAACCTAATGATTGTCTTAAGATACAGCATGATCTGGATAAACTATCAGATTGGGTTGAACAGAACTGTCTCAACTTAAACATAAATAAATGCAACACCATTACTTTCGGTCGGTCTTTTTCTTCGTTTTCATATGGTTATTTTCTTGGTCAAAATCAAATAAACAGAGTTTCTGAAATTAAAGACCTTGGAGTGATTATTGATGTTAAAATGACTTTTAATTCACACATCGATCATATCATTGCTAAAGCTAATTTAGTTGTCGGCTTCATAAAACGAAATGGTAAAGAATTTTTAGATCCATACACATTTATATCTCTTTTTATATCGTTAGTTCGCTCCATTTTGGAATATGCAGATGTCATTTGGAATCCTGCCTATAAGATCCATTCTGATCGGATAGAAAGTGTACAACGTCGATTCACAAAATATATTTTTTGGAAAATGAAATGGAATTTCTCACCCACTTATCCCAGTAGATGCCTGTTATTGGGTATATTGCCTCTCAATACTAGACGGTACGCTCATGACGTAATGTTTGTAAGGGATTTGTTATGCAACCAAATTAAAAGTCCCTCCCTTCTTGCGCTCATGCCTATTTATGCTCCTGTTAGGCCACTCAGGGAAAGGAATTTTCTTTTCCAGAAACGGCACAGAACAAATTATGGATTAAATGAACCAATATCACGAGCCATTAGATCATATAATGAAAACTGTACTAATCTAGACCTGCATCATTCTAGGGACAGCTTCAAGAACATTTTATTTAACCTATTAAAGTAGTATTGGAGTTTATTTAAATTAATAATAATTTTTCTCAATTTATTATTTATTATATTATTCGAATTATTTAAATACATTTTATTGTTTATTACAACTGTAATTAATCTGTTAAGCACTGCTTGTAGATGAAATAAATAAATAAAATTTACTACTTCAAGGGAATAATTCCATTTATACTTTTTACCAATCTGGATTTGCTACATTTTGTTCGTGATTTACAATCACTGAGTATTAAAATCAACTCAAGTGTGTCTGACGGCTACGTCGAAGGTCCGGAGTTCGATCTCTGCCTCCAAGTAATAATTATCTTTTTTTTTTTTTGATACTGTCTCTTTTGAGGAAATGTAAAATCCTCGAAAAATAAATCTGGTTAATACTAAAAGTGGATCTTTGTAAGCCACTCGGATTCAGGGGGAAATGATATTCCACCAGAATATCAACGCACATACAGTAATCGTTCAGAATGTAAGTCATTAGGCCCTGGCCCCGCTTGTGTCTCCAATAATGCCTTTTTTGTAGTTCTATTAGGTACATAGTGAGTACAAGGTTGAATTTCAACTACACATTATATACAATTTCTTACCTTTATTTAAATAATCATCACAAAATATTGTACATTAGAGGTTAGACGTCCAAAACAAGACGACTATATTTTTCTCGCCAATAAAACATAATCTTAATTCAGAACACCCCTAAAATGCAACTCATATTCAGGTTGCTTCTTATTATTAATTTTGATATCCGACTTGGATGCATCACCATGGCCTAGTAGATGTGTGCTAGGTTTATATGCAGAAGGTCTCGAGTTCGATTCCTAGAATCAGCTGTGTAAGTAAAAGTTACAGTTTTCAATAAATAATAATAAATGCTTTTCAATAAATAGAAAACGTTGCTTCTCTCTCAATATATGTAACAAATTGAGTAAAATAAAATACAACTTTACCACTCATTTTTTCAAAAACATATTTTTGATTCAAAGCAAAAAGATGGAAATCTACGACTCGCTCTTTGCAATTTACAATCGAGTAAATATAAAATTGATACAAATTTGGATCACTCATTTTTCTTGATCTGATCTAAAAATTCTTTCCGTGTAGCTTCAGCTGTATGGCGTCCTACGATGCGGTTTATTTTCAACAAAGGGGATAATAGACTATTGTTTTTAACATAATGGCATGTTAATGCTTAGATGCCCTCGTTTGAGATGCTGGTCCACAAATCTGTGGTAATTGCACAAAACTTAACAGACGAAAGCGATTCTTCTAATTTAATTTTTAAGCTGTTAAAGACGTCTGGAACTAATCGTTCTTTTAAAGTCGTTCTTTTTGGTATTTCGTAGCACGAATCAAGTTTTTTAACAAAATTATTGAACCTTTCGTGTTCACACGCGCGGAACGGAAGCATATCTTGTGCCACCATATGAACAAAAAGCAATTCAAGCTCCTTCTTACGCTTTGAACAATTATTATATAAAGTTTCTCTCTGGAAATAATTTTTGACGCTATTTCTCTGAACTTTTGAGGCAACGGCAACGGCATTGTTAGAACTAGAGTCATTTACTTCTATGTTTGAATCTAAGGCAGAAGATGTTGAGGTGGGTTGGCTATGTTTTCCCGCGTAACGTTTTCCCGCATAACGTTTTCCCGCGCACGTTTGCCCGCCAAACGTTTTCCCGCAAAACATTATCCCGTGACAACGATTGACCGCGTATCGTTTGCCCGCGTAACGTTTTCCCGCATAACATACTACTTTTCTTAGTACTATGTGAAAATATTCATTTCCATATGAATCGGTGGGTCAAATGATGAGAATCAACAAGAACAAAATTTCGTACTATTTTTCAGTACTTTTCGCTACTATGATGAGATTCGCAATTGAAAAAAGTGTCCGACCAATCAAATTGCAAAGAGGGTATCCAAATCATGAGAATCGGAAAGAAATCCCAATTGAAAAAAATTCTGGACCAATGAAAAATGAGAATTCAAATTTAAATTTTTTTCAATTGGAAATGTTAAAGAGTATATAAGGAAGTGTGTTGAGCGATTTTTTCTTAGTATAACTTACTAGTTGTACTAATGCGGTTGTGCTCAGGAGCAAAAAAAAAAAAAAAAGGTTCTTCTAAGGACTCGAATTATTTTTTGAAGAGATATTTTTTCAATTTCAATGCATTATTTCATAATTATGTAAACAAAGTTAATGAAATTGTAAAAAATATGCGAGTTATCAAATTATTAAAAGCAATCTTTAGTTTTTGAGCATAAGAGTAGGTAAATGTAAAAAATTCGCGCGAATTTCTTACATTTACCTACTCTTATGCTCAAAAACTAAAGATTGCTTTTAATAATTTGATATCTCGCACATTTCTTTCTATATTTCAAACAGTTTTCATGATCAATTGGGTGGGTGGCCCGCTTCGCGGGATCTTTTGATTTTCTCCTCCTTTTTCGGGGGCACACCGCGCTCACGCAGCTTCGCTGCTCCACTAAGGGTATGTTAATTTGTCAGGCAGGCGCCTATGTCTGTAGCATTTGTAATTAACTTGACCTGGGTGGCCCGCTTCGCGGGATCTTTTGATTTTCTCCTCCTTTTTCGGGGGCACACCGCGCTCACGCAGCTTCGCTGCTCCACTAAGGGTATGTTAATTTGTCAGGCAGGCGCCTGTGTCTGTAACATTTGTAATTAATTTGACCTGGGTGGCCCGCTTCGCGGGATCTCTTGATTTTCTCCTCCTTTTTCGGGGGCACACCGCGCTCACGCAGCTTCGCTGCTCCACTAAGGGTATGTAAATTTGTCAGGCAGGCGCCTATGTCAAACAGTTTTCATAATCAATAGTACCTGGAAGTCCCGAAGGATATAAATTAATCAAAAGAAGAAAAAATAATTTTTTTGTGTTTCACTATTTTTTGGATTTTGGTCTCTCGCTCATGTTTTCATCAATAACTTTTGAAATGTTTGAGCTTTCGTTCTAATTCATACATATTATTAAAGGTAATGAATGTACCTTTCCAATGATATATAATGTTTAACTGTTTTTACGCATATTATGCTTAATATATGGGTTTTAAAACGATTAAAAATGATAGAAATTCTCATTTTTTAGTCATTTTGTTTTTTGGCTGTAACTTCGTTAATAGACGTCCTAGAGGGTCGATTTTTACTCCGTTTTTTGTCAATAACTTTTGAAATATAGCACCTATTATGATAATTTTTGCATTTTCTGATAGGTAATGAATGCCCCTTTCCAACGATATATTTTTTTTTATTTTTAAAATAATTAAAATTTTCTTGATTTTCCTATTTTTTCAAGGGAAAAATCAAAAAATTCATTAAAAAAGGGTAGCCAGATTATGAGAATCACCAAGAACCAACCTGGTTTGGTTATGTTTTCCCGCGTAACGTTTTCCCGCATAACGTTTGCCGAGCACGTTTGCCCGCCAAACGTTTTCCCGCAAAACATTATCCCGTGACAACAAGAAAACCAAAGCAGATTCCCAATTGAAAAAAGAAGAGGGTATCCAAATCATGAGAATCGGAAAGAAATTCCAATTGAAATCGTTTCAATTGGGAATGAGAATGGGTATATAAGGAGGTGTGCTGAGCGATTTTTTCTTAGTATAACTTATACGTTATACTAAGCCGGTTCTTCTCAGAACTTTAAAAAAATCTCTAAGAGGTAAAATAATTCGAATATTTCAAGAAAAATGACTAAAATATCAGCGAAAAGATTCAAAATTTAATAAAATATAAAAAAAAAAAAAAAAAAAAGTGTCAGATTTTTTCCGAAATTTGACCAAAAGTACTAAAAAAATTCTTAGTACGCACACTACTTTTTGAAAAGTAGTGCTAATCCCGCCAAATAGTAGTAGGTTCCTAATGCGGGATTACCGCGGGAAAACGTTACGAGGACCTTTATTTTTTTGCACTAAGTGTTTGAAATCGAATGAAAATCGGCGGGCAAACGTTACGCGGGATTTTGTTGTGCCGCCTAATGTAACGCTCCCGTTGAGGTTGACGTCGATGTGGAAATGGACCGCGCAATTTCGTCTGGATGTTTTCTTTTTAAATGGTCTCTCAGATTTGTGGTATTACCCGAATGTTTATATTCATTACCACATATTTCGCACATTACAAATTTCGATTGTTTGCCTTTTTCATCATTATTCACACCCGAAAAATATTTCCAAAATAATGATTTCTTTTGGCTCATATTGGCTCATTTGAAAAAAAAAATACCACAACCACAGACCATACACAGACCGCCAACTCGTACTCCCCTTGCCTGAAACACCCTCGAAATATTTTTTCCTGTCTGTGAATACGTGTACATATCTCTCTGTGCATTTTGTAATGGCAACTATACCTGCGTATGCCACTTATTTGTTAGGTGTGTTTGCTAAATGGGTTTTAAAGCAAGGGAGAGCGTCACACTCTCAAAATAAATGGCATATCAGCTGATTTTTAGCTTGGTGGCAAAAAGAGAGACCATATGGTGAGTTGGCGGTCTGTATCTTCTTGGTCCGTGACCACAACGTTATCAAAAAACTACATAGATATCAAGAATAATAAAAGACAGTCAACATTCCAATCGCATATTCCAGTTATTTACTCTTGAACTGGAATTTCGTATACCTATAGGGATCCGGAGAGAAATGTCAAACGAAATGACGCGGAGGGCAAAAAAGAAAATTCAACTTCGTTTGTGCCTATCTTTATTCTTTAAAGAAACGCCAAGTATAAAACATTTTAGTGTGTAATAAATAAAAAGTATTTATTTATTAAATTAAATAGTTTCAGAGTGTTGAAATTGCAGGCAAATTAGCTTTTGTTTGCCCTCCACGTTCTATAAAAGATTCTCTAGATTTGGCAGCTGTCAGAAGGTATAGAGCTCCCTATAAAATCTACAGTACTCTGGATATTATGATTGAGTGTGTCTCCCCCTACCCCCACCCTATTCATATTGAGTGCGTTTCTTTATTTTTTCCGGATAAGGAATATAAAAGACAGAAAATAAAACATATGGATCCAGAATATCCAGAACTAGAAGAATAAACCGTCGTCGTTCTATTAAAACTCCCTAAGTCCATTTTTAGTAAAAATGAGATAAATACGCCAAGTTTATTCAAATGGCAAGATCTATGTTCTATCAAAACTCCCTAAGCTCTACGTTCCTCTATTATTAAACTACATATATAGTATTAAAACTCCCGAAATCCAAAAAATTCTTCGATTTTTTATATTGATTACTAGCTTTAAATGCAAATATCTCAAAACACAAATAATGGACTTAGGGAGTTTTAATAGAACGACGACGAAAAAATAGCTGACAGTGAACTGCAACTGTCAAACTAGAGAATATTCCATTTAATTTAAACCACCTCTTCACTTGGAATGAAAAGAATGCGTTCCAAATATTCCAGATTGAATAAAAAAAAACAAGGAAATAGTTTATTTGGAATTCGTTATATTAAATTTTGATATTAAAATATTTTTTGAAATATTTGTATTCTTCGATAGTATCGATAGTAAAAAACTATCGATACTATCGAAGAATACAAATATTTCAAAAAATATTTGAATATCAAAATTTAATATAACGAATTCCAAATAAACTATTTCCTTGTTTTTTTATCGTCGATAGTTTAAAACTATCGATAGTATCGACAGACTATCGATGTTTAGCCAACACTACTTAAAAGGTCGAAAAGTGCTAGTTCCCCACTACAGTCTTTTATCGGAAAAGGCCAGTCTTTTCTGGGCGACTTGAAAGATAATACAGTAGAATCTCGAAAACATGAACGGTTCTAAAATATGAACGATTCGGAAAGATGAACGCTTTTCCCCGGCGACAACCTACCATAAAGCAGTTTAAAAACAAAAAATTGTCGGACTATGTCTGTTTTTTTTTTTAATCATTATGAACATTGTTGAATGCAGCCAAACGTGACGTCAAGTCAAACGCACTAGCAATGAAGCGCATGCAAACCTCTATTTATTCAACAATAAACTGCAACTCACTTCATGTGTATTTTGTTTTGAAAATGTCATATTCATTCTTGCAAATCATTCTTGTAAAACAGAAATCAAAATCAAAGGAAAATTAAAGTGTGTAAATCGAAGAGAAATTGTGTGTTTTTATTTTTTAATTAAACTCATTTAAAAGAAATTACAAAGGGCTATACAGTCAAACATTTGGTCCTTCGATTATTAAAGTAATTTCAAAAATTTAAAAAGCGATCGACAATTTGTGTGTGGATCAAAAAAGTGTGTCAACGAGGGATAACCTTGAAACAAAACGAGCACCACATCGCCATTTTGTGCAGCAGTTCAAAGTAAGTGAATTTTTTTTTCCTTACATTTTTTATTGGGTTTTGGTTTCACTTATTTAAAACTAAACATGGCAACTAAACAATTAAATGCCAAACATAAACAATTGAAAAGGGATGTGGAAAATTTTGGAAAGAAGGGCAAGGCGATTACTGCCAATTATGTCCGTTCAAGGCTCGCAATGATTGATGATTTGTGGAAATCGGTATCCGTCGTATATGAGGAGTTTTTAGCGTCAGAAGATGATGTCACAAAGGAGCAGGAAGAAGTTGAATCTCTGTATGACAAAATCAGAGAGGATTACTGCGATTTTCAAGGAAAGCTTTGGGATTCTTTGGCAAGTCTTGGCAGCGTTCAGCAATCCAATGAAGACACTAAAAACGAAAGTTCTTGTAAAACCGAAGAAGTTCATCTGCCAGCTATAAAAATACCTTCGTTCGACGGAAGTTACGAGTCATGGCCGAATTTTCACGATTTGTTTTTAACCCTTGTTGCAAATAAGTCCTCGTTGTCTGACATTCAAAAGATGCACTACTTAAAAACCAGTTTGACAGGAGATGCTGAAAAGCTTCTTTTGACCTTGAAAATTCAAGGCCACAACTATTCCAAAGCATGGACAATGTTAAAGGATCGATATGATCACCCGCGTGTCCTCGTAAACATACAGTTGACCAACCTTTTCAACCTGCCGTCGTTGAACCAGGAACGTGCTGAGTCGATTAGAGATCTCCTTTATACATCGACACAAGTGGTACATAGCTTGTCAAATCTAAAAATAGAAGTGAGTCACTTAGATCCAGTGTTAATTTTTCTTCTTGTGCGAAAATTACCAGGTAAAACGCAGCAGATGTGGGAGGAGAAGCTGAATGACAGAGAAGAACCGAAGAAGTTGCCAACCTTTAAGGAGTTCACATCTTTTTTGGAGACACGATTCCGGACTCTAGAAGCGGTTGATCAGCAACATACTCCAAGTACATCCAACACATCACGGAACCCTTCACACAAGCAGACGTTTATTGCTCATACTCAGGCTGATAAAGTAAAAATTACCTGCAAAGTCTGTCATAAAAATAAACATGCCGTTAGAAGGTGCAATAAATTTTTGAAAATGAGTGTTACCGAGCGTTGTCAGGTGATTAATAAATTAGGTTTGTGTCAAAACTGTCTGGGGTATAATCATGCAACGGATAACTGTCCAAGTGGTCGTAGGTGTTATCATTGCCAACAACCACATCACACTTTAATGCATGCAAATAATATTCCTTTTCAGCCAAACCAACAACCTTCACGCATACAGCAGAATTACAATAACTCTTTTCAGCCAATACAGCAACCAACAGGTCTCAGCGATCCAAACAATCAAAGACAGCAACAGAGTTTTAATCAAATTTCTTTGAACGCAGAGGCTCCTTCATTTCATAACTCCAACAGACAACCGTCTTCAACAAACAATGTTGCATCTCACCACTCGCATTACAGCTTTCCAGCCAAAACCTCACAAGTCTTACTAGCAACCGCACTTGTGAAAGTAAAGTCTTCTTTGGGAGAGTGGTTGACACTGCGAGCATTGTTGGATTCTGGTTCTGAAGCATCGTTCATCACGGAGTGTGCTGCCCAGTTGCTTCAACTCAAATCGAAATCAACTAATACGGAGGTTTCCGGGTTGGGTTTGGTCAGCAGTGGCACCTGTCTAAGAGTGGTAGACATCACTTTTGCTTCTCAGCATTCCTCTTTTGCGACAACAACGCAAGCTTTCATTTTTAAGTCACTGTCTGGGCATTTGCCGGCCCGGAGCCTTCACGTTGAGAATTGGACTCATCTCAACGGACTTGTGCTTGCCGATCCTGAATTCTTCAAGTCATCAAAAATTGATCTCTTGCTTGGCAGTGATGTTTTAGCCGAACTTTTGTTGCCGGATTTGATTCAGCCAACAGATAAGTCGATGCCGGTCATGCAGAAGACAACATTGGGCTGGATCTTATTTGGAAAAGCCCCAATAGTGTGCGAATCAAGTCAACCAGTCAGAAGTTTCATGCAGACTGTAGATGTCGAGACCCAACTTCGAAAATTCTGGGAATTGGAAGAGACGCCCTTTAAGCCGTTTCAAAGGACTGAAGACCTTGAATGTGAAAATCATTTCGTGAGCAACACTGAACGGAGAACTGATGGACGCTATCAAGTAGCATTGCCTTTCAAAGGAAACGTTCCTCCGGTTTTGGGCGATTCATATCAAGGTGCTTTACGTCGATTCCAAAGTTTAGAGCGACGTCTTGAAGGAAATCAACAACTCCGAGACCAGTATACATCATGCATCGAAGAATATCTGGAACTAGGTCACATGAACGAAGTTGATAAAACGATTTTGCCAGACAATCGACATTATTTTCTGCCACATCACGCTGTCATCAAAGAAAGCAGTTCAACCACAAAACTGAGGGTGGTCTTTGATGCTTCCTTCAAAACATCAAGTGGGGTTTCTTTGAATGATGTCATGATGGTAGGACCTGCGCTTCAACAAAATATCTGTGATATTATTCTTCGGTGGAGGCTGTACAGATACACTTTCACAGCGGATCTTGAAAAAATGTATCGTCAGATCTGGGTTGCGGAACAGGACAGGAACTATCAGCTGATCCTATGGAGGAATAATTCTGAAGATCCTATCAAAGTTTACAGACTTAATACGGTTACCTTTGGAACAGCGGCCGCACCATATCTTGCGATTCGAACGTTGCAGAAATTAGCAGAGGACAATCGGAACAATCAACTTGCTTTCACCATGATCCAGGATGAGATGTACGTCGATGACTTGATATCTGGAGGAAACACCATGGCAGAAACTGAAGAGAAAATAAAACAAATTAAATTGACATTTGAGACAGCTGGATTCCACTTACGGAAATGGACTTCCAATTCTGATGAATTACTTGCGAGCATTCCACCTGGAGAACGGGAATCAACATTCTCAATGCCGTCAGAAGATTCAAAACGAGTCAAAATGCTCGGTGTTCACTGGCTTCCTTCTGTTGATAAATTCTCTTTCTGTTACAATTCATGTTCCAATCTGCAGCCTACAAAACGATTCATTTTATCAACTATCGCACGTTTGTTTGATCCGATGGGCTGGATTGCGCCTTGCATTGTAAAGGCAAAAATGTTCATGCAACAACTATGGGTGAAGAAAATTGCTTGGGATGAAACTATTGAATCACAACTTTTGGAGCAGTGGACCATTTTCTACGAGGATTTGCCAGCCATTAACCAGATCCAATTTCCAAGGTGGGTTCAAACGAGAGGTGACATGTCCCGAGTAGAACTGCATGGTTTCAGTGATGCATCGGAGAAAGCATACGGAGCAGCAGTCTATTTACGAGTGGAAGATGACAAAGGGCAAGCGAAAATGCATCTCCTTATCGCTAAATCTAAAGTTGCTCCTGTACAACCAGTAAGTCTTCCGCGTTTAGAACTTTGCGGCGCTGTTATGTTAGCCAAGCTTCTGGACCATGCCTGTCAAGTGTTAGGCAACAAAAATTTGAAGAGTCTTGCCTGGACGGATTCAACCATCGCCCTTTCGTGGATTCGAGCATCCCCAACCAAATGGGATACATTTGTTCGGAATAGAGTTGGGGAAATACAACGGCTGACTCCAGTCAAAATATGGAGACACATTCCAACTCATCTTAATCCTGCAGATCTCGTTTCCAGAGGAGTTCTCCCATCTGCATTGCTGGACAATATATTGTGGTGGAATGGACCCGATTTTTTGCAGGATTTGTGGAATTTTCAATGTCCTCCGCAGCCAACAGTTCAAGTTCATCATATCGAACAGACGATATTTCCAATAAACGAGCTCATGAATAAAACGTCTGAAATAAACAAATTGATACGCATTGTCGCTCTCGTATTACGTTTTACCAACAACTCGCAAAGGTGCATACCTAAATGGAAAACTGGACCTATATCACCAAAGGAACTTAGTGATTCATCAAGAATGTTAGTGAAACTAGCTCAACAAGAAATGTTTCCTAATGGTATTTCAAAATCCAGAGGCATGGCATCTTTAAATCCCTTCATAGATTCTAACGAAATTATTCGTGTCGGTGGAAGACTGACGAACGCTAGCCTATCTTATGATCAACAGCATCCAATCATTCTGGAATCAAATCATCATTTTACTAAACTTATTCTTCAGGAAGCACATGAGAAGACTCTTCATGGAGGGATACAACTGATGATGGGTTTTCTTCGAAAACGGTACTGGATATTTCAAACGAAGCGAGCGGTTAAGAAATATATCCACAGTTGTGTCATCTGTTATCGGCATAAGACTAAACCAGCTCATCAACTCATGGGAGATTTACCATCGCCCAGGGTGACTATCTCCAGACCATTCTGTCATACAGGAGTTGATTATGCTGGCCCGATCAGTATTCGAGCTTGGAAAGGCCGCGGAGCGAAATCTTCCAAAGGCTATTTAGCCATTTTCATCTGCCTGGCAACAAAGGCCATTCACTTGGAAGCGGTTAGTGATCTCACCACCCAAGCTTTCTTAGCTGCGTTTCGTCGCTTTACATCACGACGAGGAGTCTGTAACCAGATCTACAGCGATTGCGGCACAAATTTCGTTGGAGCTGAAGCAGAACTTGGTCGTCTTTTGAAAGGTGCTACCCATGACTGGAAAATTGTTGCTGAAGTCTTGTCATCCCAAGGAACGAAGTGGAACTTTATACCTCCTGCTTCTCCCCACTTTGGAGGATTGTGGGAAGCCGGAGTAAAGAGTGTGAAGTATCACTTTAAAAGAGTTGTCGGAAACGGGACACTCACTTTCGAGGAACTCACCACGCTTTTAACACAAATTGAAGCGTGTTTAAATTCGAGACCTCTCTGTCCCTTAACAGAAAATCCCGACGATTTCCAAGCGTTGACTCCAGCACATTTCTTAATTGGAGCAGAAATGTTCACCGTACCCGAGCCGGATCTTACAATTTCAAAAACGAGTTATGTAGATCGATGGAAAGCCATTCAATTCAGTCTGCAAGGTTTTTGGCATCACTGGCAATCTGAATATTTGGCACGTTTGCAACAACGCCCAAAATGGCTCAAGCCACAGCCTAAAATTGAAATTGGAGATCTAGTTTTATTAAAAGATGAGAGACTTCCACCGACGAAATGGAATTTGGGACGAATTTTGGAAACTTTCCCAGGAAAAGATGACCTTCCAAGAGTAGTCAAACTCAAAACGCAACATGGTGAATTAAAACGACCTATAACTAAGCTGTGTCCTCTTCCGATTAATAACAGTCAAACGAATCCAACTTCTTAGAATTATTAACACACACACACACACACACAAACATTTACACACCCACATAAAATGTCTTCACATTCTCACACACAAATATCATATCATGTCTTCACATTCTCACACACAAATATCGCATCATGTCTTCACATGCTCACACACAACATCACATCATGTCTTCACATGCTCACACACAACATCACATCATGTCTTCACATGCTCACATACACACAAACATCGTATCATGTCTTCACATGCCCCCCATCATCTCTTCACATGCTTACATACCTACACATATACATCATAGCATCAATCATTTTACCTCATACCTACATTAAAATTCATCATAACTACAGTCCACTCTCTATCAAATATTTCAATTCAATTCAAAAAAAAAAAAACACAATTCACAATTAATTTCTAACTTTCAAACATTTAAAACCGGCCCAAATCACACTAATTTTCCGATGGAGTTTACAAAGGAGTGATGAATACCACCCTTAAGCCTACTCACAACACATTTGTAAACAAACAAACTAATATTGAATGAATTAAAATTAAATAATTTATAAATCAGATAATTATTTACTTACCTAGCCATTTAATTAGTCCACGACACTTAATACATTATACATCGCGATTATAAAACACACATTAAACAAATACGCACTTAAAAATAAAAACAAAACAAAAATACCAACAACAAACCAACGGACGCCACATTGGATGGAAAATTTTCATTCATAATTCAACTAAGGCAATTTGTTGTTGTTTGCCATCGTCTTCATCGTTTCTTTTCATGCATAATAAACAACTAAGGCAATTTGTTGTTGTTTGCCTCCTTCTTCATCGCCACTCGATGACATACATGAAATGGAACAACAAATGGGAGTTACATGGGCACTTTTGCGTACCTACCCAATTGAGCTGCCTAAATGATTTTTTTTATTCATTGCTAAAATATTAATAAAGTTATTTTTTTTCATGTTGACGAAGACACGAGAAGCAAATGAGATAGTTTATATGCTGCTGCAATCATTAAGGAAGTTACAACTCGCCAAAATCCTCTTTCGCCCGGGGAGAATGTTGAATGCAGCCAAACGTGACGTCAAGTCAAACGCACTAGCAATGAAGCGCATGCAAACCTCTATTTATTCAACAATAAACTGCAACTCACTTCATGTGTATTTTGTTTTGAAAATGTCATATTCATTCTTGCAAATCATTCTTGTAAAACAGAAATCAAAATCAAAGGAAAATTAAAGTGTGTAAATCGAAGAGAAATTGTGTGTTTTTATTTTTTAATTAAACTTTTTTATGTATTCCTGTTATGTTTAAATTTTTTTCTTTTTCAATAAAATACAATGTTTTTATGTTTAGCCATATATGTTTGTCTTAAACTAATGCTTGATGCTTGGAAAGATGAACAATCCGAAAAAATAAACGGGGCCTGTTTTATATCTGTTCATCTTTTCGAGATTCTACTGTATCTCAATTTTTGTATTCACCAAAGGTAAACTGCCTAAAAGAGTATGTTATGAGAAGCTTGTTCGAATCTTGCTCTTTATATATTTTGTAAGGATTTGTGAAAGAATTATTGTGCTCCGGGAACAAAGTCTGTAACATCGCTTTCAATGTTCTTTATGTGCTTTGCTCTGCCACTCCACTGTTTTGCTATAATTAATGCACCAGACCATTCCACCTCTTCAATTATGTATAGCCATGTCAATTAATGCAGAATCCGCTGAGGTCAGAATTATTTTTCGGTCTTAGCAAAACCAAGGTCTATAGTGTATCCTTGGGTACGTTAGTTTGGGAGTGTTAAGAGGCCGGTGATTGTCGCTTCCATCTTCGACATCCCGCCTATAGTTAGACACCTGACACAGCTTCGATAAAGCTAAGGACACAGCGAAGTATATGGTACATTATTGTCGTTCCAGGTACATACTACCATCTATTTCTATATGTGCCCGCAGAAGCTACTGTTGAAGAATGTGTGTTTGAAGTCATCATTAAATTTTTGTGAGGTATGCCAGAATTTCATTGAGGTGCAGGGATGACTACTGGCTTCGTGTTAAGGTTTCCAGAATGAAGAGTATAAACGAACTATCTTGTAAGGAGCCCTAAGAAAAGATAAATAGTACGCGAGTCATAACACCTGAGTACAGGTTTGCAGGATAAAAATTTCTGTATCACAGTCACGATCTCACTGCAAGTACCCGCGATCTTTCGCTTGCTGAGCCTGGCGGGGTAATGCTACAAAGCAAGTGCGGTAGTAGGTCAGTGACTCCCTTAGGATGTTTAGTGTAAAGGAAGGATCACATGGTATTCCACTGGTAGGAATTTCTTTGTACTAGACAGCTAAGGTATTTAACTGTAAATGGAATTTGCTTGAAGTTTCTTGTTTAGTTTTTCTTTCGTTTGTTTGCAATTAAGAAACCTTTCGCTTGTACAGTGAGAATACGGGGAAGACAACCTGTAAGGCGATACATGTAATTACGTCACAATGCTTTCGATGATATACAGCTCCAAGTGTTGACAAGTTTGGTTTTTGAAGTAAACTTTTTGAGATTTTTGATGAGCTAAGTTTCGTTTAAGGATTACGTGTGTTTAGTTAGGATCATTCACCATTCCACCTATGTGCATGGATACATTTTTTTTTTTTTTTTTGATTAGACAATATCTATTTAGTTTTTTTTTAGTATACGCCGATTCAGCGATGTGAAAAGTACATTTGAATTGGTGATTTATAAAAGCAAATTTCTGGGTACTGACATTCTGAGTTTGAATGAGAAATATCTTCTGAGAGAGTTGTATGAGTTGTGTTGGAATAATCAATTTACGATGAATAATAATATTCGTGAAATGGAGGCAATAATAAGCACAATTAACACTGATACACTAATACAACAATACAAATAATACAAAACTGTATTTTTGATATTCAGAATTTTCTATAAGAGGAAAAATTTCTTAGGAATTTTCTGGATAGTGGTTTACGAGAAAATCTAATTCAAAAAACCGGTCCTATGGAAGGTACCGTTATAAGACTTCTTTTGAAAAATCTATTCCAACCAAAACATAAATAAATCGTAGGAGCCGTTTTTGAGAAAAATCAATTTCCCTCTAAAAATCGTATGCCAGGTACCGTTAGTTTTAGAGCTAGAATGCTAATTCCAAAAACCCCTCCATTGGACATCATAATAATACTATGTACCAAGTCCAGCCGTTTAGGCTGTAGGTGCCGATACAGACGGACGGACAGACAGACAGACAGAATTGTCGGACCCACTTTTTTAGGCTTCTCTATCATCGTAATGTTATGTTATGTTTGATTGTATAAAAATGTTTTTCTACGAATGCCTTATAGTACCTATAATCGCAAGTAAAAATGGAGGAATATAACGCATTTTTTATACCCTATTCCATAGAATGGGTATATTCTATTTGGTGTGGAGCTTGTAACATAGAGAAATAATACCGTTAGGTATAGAAAAGTATATATATTCTTGACATTTTTAATTTTCTTTTCGGATTATCCGCGTCATGTATCAACAACCGCGAATACCTTAAAAGTTATATATATATATTCTGACTCAGAATCAAAAGCCTAGTCGATTTAGCCATGTCCGTCCGTCCGTCCGTCCGTCCGTCCGTCCGTCCGTCCGTCCGTCCGTATGTATACTCTCTAGAGGTCGCAATTTTTGAGCTAGAAAGCTGAAATTTGGAATATATAATCTTTGTTTCAAGAGTAAAGCTAAGTTCTTGAACCGATAAAATCAGCCCACAAACACGCCCACAATCGCCATTTTTGTTGAACAACCTCAATTAACACTTAAATTTTGCACACGTAAGCTTTAGGTCAACCTTCTTCCAACTAAATAAAAAAAATTCAGTTTGGGCGTGGCTGACGCCCATTTTTCATACAAAACCAACAATATTGCTTTTATAAAATAGTAACTGTTATATTAAAGCGAAAAACATAACATTTTGTGGGTATTACTTGCACATAAACATCTTGTGTATGAAATCAAAAAAAATGATTTTGGGTGTGGCTGACGCCCACTTTTAACTGAAATTATAAGAAAATTGTTTTTGCAAATAAACGGTATTTATAATGAATCCGCAAGCATCTTGCGTCTCTTAGTAGAAACTAAAAACTTTGTTTATGAAAAGAAATGTTTGAATTTTGGGCGTGGCTTATGCCCACTTTGCATACAAAACCATCAATATTGTTTTTATAAAATAACAATTGTTATATTAATGCGAAAAACATTAAATTTTGTGGATATTACTTGCACATAAACATCTTGTATATGAAATCTAAAAAATTGATTTTGGGCGTGGCTGACGCCCACTTTTCACTAAAAACATAAAAAAATTGTTTTTGCAAATAAACGGTAATTATAATGAATCCGCAAGCATCTTGCGTCTCTTAGTAGAAACTAAAAACTGTGTATGAAAAGAAATTTTTGAATTTCGGGCGTGGCTTACGCCCACTTTTCATGAAAGAATGAAAAATGTTGTTTTAAAACTATAAGGTACTACCAATATTCAATTAAAACTTTTTCCCTTCCGTTCGTTATATGAAAAATATTTCTACATTTTCTTGTGTAATTTTTTGCAATACGCCCACGTTTAAAGGCGTGATTTTGATAAAATACCTTTGTTCAGGTAAGATCGTTTAAAAACTACTCGATTCAGCTGGCGTTTCCGACAAAAGTCGTAATATGCATTAATTTTTTATTGTTTTTTAACTATCGGTCGCAGTTTTGAAGTAAGAAGATGAACACTTCGGTTTGTACCTTGTTTACGTAGCAGAGTGTAGTTCAAGAATTATTAAAAACACACATAATCGCTATTTCCTATCAAAATCTAATTTCTAAAAATTTTAGTTTTGTCTTGTTTTGTTCAAATCGATCTGCAAGCTTAAAATTGAATGATAAGCTCATATAGTGATTACCCTGGCAATAAAATGTCTTTTTTTTTCCCCTGCCTGCTAAAGAAGAATTTTGTTTCCGATACTGGAACAGCGGCTGGCTGCGAAGGAGGCGAACGCATATGCATATAAATATACAAAAATGTGGGGAATAGGGTATCCAACAGTTCGTTGCAAGCGTACTGTAGCTCTCGCTTATGTTTATTTTTGTAGCTAAGTATATAATCTTCTGAAACATTAGAAAAAAAATTTTGTTGCAAAACCCTAATAACAACAGCAAAAACATATGTTTCTTTGTTTATTTTTATAGACTCAAGGAGTAAAAGTGTTCGTAATGCTTTATAAGGAAGTTGAGATGGCTCTTGGTATTAACAGCTATTACAGCAAACAGACTCTTAACCGGCATGAAAACATTAAGGTAATGTAAAATATTTTATAAAATGTTCTTCTTGTGCTTTCTTAGGTCTGTTAACCACGGTTTATCATAGGAACAATACCTACTTCTTCGAAAATTGTTGATCGATTGAGGATTACTGAAACTAGGTTTTATATGCACATAAAGGCACGAATTAATAGCATCATATTAAAAATTAACCATAATTTTCTAAAGTAATTAAAAAGCCGTAGAAATGAGTTTTTAACACATGTTTCTTCTTTAAGGTTATGCGTCATCCAGATCATGCCCGTGTGGGTGTCTTTCTCTGGGCACACCATGAAAAAATTGTGGTTGTAGATCAAACGTATGCTTTCCTTGGTGGAATTGATCTATGTTACGGACGTTGGGATGACTTTCGACATCGATTAACCGATTTGGGAAGTATTTCTACATCTAGTGTTTCGGGAAGCCTTCCAAAAAAATCATTTTTCAATGATGGTGATTCAGCTTTTGGATCTAGAAAATCATCCAGGAATGTCAATATCGATATGCAGGAACATGAGAAAAACATTGTCCTACGACAGCTTTCTCCCGGTGATAACTTAGTTATTCAAGAATATGGACAAGCTGGTGAGCCTGTTGAAGAAACTTTAAAATTAAACACTCCAGAACTCGAACGAAAAAATGTTTTGGGAAAATTCAAGGAAAGCGCTGTCAAAAAAGGAAAAGAGCTGGTCAATCGGCTAACTTTAACCGATGGAGCTGAAAAGACAACCTCCGAGGGACAAAAATCTTCCGATATTACTGCAAAAGACTTAGTTTTTTCATCAGATGAATTAGATGAAGGACAAAAAGGTGGCCTTGAAGATCCAACTCCATTTCAGACCAAGATTCTTGGTGATTATTATGGAAATGCAAAGTTTTGGTTTGGCAAGGATTATGCAAATTTTATTATGAAAGATTTCGTTAATCTGGAAGCACCTTTTGTGGATTTAGTTGATCGAACGACAACCCCACGCATGCCTTGGCATGACATTGGAATAATGGTTATGGAAAGCTCTGCAAGAGATGTTGCAAGACATTTTATTCAGCGATGGAATGCTCAGAAGCTAGAGAAAGTCCGTGAAAATAATGTGAGTAAGAACAATATAATGATGTGATATTATTTAGAATAAGTTAACACTTCTGTTTTAGTGGTCTTAGGTCCGGCGAACTCATAAATAGATAGTAGGAGTGGAGATAATATAAGCTTAAGTGCTCATTCAGATCCAGAAGCCTACGGAATTCCACAGCCCTTTTGCTTTGAACGAATTAATTTTTGATGAATAAAGTACCAAATTTTCAATAACATTTTTATCGCATGTATGTAAATATGTCCCATTGCAAGATTTCAAGCATGAGTAAGTTTGAAATTCAAATATCAAACAGAAAGATAAATCGTGGTGCCACTTGAACTGTAAAGTTTAAATTAAGAAGAAGTTTAGTAAGTTTCCGATGTTACGACTTAGAATGCTTCAATCGAAATCCTGTGATGAGTTTCAGTTCATAAAAACAGCTGATTAGTTTAACAGCAGAATTTACTAATATTTTGAGGCTACCGCAGTCTTATGTTATCTTCTGTATTGAAGAACATCAATGGATTTATTGGCGATTTTCCCTAACTATACCCAGATATTCAGGCACCCGATCTACTATATTGTATTGGTTTTTACTATCCCGGCGGGGCTCACCACTCTGGGTTCTAAGAGCTAATGTAATAGCCCAACAACGTACTAATTATGGCATGAATGAACCCGCATGTGCAAGCTTTTTAACTCTAATAAAAGTATTGTTGATTTTAGTTTTAGTAAAACTTACCTGAAAAATTCATTTAAAACCAGTGCTCCACGCTCGTTGTTTATGTTTATTTTCTTCTTGCGTGACTTTATTATGTTTGTACTTACATATGTATATTTATTTTGTATTACTACTTAAATTAGTATTTTGTGTTTGTGTTATGCTATTTTGCACTAAATGATGAGCCAGTAAGAACATTATATTTTATAAGCTGAATCTTCGACCGTTTGCTCCGCTTGCTTTAAGCCTCCTACTTTCAAGATCTGATAAGTGTAAAAAAATGCTTTATCGAATTAGGTTTTTGATAGGGTTTTTCATTTTTCTCTGTTCTGCTATCCATTTTTTCTAAACTATCGTTCTGTATTGAATCATGGTAAGGGTATTTAAACCCCTTTGAGTGCGGTTTTTAAAAACATTTCTTTTTAATTTTATTTTTTTCAGTCTTTTCCTTACCTAATTCCAATGTCGTATTCGAGCTTTAAAATCAATCCAAACCTGATTAAATCAAAACTTTACCGTGTAACCTGCCAGCTTTTAAGAAGCGCCTCTTCATGGAGTTGTGGTTTTATTGAGCCTGATCTAATCGAACAGAGCATTCATGACGCATACATTCAAACAATCACAAAAGCACAACATTATGTCTACATTGAAAATCAATTTTTTATAACAATGCAATTAGGAGTGAGTGGAGCAACCAGCCACGTCCGAAACCAGATTGGCGAAACATTATTCAAAAGAATAGTGAGAGCTCATAAGTAAGTACTAAACTATAATAGTTTTTTCTTAATAACACCAAACGATTTTTTTATTTACTAAGAGAACACAAGACTTTCCGGGTAATTGTTGTGATACCTTTGCTGCCCGGATTTGAAGGTGACGTTGGAGGCTCAACTGGAAATGCTGTAAGGGCAATAACACACTGGAACTATGCTTCTATTTCAAGGTCTTAAAGCAAACAATTAACTTTAATGGGATGTAGGTATCTAAGTTATTTTGTATCTTTTTTATAGGGGAAGAGCTTCAATTTTATCGCGGCTTAAAGAAGTTGGAGTCGAAAATGCCCATGAGTATATTTCATTCCATAGTCTACGAACACATTCCCAGCTCAATAATATTCCTATCACTGAGCTCATATATGTTCATTCTAAGCTCCTAATTGCTGATGACCGGATAGTTATTTGCGGATCAGCAAACATAAATGACCGGTCAATGATCGGTAAAAGGGATTCAGAAATTGCGGCTGTCATTACGGTAAGTCAAAATTTCAGACCAAATTACTAGCTTTATAAACATTTGTCATCTCTATAAGTCTAGTTTCGAAAAACTATTCAATTTAAAAACAATTTACTGTAGGTATATGGATTGTCCGGATTGCAATATGGGTCTTGGGTCCATCAAATTAATTATGTATTCCTGATTTTGCAATGAACAGATCTGACATTAAAGATCTCAACTAGTCTCGATATCAACGATCTAATATTTAATACACAATTTGAATAAATATTATTCATTATGTTGAACGGCGCGCGTGTGATCCGTGAATAATTAATATAAAAAACAAAAACAAAACACTTTAAATTGATCACACAACGAGTCGGTCAATTAATTAACTAACAAAATTGTTAACAAAATTAAAGGCCGGTCGTCTCGAAATTAAAGTGTTTTGTTTTTGTTTTTTATATTAATATTTTATTTTGTCAGTAACAAATTCAAAAGCCTTGTCTCAAAATTATAAAAAAGAACTTAATTTCTGTAAAAAAAAGGGACCAAACGAGTGCACTTACTATAGATTTTAGTGAAATTTTTCAAATTTTGTAGTTGATTTATGCAGTTTTGTCTTTCTGTATTCCAGGACAATGAGTTTGAAGATGGCCGTATGAATGGTCAGCAACTTCCTAGTGGTATATTTGCTGGGCGTTTAAGAAAGTATCTATTCAAAGAACACTTAGGTAAGTCCAATTTTACTTCGACATACTATTTTTGTAAACACCAAATCGCTTTTTAGGACTTTTAGAACCTGATGCTGATCGCATGCCTATAGACGTTACGGATCCAGTTATAGATCAATTCTACAACGGCATATGGAGGCGGACATCCAAACGAAACACTGACTTATACGATGAGGTTTTTAAATGTGTACCAAACAACTTAGTCAAATCATTCGCTAGTTTTAAAAAGTACAACGAACAGCCAGCTTTGAGTAAGACAGATCCGGAGAAAGCTAGCAATATGGTTAAAAATATCCAAGTAAGTTTTTTTTTTTGGTAAAATATATCTATAACTCAAATTTCTTGATTAAACTTTTTTTTTTTTCTTTAAAGGGATTTTTGGTTGATCTTCCAACAGAATTTTTATCACAGGAAGTTCTTACTCCTCCAAATGCCAGTAGAGAAGGAATAATACCAACCGCGGTATGGACGTAGTTAATGTGTTTGTGTCTTCCAAAACGTGTTTATAAAAATTCATTTTTGATTTTTGGCATTCAATGAATGACGAATTCAATGAAATTGCCAACAAATAATATTTAGATAAATTTTTAGATATTTTTTTTAGCTAGAGTTGCAGAATATCTAAGCCTTAGACTCTATATTTAATTCAATTTAATTGAAGAATTGAAGTGCATCTTTTATGTAGGTTGTGTTCAGTGTTCATTAAGCGGTATCTGCCTCAACGTTTATATATCTATATATGTATAGATAAAATACATTTTTGTGCAGGCTCTCTAGTACAAAATTTCGCTGGTTTTTTTCGTTTTCAAATACTTATATACTTTAAATAGACAGTATGCTTTCAATAAGTAATCATTTTTGTACACAAGATTGTAAATATATGTATAAATGTTGTAAAATTATATAAATATAAGATTATATAAATTATTAGACCATGTCTAGTTTTTACAGGCAAGCTGTCCAATAAAGTGGCATTTATTTGTAAAAGTCAAGAATCTGTTAATAAATACATTTTCTTAATAAAATTAAAGTCTTTTCTAGTTTTCTGTTACACAGTGGAACAGTTATCCTGAACAAAAAACCGAAAAGGAATTGAACTTTTCTTTTGCTTGTGGTCGCGTTAATTTATTAAAAGAAAAAACAACCTTAATGACCACAACATTAAATTTAAAACTTTTTAATTTTTTATCCAAAATTGAATGCATTTCGAGTCCAATGTGACTCATCTTCAGCAATACACTAATTGGTATACAAAAATTGCAACAAAATTAGAACAAATATATGAACATAAAAAAAAAAAAAAAATTATAAACAAGGAAAATGTTACAAAGAGAGGAAAAAGTAAATGAAAAGGGTAAAAGAAAAAACATAAAAACATAATTTAAATGAAAAGTTGGAGTGAGAGGGTTATATTAAATTGAAAAGTGGTGATATAATATTCCCGTCATCGTTGTTCATCAAGTTTTCGTTGATATGTATGTACATGCTTTCATACGCATCAAGTCGTCTGTGGTTTGTGACATGTTTAAGTAGCTTAACGTTGTCTGATTTGAGATCGAAGTGGTTGGAGGTGAGGGCGTGGGTGGAGCCATATTAAATACAATCGACCAGAAAAGTCTTCCGTCGCCACCCACGCCCTCACCTCCAACCACTTCGATCTCAAATCAGACAACGTTAAGCTACTTAAACATGTCACAAACCACAGACGACTTGATGCGTATGAAAGCATATACATACATATCAACGAAAACTTGATGAACAACGATGACGGGAATATTATATCACCACTTTTCAATTTAATATAACCCTCTCACTCCAACTCTTCATTTAAATTATAATGTTTTTATGTTTTTTCTTTTACCCTTTTCATTTACTTTTTCCTCTCTTTGTAACATTTTCCTTGTTTATAATTTTTTTTTTTTTTTTATGTTCATATATTTGTTCTAATTTTGTTGCAATTTTTGTATACCAATTAGTGTATTGCTGAAGATGAGTCATTCAATTTTGGATAAAAAATTAAAAAGTTTTAAATTGAAGAACTAACTTGTTTTTTATGTTAATTTATTGTTTTTGATTTTTTGTTTAATGTTGTGGTCATTAAGGTTGTTTTTTCTTTTAATAAACATTTTCTTAAGAAAAAAATAATTTCAGAAACGCTCCCAGAGTCAATTTTTGGGTTCTAAAAAATCTCAAAATTGGGATAACGATAATATAAAGAGTTGGTGACTGATTGATCAGCTTAGTTTTCCAAAATAAAAAAAAAAATAGAAATACCTATGTAGGTACATTTACGTTTCAAAAGATTTAGATTAAAAAAACGCAGTAGTTAGTAATTTGAAAACCAAGTTTTAAATATCTCTTAAAGATAAAAACAAAATTCGTTGGCAGTCAAAAATGTAAGGGTTGGTGATATTTCCTCCCAACTTTCTGGATTAGAAATTGAATTTTTATACCCTATTCCATAGAATGGGTATATTGTATTTGGTGTGGAATTTGTAACATAGAGAAATAATACCGTATTAAGTATAGAAAAGTATATATATTCTGACTCAGAATCAAAAGCCTAGTCGATTTAGCCATGCCAAAGCGAAAAACATTAAATTTTGTGGGTATTACTTGCACATAAACATCTTGTGTATGAGATCGAAAAATTTGATTTTGGGCATGGCTGACGCCCACTTTTCACTAGAAACTATAAAAAAATTGTTTTTGTAAATAAACGCTATTTATAATGAACAAGCAAAAATGTTGCGTCTCTTAATAGAAACTTAAAAGTTTGTGTATGAAAAGAAATTTTTCAATTTTGGGCCTGGCTTACGCCCACTTTTCATGAAAGAACGAAAAACGTACTCTCCAAAAATTTAAGGTACTTCCAATATTCAATTTAAACCTTTTTCCTTCCGTTCGTTATTTGAAAAATATATCTCTACATTTTCTTGTGTACATTTTTTCAATACGCCCACTTTTAAAGACGTGACTTTGATAAAATACCTTTGTTCAGATAAGATTGTTTAAAAACTACTGGATTCAGCTGTAGTTTTACACATATGCCTAAATACTGACCAAAGCTCAGTTAGTGCTTCACATTTTTAAGACACGCCCATTTTTAAGGGGCGTTTCCGTCAAAAGTCGTATAATGCATTAGTTTTTTAACGTTTTTTAACTGTAGGTCGCAGTTTTGAAGTATAAAGATGAACACTTAGATTTATATTCCTTGGTTTCGTAGCAGAGTGTGGTCCAAGAATTGTTAAAAACACCCATAATCGCTATTTTCATTCAAAATCTAATTTTTAAAAATTTAAGTTTTGCCTTGTTTTGTTCAAATCGATCTGCAAGAATAAAATTGAATGTCACTGAGCTCATACTAATTGCTTTGGCAATAAAAAGTCTTAACTTTGGGCGTGGCGCACGCCTTTTTTTTATTGTGCCAGCACTATTTGAACATCACACCACACAAAATTAATGTTATTGAATTTTTTTCTGTCTGCTAAAGAAGAATTTTGTTTCTGAAACTGAAACATCGGCTGGCTGCGGGAGGCGGACGCATACACGGACGCATACTGCTCAGCTTTGCTTTGCAGGCATAATGAAGTGATCTTTTTCAGTATTGGTGAGCTCAAATTCATAGGCTGGTGTTGAGTGTTTTGATTAACCACTGAAGCTTATTGAAATTGAGAATTTTTTTGTTCAAAATCAACATTTGGTGGTTTTTTAATCTATAATAATTAATTTATAATTATTTCAAAATATCACCTTTTTACTAAATGCATATAAAGTATATTTTTTTATTTTTGTTTGCCTGCCTATCTGATTTTAAGCGCAGCCGCAATATTTTCAAAAATTCTTCATTATATACCGATTTAACTCAAAATCACGATTTTAATATATAATCTACTAGCTGACCCGACGAACTTTGTTCTACCGTAATTCATTAATGCATTGAAAATAATAATTCCGATCAATTCAAATTCTTTATTCAAAATTTCTATCAAATGCAACAGAAATAACTGAGTTATAGCATAGGATAGGTCTTGTGAACAAATTATTACAATTATAAATAATTAAAAAACAGAAAATGCAAAAAGTAAACAACAAAACACTTAACTTCATCCGATTTCATAATTTTTTAAAATTATTTCTGTCTTTGTATGTTTAAAGTGATTTTTTCAAATTTGATATCTAAGTTTTTTATTATTTTAAGCCCTGGCTGTCAGTCAAGGAGCGGTTTATCCGTTTTGGTATTTCTCGAAAATGGCTTTAACAATATTGATAAAATGCATAGTTTGAACATACATAATGAACATTGTGAACTTGGGAAATTTTTGACAAATTTTTGATGGCTTATAAATGGTCGGAAGAAAATCAAACTTAGACGTCTATATATACAGGGTGTCCCAAAAGTCAACGTCGAAACAAAAACGCGTGATAGGGTAGGTGGTGACAGTTATCAGAAAAATAATAAAAAAAATCGTTGCCATGTATTTTGTGAGTTAGAGGCATTCGAAAAAAAAAATCGGAAAAATGCTCACCCTCTGATGGCCTTTCAAGTGCCGTGATTGCAAATCTTAATTTTTCTCAATTTTTTTTCTGTTATGGAACCTCGAATAACCCCGCTAACAATTGCATTAAAAAATTTAAACACACCTGCATCAGTTTTGAAGAAAATATCACTTTTTCGTCCAACTAAATTCAATTCTCCTTCCAAAATGGTATAAGATTTTTGAGAATATTCCATTAATAACGGAAAAAAATGTTTTTCTCAAATAAACAGGTTTTAAGATACCTAATTCTTTTTAATTCATTAAAAAAAAGTTTGTATGTACTCCAGGCTTTCTCGTCTAAGTTTAAGTTCGAGGCTAGTGACCGTTATTATTTATAAGTAACTACTAGCAGGCCCAGACTTCCAAGGGCTATCAGATAGTGATTCATTTCTATTTTTTGGTTTAAGTTTGAAGTAAAATTCAATTTTTCAACAAAAATTACATCAAAGTTTATTTCGATTAGTTATAACTATAACAAATGTTCAAATTGTTTGCCTCCAACAGCAATGCAAGATCTACATCTTCTTAAATAAGATCGTTTTATAAGACAAGCGAATCTTTTTGAATTGATGTTTGCACTGGGCGAGCATAATGCATATTTCCATAAATGTTAAGTGGCACATCTTTCAATAAATTTGGCAAGTGGTTTTGTAAAAAATCTAAATACACCTCGCCGTTCATGTTCTCTGGTTATTCAAATGGTTCAATAATTTTACCATTCAGAATTCCAATTCCGGTCCACATGTTAACTTTGAAGCGATACTGCGATTTGTCTTCCCGTATCAAATGTGGATTTTCTGCATGCCACTCGTGCAAATTGTGAAGGTTCATGTATCCATCCTTTTTAAATGTTGATTCATCGGACCACAGAACTTTGTCCAAGAATCGCGGATCTTCCCTGTACCGTTGTAGTATCGTTCGACAAAATGCAACTCTTCCAGGGTAATCTCGGGGTAGACTTTGCACTCGTTGAAAATGGTATGCATGAAGCTCATTTTTCTTCAAAATGCGATGTGCTGTACTTTTGGGAACTCCTGTTCTTGTTTGAATTCCGCACGTACTGAGGTACTTGGGTCTTGATTGACTTCTGGTAGCACTTGGTTCTCGTAGGGCATGAGAGGCCTGCCTTCACTAGTTCTTTGGTATGGAAATCGACCTTCTGAGAATGACTGGTGCAAATTCACAAAAACCCGATGATCCGGATAACGCTCAGCATTTGGATATTTCTTATGGTAAAGTCTAGCTGCAGCACTAGCATTGCCTCTGCATTCTCCATAAATAAGGTGCATGTTCGCATATTCCTGCGCAGTGTACAAAGATGGCATGGTGATGTTATTAAGTGAGATTATAACACACTTCAATCCAAAGGACAACAAAAATATTCCAAGGACCGGATCAGTTTTACTAAAGGACAAGAAATGAATCACTATCTGATAGCCCTTGGAAGTCTGGGCCTGCTAGTAGATACTTATAAATAATAACGGTCACTAGCCTCGAACTTAAGCTTACACGAAAAAGCCTGGAGTACATTCAAACTTTTTTTTAATGAATTAAAAAGAATTATCTTAAAACCTGTTTATTTGAGAAAAACATTTTTTTTCCGTTATTAATGGAATATTCTCAAAAATCTTATAGCATTTTGGAAGGAGAATTGAACAGGAACACTCCAACTTTTAAGGTAACTTGCCAAATTTTCGTAGTACATTTTTTTTACACTACAGCCCATTGAATTAGGGTCATGTTAGCGGGGTTATTCGAGGTTCCATAACAGAAAAAAAAATTGAGAAAAATTAAGATTTGTAATCACGGCACTTCAAAGGCCGTCAGAGGGTGAACATTTTTTTCGAATGCCTCTAACTCACAAAATACATGGTAACGATTTTTTTTATTATTTTTCTGATAACTGTCACCACCTTCCCTATCACCCGTTTTCGTTTCGACGTTGACTTTTGGGACACCCTGTATATTCAAACGACCATAAGGTTGAATATGGCTTGATTCATTAAGCCCAATCTACTTGCGGAATATTTACGAGTTTGATTATGGAGATTTTGAGAAACTTGAGCTTCGTTCTCGAATTATAAGTGCACACACGGACTGCAGTTTCGGGGTTTTCCAACCCTATGTCATTCCTTGGGCCAGTAAGATTCCATCAAGCCCACACACGGACGACAGTCTTTTTATAAAGATATACAATTAAACAAAATTGAAGTGTCTGACTGTAGTACCAAAATAACAGCTTTTTACAAGATGCATTTGAAAGTATTACTATAAGTAATGTACTTATACTCGTAATAAAAACTAATAACATTATTTCTTATAACAATATTTAAGCTTACAATATTTCAGGTTTAAATAACAAAATTTTATTTGTAGATTTTTTCAGTTACCTACGTTAAGAGTTTTGATATATTTTTCTAATTTGAAACGCACATTATACCAGAAAATGTCTGTAAATTTAAAAACTATTTTACTGGCTTTAAGCTTATTTGGGGTGAAGCAATTAAATCTTTTGTTAAGGGTCGTGCAAGTGGAGGAAGTTTATTTGGTATAAAAACTTCACTTTTAAATACTTACGATTTCTATGAATACGAGGGATCTACAGTAGTTAAATGCTTAAACCATAATAATATGTACATTGTTCCATATTATATAAATTGCAACAAGTGGGCAAACGATTTTGAAAAGCTACATAACATAATGCAATTTTTAGCAAACAAAAGCGTTCTATTGATTGGCGACTGGAATGCAAGACTCAGCAATTCACAAGTCACCTTAATACAAAACACTTTAAACCCAGCGATAACTAATAGCAACAGGACATCAAAAGATATTATTCGTTATAAAAATGGTTCAGATATCCTGGAGATGTTACAAATGTATGATTTTATAATTTTAAATGGATGCACAGAAGGAGATGTTGAAGGACATTATACATTCGTTGGAGGTCAAGGAAAATCCGTCATCGATTTTTGCGCCGTTAATAATGAGTGGATTGAACCATTGAACGAATTCAAAAATTCGAAGTGCATTGTAAAACCTACTCAGATCACATGCCTATTGTCTTGGAGTTTTCAAGTGAATCTACTACCCAACACACCAATCTTAAATTACTACCACGACTTAAATGGAAAAACGAGAATACACTTTCTTATCAACATATCTTACTTCTAACAAATGATATGAGGACTGAGTCTGCAGAAGAACTATTAAACCAACTCACAGAATATATAAGAATTTCAACATCAAGCAAAAATATAAGCTACTTTTCATCATTCAAACAAAAATGGTTTGATAAAGATTGCATGAAAGCTCGAAACAAATCTTTCGCACTTTTACGAGTCATGCGAACTTCAAATAACTCTGATTTGAGAAATTGGTACCTTGAAGCAAATACACAATACAAAAATCTTTGCGTTGCAAAGAAAGCAGAATACGATAACAAACAAGCGTTAAGTCTAGGAGAAACCAGGAGCTCAAAGGAATTCTGGAAGATAGCAAGGGAGATTAATGAAATGAACTATAAAATAGGTCCCGGGGTATCAGCCGAAAGTCTTGCTAGTCACTTTAAACTTCTTCTTTTGAACGATACTGACCTCATCTTCTCCTACGCAGAACCATCAGTTATTGTTGAATATCTGGACTCCGATATAACAGTTGCCGAAATAGAAGCTGTAATAACAAAATCAAAGAATGGAAAGGCACCAGGTGAAGATGGGATTCCATACGAATTCTTTAAAAACAACACTTATAAATCACCTTAAAATACTTCATAACAAAGTTTTTTCAAATGCTGAAATACCATCATCGTTTAAAAAATCCGTAATCTTCCCTATACCCAAAAAAGGTGCCTTGGAATTTGCTGAAAATTATCGAGGCATTTCATTTATGAATGTTTCTGCCAAAATATTCTGTGGCGTACTTGTGGAGAGATTGGAAAAATGGGTGGTTAGTAATAACATTCTTACCGACCTTCAATCTGGTTTTAGAAAAAACTTTTCAACAGTTGATCCAATTTTTACACTTTCATCGATCATTAAAGCGTTTCAAGCCAGGAATAAGAAAGTGTATACGTTCTTTGTGGACTTCAAAGCAGCCTTTGAGTTATGTGACTAAAGTTGGCCCCGCCATTTTTTATTTTTTATATAAAATTTATTGTGCTGCTTTGTGCTAGACTTGTGCTACTATGTGCCGTAAATATAAAAGTTGTATCTTTAAAGCTCTAGCTTTTATAGCCAAAAAACGATTTTATGACTGAAGTTAGCCCCGCCATTTTTTATTTTTTTTTTAAGATTTGTTGTGCTGCGTTGTGCTAAGCTTGTGTTGCTATGTGCCGTAAATATAAACTTTTTATCACCAAAGCTCCAGCTTTAATAGCCAAAAAACGATTTTTACACTAAAGTTAGCCCCGCCATTTTTTTTCTTTTTTTTTTAAGATTTCTTGTGCTGTGTTGTGCTCCGTTTGTGCTGCCATGTGCCGTTAAGATTATTTTTTTATTTTCAAAGCTCTCCGTTTTATAACCAAAAAACTTTTGTATGAAAAACAAGAAAAAAACCACAGCCATTTTTTTTTTTTTACTTGTGCTAAGTTGTGCTCCTCTTGTGCTATCATGTGCCGTTAAAATAGAAAATTTATCTTAAAAGCTCTAGTTTTTATAGCCAAAAACCGATTTTATGACTAAAGTTAGCCCCGCCATTTTTTATTTTTTTTTTTAAGATTTGTTGTGCTGCATTGTGCTGCTATGTGCCGTAAATATAAACTTTTTATCACCAAAGCTCCAGCTTTAATAGCCAAAAAAACGATTTTTACACTAAAGTTAGCCCCGCCATTTTTTTAATTTTTTTTTTAAGATTTGTTGTTGTGTGTGGGAGGGGTTGAGGAAAAAATTGTCAAAAAAGTGAGGGGTTATTTTCCAGTGGGGCGGTGAGTTGAGGAGTAGTTGGGGGGTGTTTGGATGGTGGTGGGCCTGGTGAGTTATTTTTGCGCAAATAATTTTTTAACTGAACGATTAGCATACACAACTATTTTATATGATAAGGTTCCAATAAATGCGAAGAGTTGCCGATTAATGCAGAGTGTTATAATTCTCTTTTTCTATAAGCATGAAGGAGGCGAAAGGTGTTTACATAACATTTTTTTTTATTTTTCCTGCTATGAATTAGAAAACACCCTGTATGTGTAGAAGGTGCAAGATTATGACTAGTCTATTGTTCTGAAATTAATTTTCTAAACAATTTAACTATGCCAGGAGTTTGTTTTACCTCCCACCAAATATAAATTAAGTATATCTGCTCTTAGTAAAACAAGAATGAATATCTACTCATTCATATTTTTTTCCTGAACTACCCTAAAAAATCATTTTCTAACCAGCACCCAACCAAAAAAGGAAATATATTTCACAATAAAAATGCAAATGCAATCGCATATACACTGTAGATACATTGTACAATGTACCGACATAGTATATCTTATCTACCTATATAATGTCCAATAGTTCATCAGAGGATAAAGCAATTGTTTTTCTCCTATCTAGGTACATGGATTCAATTAACACACTATAATAGATCCATATACTCGTACAAACCATTTTCTTAAATATAAAATTCAAAAGCACTCCTAATTATAATTCATGCAGCCTATTAAAGTTCATTGGACACTTTCTTCAATTCCACATTCGTACATTGTACGTACATAGGTACATAATGTATATATATTTGGTGTAGGTATTTAAAAACATATTTATATTTAATAGGTATGTATGTATGTACTTAATTCTTTAAAATTGCATAATTATCTTAACATCAATTTTCCCCTTCGATTTGAAAAGGATCGGATTTGGGTATAAGGAAATATGGCAGACAAGAAAAATAACAAACCAATCAGAACATTTGTTGCCATTGCCATATCATCATCAAACAACCACGTTTTTAGTTAGTTAGTTGAAGTTGTTGTTCGTTAAATGTATACATTTCCAAATGGGAAGATCCACAGATTGCTAGTGTGAACAACTATACAAAAAACTCAGCTTTATGTAAGTTGTATAAAAATAAACCAATCAGAACATTTGTTATCATTATCATTTAACTTGTAGGTAGTTTCGTGATTACCAACTTGGTTTTTTTTTTTTTTTTAATCTTAGAAAGAAAAAATAAAGTCAATTCCAATAAATTTAGAGAAGGATATCTTATTTTGCATTATATTCTATTTTTCTGTTTTGCAAATGGAACAATAATAATTGTTGCTAAACTGTTAAGGTAGGCTAAGCTAAAAGCTTTTTGAAATTGCATGATCTGCAGAAATAAAAAAATCCTCTTTTGGAATTTGCTCTATCTTTAATCTTTGCTGTATTTGTGCAATTCTGTTGTTTTGTTTTGCATGTGTAATGGTCATGAGTGGAAATAAGTCAAAAGTAGCTCTCTATTTCTTGTTCACTACTATGACGGCGGTGTTTTGCAACGAAACTGGTACCGCGGACCAAGAAGGGTTGCCATGATGGTCAAAGATGAATAATATCAAGCCGCCGCTCGCGGATACCGTTGATTGTGACGGAGAATCGATCCTTTTAATGGTCACCCGCTATTTTGTTGTTGCACTTGTTGATTTTTTTGCGCTCTGATGATGGTTTTGCATCGGAATTATGGCTGGTCCGCAAAAAGGGACAGAAGGGATTACGAATATCCTGGCGCCGCACCGCTTTCGGATACCGCTTTATTTTTTTTGCTATTACGATGCATAGATGTTGTCCTTGTTGTTGTTGCTTACGTGTTTGTCATGATCTTGTTGATCTTATAAAGATTCTTCTGTGGCATGCTTCATTCGCTTGCGAAACTTTGAAGAGAAAGGTCATAGTAATTGAAATAAGAAAATAAAAGTACGTTATGAGAAATTGTGTAATCTGTGTTAATCAAGATAAAAGATATTCTTCTAGTAAGTATTGGAATAATATTAACATTAAGTATAATAATTTTAGAGGAAGGTGTTTAGTTATGAAACAAGTAGTATTTTTTTTTGTGAGAAGATAGTGCTGTTATTTGTTTTTTTTTTTTTTTTTTTTTTTTAAATGTGCATGACAAATATATGTCTTAAGCTCTTACTCAAAGAAAAGAGATCGACATTGCTTATTTTCTTTGTTCTTGTTTTTTCTCTTACTGTTATATTAGTCGAAAATACTTCTGAAAGCCCAGAAACATGATGCGATCAGGAAATTATTACAGGAGACTAAAATTTAGATTCCAAGGGTATACATAAACAGGGTGTTTTCTAATTCATAGCAGGAAAAATAAAAAAAAATGTTATGTAAACACCTTTCGCCTCCTTCATGCTTAAAGAAAAAGAGAATTATAGCACTCTGCATTAATCGGCAACTCTTCGCATTTATTGGAACCTTATCATATAAAATAGTTGTGTATGCTAATCGTTTAGTTAAAAAATTATTTGCGCAAAAATAACTCACCAGGCCCACCACCATCCAAACACCCCCCAACTACTCCTCAACTCCCCACCCCACTGGAAAATAACCCCCCACTTTTTTGACAATTTTTTCCTCAACCCCTCCCACACACAACAACAAATCTTAAAAAAAAAATAAAAAAAATGGCGGGGCTAACTTTAGTGTAAAAATCTTTTTTTTGGCTATTAAAGCTGGAGCTTTGGTGATAAAAAGTTTATATTTACGGCACATAGCAGCACAAGCTTAGCACAATGCAGCACAACAAATCTTAAAAAAAAATAAAAAATGGCGGGGCTAACTTTAGTCATAAAATCGGTTTTTGGCTATAAAAACTAGAGGTTTTTAGATAAATTTTCTATTTTAACGGCACATGATAGCACAAGAGGAGCACAACTCAGCACAAGTAAGAAAAAAAAATGGCTGTGGTTTTTTTCTTGTTTTTAATACAAAAGTTTTTTGGTTATAAAACGAGCTTTGAAAATAAAAAAATAATCTTTACGGCACATGGCAGCACAAACGGAGCACAACACAGCACAAGAAATCTTTAAAAAAAGAAAAAAAATGGCGGGGCTAACTTTAGTGTAAAAATCGTTTTTTGGCTATTAAAGCTGAAGCTTTGGTGATAAAAAGTTTATATTTACGGCACATACAAATCTTAAAAAAAAAATAAAAAATGGCGTTGCTAACTTTAGTCATAAAATCGTTTTTTGGCTATAAAAGCTAGAGCTTTAAAGATACAACTTTTATATTTACGGCACATAGTAGCACAAGTCTAGCACAAAGCAGCACAATAAATTTTATATAAAAAATAAAAAATGGCGGGGCCAACTTAAGTCACATTTTGAGTGAGTAAACAGAAGTGCTCTCTTTTATAAACTATCACAACTGGGCCTATCTACAAAATTTATAAGTTATAAGTTATAAAAGAAATGTACTCTGAAACTAAAGCCGCTGTGTGGGACGGCACGACCTTTTCAGAATGGTTTGAAACAAGTACTGGTGTAAAACAAGGTTGCCTTCTCAGTGCATTGCTGTTCTCATTATTTATCAATGACATAGTAGAAGATCTACCAGGAGGAATAAGGATTGCTAATTCTGTAATCAATGTTTTATTGTATGCCGATGACCTCGTTCTACTTTCCGAATCATCACAAAACCTACAATTAATGATCAACCGGTTAGCAGTCTACTGCAAGAAATGGGGACTAACAATTAATACCGAAAAATCTAAAATTACGGTTTTCTCGCGATCTGCACAAGGAGAAAATCGAAGGAGATGGTACTTCAATGAGAATCTTCTAGAAATCGCGAAAGAGATTAAATACTTAGGAGTAAAACTGAATCCAACGTTAGATTTTAACAAACACCTCGTTGAGAAAGCCAACACCTCTCAAAGCTTACTGAACATGTCTTGGAAAAACGTATTTTCAAACAAACAAATTAATCTGTCGGTTAAATATAAAATATTTGATTCAGTAGTAAAATCAACTCTCTGCTACGCTTCACAACTTTGGGGTGCAAATGAGTATGAATCTATTGAGAAATTCCATAGAAACTTTAAAAAAAAAACTCTTCAGCCTACCTCAGAATACACCTAGCTACGCACTTTACATAGAAACTGGACTTCCAAAACTTCTAACAAGTACTCTCAAGTCACAGGCTGATTTTATAATTAAAACATGTGCACACCAGGACTCCAGACTAACGAAAAAATTGCTTTTGTATGAACTAAGGAACAAAGACTGGTGGTTTATTAGATGGCAAAATCTTGGCAATGACTGTGGAGAGGAACTACTTATCGATCTTAGTAATTTATCCCATTTAAAAAATCAACTTTACCAAATAATTCGGAAGAACGAAGACTCAATACGGATTGCATTTATTCAAAAAGCTCGTGAATCTGAAAGTAGACTATTATACTGTCAGCTCAATTATGATCTCGGTGATAGAAATTACTTCCATGATTAGCTAAACTACAACGAAATCTCTTTAATCTTCAAAGCAAGATGTGAGCTTCTCGGTCTAAATGGTACCCCTTATAATGGAAGCTTTAATCAATTTTGTTCGCTATGTAACTCAAGGTCGAAAGAAGATTGCTTTCACATATTTAGTATATGTCCCATATTCAAACCACAAAGACAAGCTTTCTTTGGAAGAAATTCACTATCAATATTTTAAACGAGTGCGACTGGAAAAAGTTATGTAGCTGTTTGAAAGCCATCTTGAAGTATAGAATGTTATTAGTACAAGAATTTGTTTGATTTTTAAGTTCATTAATTTAAATCGTTGTACATACATGTAATTAAAGTTTAAATTTGTTAAACTATATTGTTAGGTACATTATTGCTTACCAGGCCGACGGCTAAGCCATAGCTTTAAAATTCATGATAGAGTGTAAATTGTTAAACTATAAAACATAAATAAATGAATTACTTACTTAATAAAAAAAATATTTTTAAAATTTGTGTCTGTGGAACTGAATGCGTTTGAACTGGAACGGCGAACCGGTTGAAGTCAAGGGAATTCGCGGGATCAGGCATTCTTCTTTTTCGAAACTAGAATTTGTGATAACCATACACAAGTCACATCAAGCGTCACATCATTGGAAGTGTGCGGCAAAAATCTGGAAATACTATGCTTTTCAAACGAGTCCATATCTATATGTTTTCTTGGGCTCGGAAACTATCCTCACTTTTCATTTACCTATACTCCGAAGCAGAAAACAAAAAATGTTGTGTATCATGCAGCCTTAAATTAATACAATAAATGAAAACAATATAATTATTGTTAAAGTGAAATAAAGCCAAATAGATTAACTCATTCAAAGTGAAATAAGGCCAAATGCTCTAAAAAAAGGAAAAAAAACAAACCGTTTTAATGGGTCGCTGTAGTTGAGTATAGTTTTTCGTATTCCATTTTTCTGTCTCCGACCATTGCAACTGCCGTTCAAAACATACCCAAATCATCAGACCGAAATTTTCTTTTGGATGGAACTTTCAATGTGGTTCCATCTTGCGGCTTTAAACAGCTATTAATTGTATACTTTGCTCATATTGACCTCGTAAGTCAACATTTCTATACGGAAAAATTGTGATAAGTGATAAAAAAATTTAAATATAGGTGCCTACACTCGTCTATTTATCTTCTTAACTGAAAAAATGGGTACGTGCAGCGTGCAGCGCGGTAAGGGCTGTCGGCGAGGGTGGATAGTGAAGCGGGCGAAACTCTGCAAACAATTAAAAAATCGCCCGCTTCACCGTCCACCCGTACCGCTCGCACCAACGGTCACCCTCGCCGGCAGCCCTCACCGCGCTGCACGCACTCCCCCTTCCCAATCGTCAAGATATTCTTTCAACGCATTAAAATACACTTCTAAAACCCATTCCTCTTTTCAAATATAGGTAGGGCCGGAGAAAATACCGTGCAATGAAGCTTTGTATAGAACTGGCAGCTCCTTGGAGGGACTCGATAGCATACTATCTAAGCAAGACAATTTTGTCAAGTTATTAGATGTGCTATTGGATCAAGATTTCACCAATTGCAGAAATACAAATGGAAACAAATACGCTTTGACCTTATTGAGATGGTTTTCAGTTTATTTTGCTGAAATAAGCAATCAAATTTGAAATATTGCCAAATTGGCCTTATTTCACTTTGACAAAGTGAAATAAGGCCAAACGTTAAAATTTTGGTTTATTTCACTTTACAAAAGTGTAATAAGGCCAAATCTCCCCATTTGGCTTTATTTCACGGCACCCATCCAAATCTCTCAACATATTATTATCATTATTATTTTTATTATTATTTTATTAATCTTACATGAATGTACAGAGTAATATCTTAAAACTACAGCGCTAGCATACAAGGCTTTCTGCTGCGAAGGAAATAAATTATGTTAAATGTTTTAAAGTAATATAAAAGCCAATGAGGCGGTCGGGGGTGTTCAAACCAAGAGTCGTGACACTCTTGCCTTGAACACCCCCGACCACCACTTTGGCGAATTAATATAATTTTTATCAAATTTTACTATCTAGTTCCAGAATTTGCAAAACTTTATACACATTTTGTATGTTAGGTTCAGAAGGAACTGAAAGGATATTTAAAAGATTATTGTCATTAAATAGTCTTATAACGGGTGATTTTTTAGCTGGTTTGGTTTTGGCAACACTGGTTTTGACAGCTGACGTGTGTTTAGTACCTTGTGTCACTGTCAAACAGCTTCAGTATGGTTTGCAATTTAACCATGGATCGTCTTACAAATGAACAACGCTTGCAAATTATTGAATTTTACTATCAAAATTCGTGCTCGGTTCGAAATGTTCAAATTGTTCAAATTGTGTTCAGCGATGAGGCTCATTTTTGGTTGAATGGGTACGTAAATAAGCAAAATTGCCGCATTTGGAGTGAAGATCAGCCAGAAGCATTGCAACAGCTACCAATGCATCCCGAAAAAGCCACTGTTTGGTGCGGTTTATGGGCCGGCGGCATTATTGGGCCATATTTCTTCAAAGATGATGCGAATCGCAGCGTTACTGTCAATGGTGAACGCTACCGAGCGATGATAACAAACTTTTTTTTGCCCGAAATGGAAGTTCTTGACTTGCATGATATGTGGTTTCAACAAGACGGTGCCACATGCCACACAGCACGCGAAACAATGGCGCAATTGCGAGGCGAGTTTGGTGAACAGTTAATTTCACGTTTCGGGCCGGTCAGTTGGCCGCCTAGATCGTGCGATTTGATGTCTATAGGGACAAGCCCGCTTTGATTGACGCTTTGGAAGCCAACATCCATGCATTCATTCGTGAGATACCGGCCGATATGTGTGAAAGAGTATGCCAAAATTGGACTCAGCGGATGGGCTACCTGAGACGCAGCCGCGGTCAACATTTGCATGAAATTATCTTTAAACATTAAATTGCAAGGTTCAAACTATCGATTCAAATAAATTTTTTTTTTATTTTTTCGAATTTTTTGTGTTTTTTTAAAAAAAAAAGTTCTAAACCTCTTAAAAAATCACCCGATACAAAGGTTTTGTATTCTATTGCATTCGGTAGTTAGGTGTTTAGTTGTGAGAGTTTCGTTTGATGGGCAGAGATGAGAGGTTGGAGGGGGTTCTTTATTGAGTAAGTAGCTGTGGGTTAGTCGTGTGTGTCCAAGGAGGAGTCGAAGGAAGCATCTATTCATTATAGTTGTGCTATTCGGAGGAAAAGATACTGGCATCGCTCTAGGGTTAATGGTGGTGTAGTGATGAATGTACTCGTTCCATTTTTGAGTTTTCCTATTAATTTCAATTAGTCATTTTTCCAGGGTCGATGTAAGCTTATCTCAGCGTTCGAGTCCGTTGCAATTAATTTAGCATTAAGATCGGCAGATTCGTTGCCCCTTATACCAGTGTGTGCTGGAACCCATATTATTTTAATTTTCGTTCCAAGAGATATTATGTTATCTCGAATAAGGTTGATGACGTGTGTGCGATGTTTGACGTTTTTAATAGCTGAAAGAACTGAGAGGCTGTCAGCGCAAATAACGGGTTTTCGGCTCCTTTTGGCTACAATTTGTGTTGCTTTAAGAAGAGCTAAGGCTTCTATTGAGAAGATGGAGAAGTAGCTTGGGAGTCTTTCTGCAGCTTCGAGTTCACCATTTTTGTTGACAATGGCCATCCCTGTTCCAGTGTCGTTTTGAGCCATCGGTGTATAAGATATTCCACGTGTTGGGCGGGAAGGTGTTCATAAGCTCATGGAATAGTTGAATGTAGGTTTCCTTGGGGGTCGAATCTTTGTTGTGTTTGGATAAGGTGGTGTTGATGGCTTCTTTTGGCAGTGACCAAGCAGGGTATCTTTCGATGCTTAGGCTCTTTACTGTAGGTGTGATACCGATATTTTTCGCAAAGGTTAAAGCTTTGTATAAAGTGAATCTGCTAGATTTCGAGAGCAATAAGATTCGCAGATCTTAGGGATAAGTCTGGATGTTAAAAAGTCTATTCGGTCTTCAATAGCTAAGAACACCATTCGGCGATCATGTTTTTTATTGGAGTTGTCCTGAATGCTTTTAGAGATATCCTTACTGCTGCGTGGTATGGAGAGTTGAGTAGCATCAGATGTGATTTGGCGGATTTCCCATATATGACTAGCCCATAATCAATCTTTGACAAAAGAACAGTTTTAGTTATTGAGATAAGTGTATTAATGTGAACATAACTGTTTTTGATGATAAATATCTTATAATGTTTAGTCTGGAAACTAGATTCTTTTTTAATTCTAAACAATGGTTTTTGAAACTAAATTTACAATCAAAAATTACTCCTAGTATACTTAAGTTGTTTACAATTGGTATATTTAGATTGCTTAGTCCTATAACGGGACCAGAGCAGTTTAATTTTTTGCATATATGCAGATGTTTATTTTTGTTGGAGGATATTAATGCGCCTGACTGGTTACACCAGTTAAGAATGTCGTTTAGAACTTCATTGAATAATATTGAACACATTGGCTTGTATCGTTACATTTGGACATTATATATAAGTCATCAACGTACAGAGAATTATCTATATTTTTATATTTAACAATTATTTCACTTAACTCATTATATGCTATGATGAAAAGGACAACCGAAAGGGGAGATCCTTGGGGTATGCCCTTTTTCTAAGTTATGTATATCTGAGAGTGTGTTGTTGACTTAAGATCTAAATTTTCTATTTGTAAGAAATGATTTTATATAGTGATACATTCTCGGTCCGATTTTCCATTTCGATAATGTGTTTAGTATGACGTGAATTCCTTTGCGGTCAAAAGCTTTCTCAAAATCAATCGATACTAACGAGACATGGTTTTTACATGAAATGGCCGAAGAGATGAACTCATCAATATGCAACAGAGAGTCAATGGTACCTCGCCCAAATTTAAAAGCGACTTGGTTTGTATTTATGAGGTGATGCCTTTCGGTATACCATAACAGTCTTTTAGAGATAATTTTTTCTAAGACTTTGGTGATACAGGGTAGCAAAGAGACAGATCTATAACCATTTGAGTTAGTTAATTGCTTTTTTGGTTTCGGGATTGGGACAGTGGTGGCAGTTTTCCATGTCTGAGGTAAAATACCTTGTTTAGAAATTTGATTGAATAGTGCCATAATACGCGATTTAGTTTGAAAAGGGGCGTTTTTAAGCATTGGATATGAGATCCGATCGTATCCCGGTGTTTTTCCGTTAACAGAGCTGAGGCAACTTTCAAGCTCTAGGAAATTGATGGGCATATCTATAAATTTGGCAGATGGCGATAGTTCGTCAACTATGTATTCTTTATTTAATGCTATGCGCTTGTCTTCCCGGAATTCATGAGCAAAGTTAGTGTCCCTAGAATAAGTTGACCAGCATTGGGCAAAGTGTTCAGCGATTCTGAATGGGTCAGTGAGTGGTACAGAGTCAGAAATTATAACTTTTATCGATGTAGGAACATAAATCCCTGTAAGCGTCTTAATATCAGACCAAATTTTTTTAATGGATGAATTGGGGTGTAGGCTGGATGTGAAATTTTGAAAGCTTTCCTGTTTTGATTCTTTTGCTTTTCTGCGGAAAAGAGCGTTGGCCTTCTTATAATTTATCATTTTAAGGTTGGTGGGAAATTTCAAAAATTTTCTCCATAAGGTTTGTTTGTTTTTGCGCAAGATAGCAAGTTCCGGACTCCACCATGGCACGATTGTTTTTATTGGTTTGTGTTTAGTTTGTGGAATGGATATATTTGCGGCAAATCTAAAACCTTTACTCAGTGTTGCTGCTTCTTGATTAACATTTGAAGTTGCGGGATGTTGTTCGAAAAACTCAAGCAATTTCGTTTAAAAGAGGGTCCAATTTGCCCGATCCGTTTGGAATTTGGGAGTCGGAGCAGAATAATTGATTTGGCGACCAAGGCAAATACTTGTTATAATTGGAAAGTGATCGCTTCCGTGGAGTGAATCTTTTCTGTTCCAGCTTGAGTAGGGCAGTAGTTGGGGAGAGACGAGAGATAAATCAACGTGAGTTAAGGTACCGTGGGTCGAGAAATGGGTTGGTTTGCCATCATTTAATAAGGACAGATCAGTGTTGGATCGCCTGTCACTAAAATTGGGGAGCATAGTGACCCTGTTAAGTTTTCCAGGTCTATTGCAGAGAATGTTTGTGTTGGATGGATGTAGAGGGATACGATTGTGAGTTTAATATTAAGTTGGATTTCAACGGCTTCTGCAGAAATATTTGAGTTTATTTGACGAGTTTTGTGGGGGATAGATTTGTGAACCAGAAGGCAAGTGCCTTGTTTTGCAGTTGTATTAGAGGAAAAGTTGTGAAAATATGTTTCATACTGCTTTGGAGCTTTGATTATATTGTTGGCCTGTACATGAGTTTCTTGAAGGGAAATTATGTGTGGATTATTTTCTTTAATCAATATTTCAAGCTCGTGGTAATTGTTAATGTATCCGTTAAGGTTCCATTGCAGAACCCTAAGGAGGGAGCTTGTGGATTTGGGAGATTTGTTTGTAGTATAATTTAAGTTATACTTCGAAAATCAGAGGGTGGTGAGATTATTGGTTGATTATGTTGACTCTGTTACCCAAAAGTCGAATCATTCAAACTCAACTGGGAGTTTGAATGCTTTGACCTTTGAACGACATAGTCAGTATTTGGAGTTCCGATAGTTGGATTAGATGTCTTTATCATCATCATCGTCGACATCGTCATTTTCGGATATTTTGTCGTATTGTGTGTTAATGTTGTCAATTGCCATTAGTATGGGCTTATCACTTGAGAGAGTTTCATCTGTTTTATGTTGAGTGTTTAAGATTAGAGAAGAATTTGGGTTGGGTAGGATATCGTGTGGTTTTATTTGGGTATGTTGAGTATTGTATGAAGTTAATTTGTAATTAGATAAGTTCGATGTGGTGGAGGTAGAATAATTGATGTTTTGGATGTTTGAAGAGATAGGCTTGGTTCTTGTCGTTAAGATTGGGTTTTCGTTGTATGAAGGAGGAGTAGCGGGTTTCGACTGTATTGTTATTGGTGTTTGAGGGTTCAAGTTGGAAGGCGTTGTGTTTGTTGGCTTGTTGATATTTTCATTACAAATATCAAGACGCATATTCAATTTTAACAAAAAATTTATTTTGTATAAAAAAAGTTAAGTTTGCTCCAGAAATCTCCACTTCAGCCGACTTGACAAAACCAAACAAAAACAATAACAGAATACAGACAGTTTTAAAGATGGTTGGGTGCTGTATGAATAGGATAGACCCTGATTGGTATCAACATGGCGATGCCCAGCGTTGCAACTGTCTCATACGCATCAATTGTGCTTATTTTACCTCCAAGTGGTAGCCATCGGGTACTGGTCTTTTCCACCCGGACTTGACTTGCTGAACTTATAAGCGCGAGTGTTGATCACAGAAAAATAGCAACACTATAATTGCCCTGCCATAAAGCTCCTCTGTTTCTCTTGTTGGGTAGCAGTTTATTCTGTACGAAGCCCTCAGAAAGCAAGCGAGCGGCGGATGAGCTTCCAATTAAGTGAACCAACGGCGACGCTTACAGACAATATGGTAGGCACCCCATTGAGCTACTTCGACATATTCGGAGCTCAGGTCTTTGGGTCCTTTCACTACTATTATTCAGGGTAGTGAAGTAGAGAAGGTGGCGGATGAGCTTATATAGGACCAACGGTAGCTCTCACATGCCCGTAGTGGGTTACTGACTCTGGATTTCTCCAGCTCCTTTTGTCCAAGGAGAGCAGCATAGGGCCTGGTCCCCCAGGTTGGGGGTTGTGCGTCGGGGTAACTTCCCTACCACGTAAAAAACCTCTTGTTCCGAAACAACCAACTGCCTCGGATATGGATGACCCTACTGATGACGACCCTAGCAAACGAAACAAGGACAACGAATTTCTGTTCTGCACGTGGAATGTCCGGACCCTTAACAGACCACGTGCAGCCGAACAATTAGTGGAAGCCCTAGATGGTGTCAAAGCCGACATCACAGCCATCCAAGAAGTGCGATGGGATGGTGAAGGCACAAGGAGGATGAAAAACTGTGACATCTACTACGGCAAGTGCTACAGGACAAGGAAACAGCGGCTATTTGGATGCGGATTTGTGATAAGAGGAAGGCTTAGGCAAGAAGTCTTGGGGTTTCGTGGCATAAGTGACTTCAACGCCAAAATCGGAAAGGAGGGTAACTTTGGCTCGACAGTCGGAAAGCATAGCCTGCACGACAACACTTCCGGTAACGGACACAGGCTAATCGACTTTGCTGCGGGGCGAAGTGTCATCTTAGCTAGCACATACTTCCCACACCTCAATATTAACAAGGGGACCTGGCGGTCTCCTGATCAAAATACCGTCAACCAAATTGATCACATTGCGATTGATAGCAGACATGCGTCCAGTGTCATGGATGTCCGCACTTTCCGAGGGGCCAACATAGACTCGGACCACTACCTTGTTGTAGCTAAAGTGCGAATGCGGATCTCCACCAGACCGCAGAATCGAACATCCAAGGTGAGAAAGTTTGATGTTGCGAAGTAACAATCGCAAGAGACCGCCACAACCTTTGCCAATCATGTCTCCTCTTATCTCTTGACAAGCCCGGCGCCTGCGCCAAACCCAGAGGCCCAGTGGCAACATTGCAAAATGGCCATCAAAACCGCTGCCACGGATGTTTTGGGTTTCATTAGGCGACCACAACGAAACACCTGGTTTGATGATGAGTGCAGGCTCACTTGGCCAAAGATGAAGCCTATCATGCAGTTCTGAATGCCAGAACTAGAGCTGCCAAGAGCGCTTTCCGTGCGGTGTACCAGCAAAAGAGGAAAGAGGAACATCGGCTTTTCAGAAGAAAAAAAAGAGAACTGGAAAAACGAATGGTTGAATCTATTGAGGGGTGCTACGGCAGAAGCAATGTTCGAAAGTTCTACCAAAGGGTAAAGCATTCGTCCAAGGGTTACAAAGCCCGAGCGGAAGCATGTAGAGACGAGGGTGGGAATGTCGTTGTAGATACACAGTCGGTGCTAAGAATTTGGAAAGAACACTTCTGCAGACTGTTAAACGGCGAAGACAACCAACTAATCGCTGTCAGGCAGAATGATCCATTCGATTTGGATGATGAAGAACAAAATTTCCGTCCTCCCGACCAAGAAGAAGTTCGGATAGCAATATCTAAACTAAAGTCCAACAAGGCTGCTGGAGCTGATGGCCTTGCGGCTGAACTCTTCAAAGCAGCGGGAGATGACTTGGTGAGGAGCATACACCAACTCATCTGTACAATCTGGTCGGATGAAAGTATGTCTGACGAATGGAACCTCAGCATTGTGTGCCCTATCTAAGCTGCGCCAACTACAGAGGTATAAGTCTCCTAAACGTCGCCTATAAAATCTTGTCGGCCATTCTGTGTGAACGTCAAAACCCTTTCGCACGTGAACTGATTGGCCCCTATCAGTGTGGTTTCAGGCCCGGTAAGTCAACCGTCGACCAAATTTTCACACTTCGGCAGATTTTGGAAAAGACCCAAGAATTAAAGATCGATACTCACCACCTCTTTATCGATTTTAAAGTCGCCTATGACAGCGTAAACAGGAACGAGCTATACAGACCCATGTCGCTTCTTGGCATCCCTGCCAAACTCGTTCGATTGTGCAGGATGACTATGGAGAACTCGCGCTGCTCCGTCAAGATTGGTAAGAACACCACCGACTCATTTAATGTCGAGAAAGGCTTACGACAGGGTGACGCGCTGTCATGTTACCTCTTCAACATCATTCTTGAGGCAATCGTACGCAACTCGCATGTCAACACCAGCGGTACGATTTTTTTTAGATCCGTTCAATTACTTGGCTATGCTGATGATATTGACATTATTGGAAGAACGAAGCGCGCTGTCAGTGGAGCATTCGCAAGTATTGAAGTGGAAGCGGCTCGAATGGGTCTGGCATTAAATGAAGATAAAACAAAGTATATGCTGTCCTCGGGTGAAGTAGATCATCACCGTAGGCTCGGACAAAACGTCACAATGGACAGATATAACTTTGAGGTTGTCAAGGACTTTGTCTATTTGGGTTCCACTATAACCTCTCAGAACAACATCAGTGAAGAGATCAGTCGAAGAATCACTCTTGCCAATCGCTGTTTCTTCGGGCTAAGTAGGCATCTTAGTAGTAAAGCCCTCTCTCAAAGGACCAAGGAGACACTATACAAGACCCTTATCATCCCAGTCCTGCTGTATGGGGCAGAAGCGTGAACACTGACACAATCGGATGAATACAGGCTGGGGTGCTTTGAGAGAAAGATTCTTCGGGTGATATTCGGGCCTGTATGTATCAATGGAGTATGGAGGAGAAGATTCAATGACGAACTGTACGGGCTATACAGCGACATTGACTTGGTTAAGAAGCTGAAAATTCAGCGGCTTAGATGGCTGGGCCATGTGGAGCGTATGGACGAAAACGCTCCTGCCCGACGAGTCTTCAATTCCAACCCGGAGGGCCGACGCAGTTCTGGAAGACCCCATCTAAGGTGGCGCGATCAAGTGGTAAACGACCTCAACAAACTTGGTGTGCGCAACTGGAGGCCACTGGCTAGGGACCGGCCTAGCTGGCGAGGATTGTTGGTTGAGGCCGTGGTCCACAATGGACTGTCTGCGCCACCTTAAGTAAGTAAGTAAGTAAGACAGTTTTAAAATTTACCATAGCAACGAAATGACTAGAATAGGTAGGTAGCCTAGTTTCTAAAACATATACCCGCTTCTCGCACTCCGTTACTCGCAATCGCAGTCGTTTCGGTCTTCTTTGATGTGGTGATGTATTCAAATTTAATTCAGTTGTCGTGGTAAAAAAAAAGAGTCAATAGAATATCATTTCATAAGTGCCAAACTCGAATACCAGGGATGTAACATCACCAGGGGCGTAATATTTACAAAAATAACTTTTGCAAAAAGTCGCTTGAAATGTAGCTAAAATTACCTTGCGACAAAAAATATTTTTTCTAAACTTTTGGAAATTCCATTAAATATGGTGACAAAGTCGCTAAAACGGCAACACAGGTTGGCTGCCTGTATCTGTATGACTGTGGTTTCGACGCCTATTTTCGAATTTCCATGTTCAAAATATAAATCCCAATATCCTGAACGCAAAAAAGTCAACAATTATGATCCTCTGGTGGCTTCACATTACGTAAAACTATAAATTTTGTAAAAAAAAAAAAATTCTACACTTGGAATGGTATGTACTATGTTCAGATTTTAAGAGCGCAAAAACATTAACTTTAAAATTTGGTATCACCGTTTTCAGGAAACCCCAATCAATATTGAAAATTAGCCGTCTTAAAATTTTTGGCGCCCCTCAAAACCCTAGACCCAGGCCCCAAGGACCTAAAGCCGCTATTGGAATTACTTGTGTGTGTGTGAGTCAAACGATATGCACAGCATTTCCGTCGGGCTCCCGAAAATTGATTATTAATTGCAAAAAAAAGTGATAACAATATTGAAGTCTAACGAAGATTAATCAAAGAGTATTTCTTAGTACGGAACAGTGATCAAAATAAAAATAATCATGAATTTCGATTGCAAAGAATGCAAAAAAACTACTCGCAATTTAGCAACAATTCAGTGTAGCGGGTCATGCGCACAGACCATACACAGACCGCCAACTCGTACTCCCCTTGCCTGAAACACCCTCGAAATATTTGTTCCTGTCTGTGAATACGTGTACATCTCTCTCTCTGTGCATGTTGTAATGGCAACTATACCTGCGTATGCCATTTATTTTTTAGGTGTGTTTGCTAAATGGGGTTTAAAAGCAAGAGAGAGCGTCACACTCTCAAAATAAATGGCATATCAGCTGATTTTTAGCTTGTAGGCAAAAAGAGAGACCATATGGTGAGTTGGCGGTCTGTATCTTCTTGGTCCGTGGTCATGCGGTCGTGTCTTTCATGCGAGCCGTGTCGGCGACAAATTCACTTTAAATGTAGTTTAATCAAAAAGCATGATCTGTGTTATATGCAGTGATTGTAAAAATGCACTAATATCATTAAATGAAAGTTTGAAAGTGGTAAAAGAAAGTGTAAGGGAGATGAATGTTGAGTTGAAAAATCAAAGGGTCAAATTAGATGAAATAAAAGAATCGATTAAAATTGTAAACAAATGTGAGCAACATGTTGCAAGTGAAAATAAAACATTAGTGAGACCATCCTAGTGGAAAAAATGTTGAAACCATCGTACGCTGATAAATTAAAAGAAATAAAAAATCATGATCCAATTGTTGTTCTGAAGCCAAAAAAGGGTAATCAAGATGCAAACACCACAAGAAATGCAATGATGGATAAAATTGATCCAAAGGGCATTCAAGTGTCTCAAGTTAAGAATCAGAATAATGGGGCAGTGGTGGTGGTTTGTGAAAATGATCAATCGGTTCAAAAACTTAAGAATGATTTAGAAAGAGAAGTGATAGCTACCAAGTTGAAGTGCTTAAAGTGCGTGATTTTAGAATAAAAATATTCGGTTTGCCAAAAAAGATTTCTGAAGAAGAATTAATTATGCAAATAAAAGAAAAAAATGAATATTTACAATTCGAGGATATTATTTTTAAAGTGATATATGAAAGCAAAGGTAGAAACATAAATAAATATTGTGCCATTATTGAAGTGAAATTCGAAGCTTTTAAGAATATAATGCAAGAAGGCAGATTACGTATAGGATGGGGAAAATTTAGAGTGCTTGAATCATTATACGTAAGAAGATGCTACAAGTGTTTGGAATTTAACCATCGTTCTACTGAATGCAATCGAAAGCAAACATGCTCACATTGTGCTGGTGATCACAAGCTTAGCGAATGTATAATGAAGAACGCAAACCCTACTTGTGTTGACTGTTCATATGCTAACAAATCGCATAGTTTAAATTTGGACATAATCCATAATGCTTTTAGTCATAGCTGTGTATTGTATCAACGAAAAATTGAAAATGAAAAAAGAAAATTCTTCTAGCAACCAAAAAAAGCAATCAGTTGCATATATATAAATTCTCAAAGTGTTTTAAAAAATTTTCCTGAAATTGAAGTTTTAGTGTCAAGAAATAAACCGGATATAATTTTAATGTCCAAAACTTGTATAACCTGTGATATAGAAAAATCGGAATATTCATTGCAAAACTATAATGTGATTGTTTGTGAGTCTAACTCAAGACATACTGAAGGAGTTTTAGTTTATATTAATCGTGAAATGCAATTCGAGTCAGTAAGTACTTTTAGTATTGATTACTGTATGTGGATAGCAGCTGTTAAGGTATGGTTTGATAAAACTCCATTTATAGTAATAGCAGCATATAGATCACCTAGCTCAGCAGTTAATACTTTTGTTGAAAATTTTGATTTGTGGTTAGAACAGTAAGCTTTACGGATAATATAGTTATTGGTGGTGATATAAATATAGATTTTCTTCAAAGCTCAAGTGATAAGAATAAAATTTGTAAAATTATAAACGACAATGCTTTAAAACAAATAGTAACAGAACCCACAAGAATAACTGCAACTTCTGAATCTCTAATCGATTATGTGATAACCAACTGTGATAACATTGAGGTGAAAGTTAATAAAAATTTAAAAATATCTGACCATGAAACCATACAATTTTTTATATATACTAGTCAGTTAAATAAAGTACCCACTAAAAAACTCATTAAAGTGAACAATTACAAAAAGAAAAATTCAGAGATCTTTGGAATGAAAATTGTAACATTGATAATTTAAATGAAGACATTACAGTTGATAAAGCTGAAAAATTAAGTTGGAAATTAGTTAGAGTAATGAACCAAATGTTGTCTTTTAAAACTGTTAAAACCAAAAGTATATCACCATGGTATAATAATGATCTTTACTCGCTTAATAGAATAAAAATCAATGCGTACAACAAAGCTGTGATTACTAAGTGCAATGAGGACTGGAACACGTATAGACTGATTAGAAATAAGTACAAAAAAAGTATTAATAAAGCAAAAAACAATTATATGCAATATAAGATAGCTTCAAATAGTGGCAACCAGAAGGGACTATGGCGTGCAATTAAAGATTTAGTATTAGGTAGTGATCGTAAAGAAATATCCAAAATAGAAATAAACGGTGCAATAGAGACAAATATAAGTACAATTGTAAATCATTTAAATGATTTTTTTGTTGATAGTGTTATTGAAATACAAAATTCTATTGTTCATGTCCCCTACATATCCATTATTTGCCCTGTCCAATATCTTTACCAGTTCAAAACCTTAAATCTTAGTGATCTTGAAAGTGTTTTAAAAGAAATGAATAACAAAAAAGACGTTTTTGGAATAAACTCAAACATATTTATAGAAAATTTTGATTTAGTTGGACATGAAATTTTAGACATAATAAATGAATCACTACAATGTGGAGTGTTCCCGAAGTCTCTAAAAAAGTATGTTGTAGTCCCTGTTGCAAAAGTTTCAAATCCTAAAGAAGCACTTGAATATAGACCAGTAAATATGCTACCGACGATGGTAAAAATTATCGAAAAAGTAGTAAGCAAGCAACTCTCCAGCCACATCAAAACTCAAAATATATTTATAGAGGAGCAGTCTGGATTTCGGGGAGGACATTCATGTGAAACAGCTCTAATAAGTACAATCCACGACTGGAAAATAAAAATGGATGAAGGAAGAAAAGTGGTTGCAATATTCATGGATTTTAAAAGAGCCTTTGAAACCATTGATAGGGAAATCCTAATTAATAAAATGGAGAACTATGGTGTAAAAGGCACTGAAAAGAAATAGTTCGAATCATACCTAAACCAAAGATCGCAAACAACTAAAATTCTAGAAATTGAATCCAGCGAAAGAAGTGTAGATATTGGTGTGCCGCAAGGCTCAAATTTAGGTGGTGAATTATTTCTTCTGTATATAAACGAAATTAAAAAAGTGTTGAGATGGTGTAAGTGTGTTCTTTTTGCAGATGACACATTAATTTACATTGACTTTAAGAATATTATGGATGTGTATGCAAAGGTTAATGAAGATCTTAAAAATGTCTACCAGTGGCTTTGCATGAACAAATCAAAACTAAATATGTATATCAAAAACTAAATTTATGACTTTAAATTCAAATGAAGTTGTTAATTTGAAAATTGGATCAGAAAATATCCAACAAGTTAAAAGTATAAAATATTTAGGGGTAATTATCGATAATGACTTAAATTTTTAAGAACATGCTGATTATATTTGTGCGAAGATAAGCAAAAAAGTGGGGTTTTTAAGTAGAATCAGAAAGAAGTTAAACTTTAAAAATGCAGAAATGATTTTCAACACAATTGTTCTACCACATTTTGACTATTGTGCTACAGTTTTATTCATGGGGAATATGGATCTTAAGCAAAGACTTCAAGTTCTTCAAAATAAAGCTATGCGTGTCGTTTTAAGATGTAATAGATATACCCCTTAAAGAATTATGTTACAATCTTTAAAATGGTTAAATGTTAATCAGCGCCTAAAATTGAAAGTCCTAATATTTGTGTATAATATAAAATTTTCCAATTATCCACAGTATCTACAGGAGAAATTGGTCTATGTTAGAGAATTGCAACCATTCAATCTCAGATCAGCAAATGATTTCCGTCTAGAAAGATACAACAGGAGCAGCACCCAAAAAATCTGTGATGTACCAAGGAGTCAAACTCTTCAACTCGCTGCCACGAGAAATAAAAGATGAGTCCAACTTCCAACGATTTAAGAGACTTGTCATTGATTTTATAAAAATAAATTATTGTTAGATTTCAATTCTTGTTAATATTCAAATTGATTTTATGTAAATTTAAATTAGAATTTTTGTTTTTTTAATTTAAAAATGTTTTTTTGAAGATTTAAGCTTGTAATAGTCATATATATAATAAATAAAACAAATAAATCAAAAATCAAAACTAATCGATATGATAGGTTGTACTTTATTGTTTTCGTTCTTCACTGAATCTGAATTTTCTAGCAAATCTAAAACACTTGCTATCAGTTTCTGTTATCGTTGATAATGGATCTCCTACAACAGACACTGGTACCACTGTTGGAATATCTCGCAGTGTATTAGTACATGGGTACATGGGATGTGTTCATAATATTCCCAATCAATCTTTTGTGTATCAACTTCAGGTAGGAAAACCGATTCTTCTTTTATGTAAGCATTATGTTCTTCAATTGACGGAGTATCAGTTGGAACCGTACTTCCTTTTGCGGCAGCATTTTCTGACTTTTTTGCTAATTTCATTCGAAGAAATGTTTTTTTTTCACCGTCACCCTGTCGTGCGAGGGTTCCGATGAATTTGTATCCCTACCAGATTCATAGAGTTCATTTGGAAGAGTTGTGCGAACACAACTTAAAAGAGCAAGTGGAAAAAGCAATCGTAGGAATTTTGTATCATTTTATTTGAGGGTGCTTAATTTTAAATTCTATTAATTATATTTTAATTCAGATTATTATCCTGTGCCTTTTCTACTTATACTTTTTGACAGCAAAATAAATGATTTTAACTTCTGTCCTTGTAATGGGTGATTTTTTAAGAGGCTTAGAACTTTTTTTTAAAAAAAAGACACAAAAAATTCGAAAAAATGAATGAAATATTTATTTGAATCGATAGTTTGAACCTTGCAATTTAATGTTTAAAGATAATTTCATGCAAATGTTGACCGCGGCTGCGTCTCAGGTAGCCCATCCGCTGAGTCCAATTTTGGCATACTCTTTCACACATATCGGCCGGTATCTCACGAATGAATGCATGGATGTTGGCTTCCAGTGCGTCAATCGAAGCGGGTTTGTCCCTATAGACATTAGCCTTGACATACCCCCACAAAAAATAGTCTAATGGTGTCAAATCGCACGATCTAGGCGGCCAATTGACCGGCCCGAAACGTGAAATTAACTGTTCACCAAACTCGCCTCGCAATTGCGCCATTGTTTCGCGTGCTGTGTGGCATGTGGCACCGTCTTGTTGAAACCACATATCATGCAAGTCAAGAACTTCCATTTCGGGCAAAAAAAAGTTTGTTATCATCGCTCGGTAGCGTTCACCATTGACAGTAACGCTGCGATTCGCATCATCTTTGAAGAAATATGGCCCAATAATGCCGCCGGCCCATAAACCGCACCAAACAGTGGCTTTTTCGGGATGCATTGGTAGCTGTTGCAATGCTTCTGGCTGATCTTCACTCCAAATGCGGCAATTTTGCTTATTTACGTACCCATTCAACCAAAAATGAGCCTCATCGCTGAACACAATTTGAACAATTTGAACATTTCGAACCGAGCACGAACTTTGATAGTAAAATTCAATAATTTGCAAGCGTTGTTCATTTGTAAGACGATCCATGGTTAAATTGGAAACCAAACTGAAGCTGTTTGACTTGACAGTGACACAAGGTACTAAACACACGTCAGCTGTCAAAACCAGTGTTGCCAAAACCAAACCAGCTAAAAAATCACCCGTTATAACCCATGATACAATTAAACCAGATAGCGCCGTACGGTTTCAATTTTTGATTCATTTACTTCACGGACGCAATTACCTTTGCATTTTTGTTTTTGTTTTGTTCTGGGTTCCATTGACATACTATACATGGACTGCCAGTGAGATGTCATTTCCATACAAATCGCTTGGAAAAATTGACTCCACGACAGTGCTCCTCTTGAATCGACTAGCGGCAAAAGTTGTAGTATTTTTAAAAAAAATTGTAGCGACATCTATTGCCACTTGACAAAAGCATAAGCGAAATCCTTATTTTTGCACTATCAGTTCTCGAGAGTAAGAAGCTTATATCAAGCATTAACTTACAATCAGAGATTAGCCAACACATATTATGTGCTCACTGGCTACATCATTTAGTGCAGGTGTTAGTTGTTAGTAAGCAAAATATACAAATAGCATAACACAAGCACAAAAAATAAAAAATTAATAAACACATACATTTATACAAAATAGATACAAAAACATTGAGAACATACAAAACATAAACTATGAGCGTGGTGCACTGGTTTTAAATGTTTTTTTTAGAGAGGATTTACTAATATTAAAATCAACAATACTTTTATTTGAGTTGAAAAGTTTGCACATGCGGGTAAGAGGTTCATTCATGCCATAATTAGTACGGTGTTGGGGACAATGCAATAGCTCTAATCTACGAAGATGATGAGCCCCTCCGCGATAGTTAAGACCTACACACGATAGAAGATCGGGTGAGTCCAAAAATCCCGTTAAAAGTTGGTGAATAAAAATAACATCATTGTTAATACGCCTTTGTGACAAAGTTTGAATTTGTAGAAGTTGAATCCGGTGTTCGTAAGGTGGGAGGTTGTATGGATCTGCCCAGGAGAGACCTTTTAAAGCAAATCGAATAAAATTACGCTGAACTGCCTCTATCCTAGACTTATGAACTTCGTAGAAAGGAGACCATACCTGTGATGCATATTCTAGATGGGGACGAACATGACAGTTATATAAAGCTAGGGTTACATAAGGATTTTGAAATTCCTTCGACCATCTTTTAACAAATCCCAACATGGAATTAGCTTTTTTAACAATAAAGTTGATGTGTTCCGTGAAACTCAAGTCTGGGCTAAAGTTTACTCCCAGATCTTTAAAACTAAGAACGCGATGCAAAACTTGTTGTGAAATGTAATAGCCGTGTGTACTTGGTACCCGTTTCCTTGAAAAAGTCATTGTCTGACATTTCGCTGGATTCAGGCTTAAACAATTCTTGCTACACCAGATAGCAAATCTGTCGATGTCGGCTTGCAATTCTACGCGGTCATTAGCTGAGTTAATAGATTTGAAAATTTTCATATCATCAGCGAAAACAAGGATCTCACTAGAATGAATACACGAAGTTACGTCATTGATAGCTAGTATAAACAGTAACGGACCAAGATGGCTGCCTTGTGGGACTCCTGATTTTGCTGGGAAAGGGCTAGAAAACGAATTTCTGAACTTGACTATGTATGATCTGTTTCGGAGATATGAATATATCCAATTAACAAATCCTACAGGGAAACCTAGAGCTTTCAATTTGAAAATGATAATTTCATGTGAGAGTTGGTCAAAAGCTTTTGAGAAATCTGTGTAGATACAATCCAGCTCATGTCCACTCTCTAATGCCTTTGAGCACTTGTTCATAAAGGTTAATAAGTTTGTGACAGTAGACCGCTTCTGCATAAAGCCGTGTTGTTGATGGCAGATTAAATGTTTGCAGAAAAACGTTATACTATCACAAACTGCTTGTTCGAAAAGCTTTGGAATAGAGGACAGTTTAGAAATCGGTCTATAGTTGGTAATATCGGACTTATTACCCTTTTTAAAGACGGGAGTAATGAATGAATCTTTCCATACTTGAGGAAATTTACCGGACTTAAGGGATAGGTTGAAAAGGAATTGCAAGGGAGAAGCTAAAACGGAGGAACATTTTTTTAATATAATAGGAGGAATGCCATCAGGACCGGGAGAGTAATCATCTTTCAGCAATGAAAGATAATGCAAAACTTTATCATTATCAATTTGGATGTTGTTAAAAGTGGCTTGGGGGAAATCACGGGAGTAGTCAAAGAAATCAAAGTCTATATTGACGGGATTTTCAATAAAGGACTTACTGAAATGCTTTGCAAACGCATTGCATATCTCAGGTGAGCTTGTCAAAGCGGAATCTTTGTAAACAAAGTTCACTGGATACCCATCAGACTTTTTCTTTAAATTTACAAACTTCCAAAATTTCTTTGGATCAATCTTCAACGAAATTTCCATTTCCTTCACATATGCTGCATATAGGTTTCTGGAAAGTAAATTAAACTCTTCAAAAAGTGCAAGGAACACATTTTGATCAGAAATTGAAAGACTTTTAATGTAAGACTTCCAAGCCTTATTCCGTTTGTTGCGTAGACATTTAAGCTCTTTCGTGTACCACGGATGGCTGGAGTTGATATTTTTAGATATCTTAAGAGGAATTGAATTTATCAAGCAGCTATTGAAAATTTCGTAGAATTGAGTAACTGCGTCGTCAATGTTAGAGCAAACATGAATATTCGAAATATTAGAAGCACTCAAATTGTCGTAAAGTAATTGAAAGTCAGCTTTACGGAAATCAAGTGAATAAGAAGAGTCTTCGGCATTACTGTTATTGAGTAAATTGCTGCTCATATCAAAAAATATATCCAATGGGGGATGGTAGGAGTCTACGTTAGAAATGGTAGAGGTAGATTCTACCACTACCGTACTAACAGCGTCAGAAGAAAAGACTAAATCGAGAATTCGATTTCTACAATTATTAATACAGCTTACTTGCTGTAAGTCAGTAGAGGTTATGTTGTCCAAAAGAAGAAGTTCCTGTTGCGAAGAAGTCAAGGCAGCTTCTAAATAGGACTCGTCTTCAGAAGGGGTCCACGTAATGTTAGGTAAATTGAAGTCACCCAACAGTAAAATGTTGCTATTTGAACTGGCAATATCAATCATATGATCAAGAATTAACGATAGCTCGGCAAAAACTGACGCAGAACTTTTCGGTGGAATATAAACATTAATAATAAAAAGATCATATGATTGAAAAGAAACCTTAACACAAATGAGTTCAATTGAAACATTAAAGGGCAAAGAGACAAGGGAAGATGAGATGCAATTACGAACAGCAATCAATACACAATACTTAGAAGTGTCAATTCATACGAAGCATTCTTAACAGCTTAACCAATCTCAAATTGAGAAGTTGTGAACATAGTTGCCTGCCAGGTGTATGGACATACGCTTAGTGCAGCTAGAAAGTTGCGTGCGTGGGACGTTTTTGTGATGTGCTTGGGAAGCTTTTTTACGTTTTACACTTTTATGAACCCGCGTTACATGTTCAAGCGCCTAGCTGGAGGCATCCACCTGGTGTCCGCTTCTACCTGCATAGTTGTGATTCAAGTGCTGATGTCTTCAGTGGATTACACGAGAGAACATCTTTTCTACGCATACCCTGAAGGGGCTGAGCTAACGTAAGGTCAACTCCTTCAAGCCTTAGATTTTAAACTTTGAAGGTCCTTATTATTTGCAGATATGGCTATGGAGTCTGGCTGGCTTGCTTTACTTTTATAACAAATGTGGTTTGTGGCCTTTTGTTTATGTGGTACTCCGGAAAGAAAAAGGGCAATAAGGCACAAATTTGGGAAGATGAGAAGCGCGTGTTCATAATGAGTTTTGTAGAATTCAGACTTCTTCGACTGCCATGGCATTTGTATATAATTCTTTATCATTGTCGAATATACGAAGCGTCCTCTTATTGTTATTTTATTTAAAATTTTAACTCTTTTTCGTTGTTGTTTTATTGTTTTATTTTTAAGAAAATTTTAAAATTATGTGTAAAACATTTTGTTCCTGGAATGTTTTCTTATTTGTTTTAATACAAAATAGAGTTTAAGATTTTACTCTACTAAGACAGAAAAGTGTTCACTTTTCAGGATCCTTTCCGGTCTAGCAGTGGACACTCATGTTCCTGTGACGCTTCTCAAAACGACTGTATTTGCGAACAAAATGAAGGTAGTCCCTACGGATAACAATGGTCCTTTGCATCTTGCATTTACGAACTACTCCAGTAAGGATACGTCATTTCTTGTCAATGTAGGTGCCATCGATAGCCTAAATCATGGAACAAAACAAAGTCAAATCAGAAAATTCTTTTTCTAAATCAATTCAACTCGCAGGAAACACATTGGGAAACAATGAGACGACTTTGGTTGGTTGGTTGATGCTTACTTACCTCACGTGGTATCTTGAAGCCCAAGCCAATTTCTCGGCTGCGACGAAGAAACTTCTTCTTGGCCAAGCCAGGCTTGTTTTTACGGTTTCGGTTAATACCAAACTGTTTTTGGAAGGCTTTCTCGTTCTATTTACCATGTAGGAAGTGTTGTATGGTACACACAATGTCAGGTCGGGGAGGAAATGGGGACAAAACCATGCAAAGAAACAAAGAAAATCCATTAAAATGGGTGGTCACTTGGTTTTTACCTCGGTTGGTGTCTTAAAGCCAAGTAGAATGCTTCTATAAAAACGTGATTTGCGTTTGCTCATCACCGATTTCCTGCGTACAACAGGAATCGCGAATTGCTTGCAAAACGAACGTTCAGTTTGCTGAACAAGAAAAATTATAACATATTTTAATTTAGAAAGCTTGAATCATTTAAAAAAAATTTTTCACTCGAGGGGTTCCGAAAAAAAAAATATATATTTTTCAACACGCGTGCAGGAAATGACATTTGAATTTAATCGACTTTGAATGATTGTGCTTCAAAAATTTTGCTACTCAAAACTGTAGATATTTTAGACTATTTATTTTCATCACAATTTAGTTGAAAAACTTTGTAAAACATAATTTATTTATAATTTTAAGTTCACAAAATCGCGGCTTACCTTGACAACGAAAGAAAAGGACAACAACCAAAGAAATGTCAAAATTTTAGTTCTATGTTTTTCCGGAAGGGACCCAAGCGCGCTGGTGTAAAAGTGGAACCAACGTGAAGTTGGCAACTAGCAGTCCATGTATAGTATGTCAATGCTGGGTTCTATGTGGCTCTACGTCACGGACGCTAGTGAAAAACGGAACAGCGCTACCTTGTTTAGTTGTATCTTGCATATAACCATAGAGAAGTATCCGAATACGTCAAAGAGAAATGTCAAAAATGTTTCCGTAGGAAAACAAATAAAAATGTGTGATTTTTGTACGCAAAAGCGATCGGACTTCCAAGAAAATAAACGAAAAAATATCTTGCTTTATAATTTAAAACAATTTTTTGGTAATAAACAATAGCTTAAATAGTGCCAAAGTGTTTTAAACAATTAATTTATAAAAAAAACTTGTATTGTGCGTTTAAATACGGAATAAAAGTGCGACTTGTTTTGGTGCGATTTATTCACTTTCGGTGGATTGATTAATAATTTAAAAAATATATTTCAATAATATTTACTGTTTTAATTTATCGGGATAGTTGTTGCATAAACACAATAAGTTTATTTCAATAAAATAATATAGTTTTAATGATTTCGAGCTGCCAAAATATACAAACAAAGTTGGACATATTTTGCCGCAATATTTTTTTTTTCTTTCCTTGACGGGATTTCACTCGTATCTTAAAAATGCGTTTCCATATTCCCAAACGATTAGAAAAGTAAAGAAATGCTCTTCTTTGTTTGCAATTGAATTGCTACTACAACTGTGTACACAGCAATTTGTCGGCATATATTGTAAATGCACTTTTTTATTGTAATTTAAAGAAAAATAAAATTCTTTGGAGAATCCCGCCAACGAAAGAAAAAAAAAAAAAATATTTAAAATATGTCCAACTTTGTTGGTATATTTTGGCAGCACGAAATCAATAAAACTATATTATTTTGTTGAAAAAAACTTATTGTGTTTATTCAACAACTATCGCGATAAATAAAAATACAGTAAATATTATTGAAATTGAAATAAGATACATTTTCAATTTTATTTTATAATATTATTTATTACAGATTAAGGTATTTTTCTATTAATGTCTATATGTTCTCAGATTATATTGGACAATATCAACCGTCTCGTCTGTTAGAATGTTTCTTAATGCCTTAATTTGTTTTGCGCCCCAGACAACATCTGCTTCTTCTCTCGTCTCTTTATCTTTTTCGTTCAAACTAAATAAAACGAGCTTTCTCATTGGACTATAGAACGAGCTCTCTCATTGGCTGACGGCATATTTCTTGTTTTCTTTATTCTGACAGCCCGATTCGATCGTCCAAGGCATAGACATATTATATATGGACTGCTAGTCGAATTTAGTTTCCATACAAATGCTGCTCAAAACCGATACCTTCGTATCGCGCCACTCAATTACAGAGGCGAATAGGAATACTAAAATCCATCATATTTTTCTGACATAAAATGGACCTCGATTTAATTAACTTATTCTTATAATTACTTAGGTTCTAGCAAGTGTTGCCCACTTCAAGTTGCGTCGGATCATTCAGTGTGCAATCATCTGTTACCCATTTTCTCATACGTGAAGCTTCAATGACACCATCATATGGTATCTGGGTCATCTGACAGTTCTCTATATCCCTGATGACATATCGGTCATGGGGCAGAACCTTATAAACAAGATATGGTCCGCGGTACTTCGGTATACATTTTTTATTGGTGCCTATCTCTGTGTCGACATTACGAATCACGACGAAATCGCCTTCGGAGTATATCTTTGCAGGTCTACTTCGCGATAAAAAATAATTTAAATTATATTCTTGCGAACTAACAATAGCATCCGAGGCAGATGCTCTCATCCCTTCTAGATCACGTACTGGGGCTATGTTTTATTTTTCCTCAAGATATTCTGTCAACTCGTCAACTAGCTCACCCCTCTGCTCTACACCAAACAACAACTGGCTTGGCGTTTTCTTCGTAGTTGAGTGCACAGTGTTATTCAGACTATACTCGACACGACCTAACAAATTAGACCAATCAGCATGACTGACAGGTTCACTTATTTTACTAAGCATAGACTTAAAGACCCTGTTTACTCTTTTTGCCTGCCCGTTTGCTTGCGGAGACGCCACGGCTACTTTAATATGCGTAATCTTGTGCTCCAGAAGGTAGGCATCAAACTCAAGGGATGTAAAACACGAGCCTCGCTCAGTTATAATGCGTCTCGGACGACTATAATAACTAAAGTACTTGTCCAGACACGCTCTGACTTCTTTGGTACTCTTGGAGTTAACCGCATACAACCGCACATATTTCGTAAAGGCATCAATGACCGCCAAGATGTGCTTACGCTTTGAAATTATGGATGGCAAGGGACCAAAATGATCTAAGTGTATGGTGTCAAACGGAACTGGCTCCTTGGGGATGCTATACAGATTGCGCTCGTTTATACGAGCAGGAGCCGAACACATTATGCAACGAATACAATTTCGTATAAACTTCTCAACCTTTTCTACCATTTTCGGGAACCGATAATTCTTTTTCAGTTGATCACACGTCTTTCCGACGCCTAGGTGACCAATTTTTTCATGAATTAATCTAATCACATTGTTTTCCATTTCACTCGGGACAAATAACTGCAGTATTCCAGTGTCACTTTTTCTAAAAACCAACCCATCTACTAGATCATAGCCTACCACCCATTCTGTTTCCAGTCGTTCCCGCAGTTGTCTTATGGACTCGTCGCGATTTTGGGTTATTTGGATCTGAGAGTCTATCTCATCAACGTCCACAGCATAAACTACACTGCAATGGCGCCTTGCCATCCTAAGCTCTTTATTTACGACACCACATAGGGATCCCGCAGGATGGCCAGTTCCTGCGGTGTGGCAACGGCTCAATGCGTCGACATGTCCCATATTTACACCGCCCCGATGCTGGATGGTGTAATTATAGTTCTCCAGTTCCAGTGCCCACTGACCTATTTTCCGATTAAGTTGTTTTTTATTTAGCGTCATTATCCGCGAGTTGCAATCAGTAACAATCTTAATTGGAATCTTATCTAGATAAACGTCAAAGCGTCGCAAGGCGTATATGACCGCCAATGTCTCTAGCTCGAAGCTATGACATCGTGCTTCGGAGGCAGTTGTGGCCTTAGAGAAGTACATAACCGGATGTAGTTTTCCATCCGATTGACGCTGTAAGAGAACGGCGCCAAAACCAGCAGAACTTGCATCACAATGCAATTCAGTTTTTTTCTTTGGGGCATAGATGGAGAGAACTGGCGTCAAAGACAATCTTCTTTTCAATTCGTCAAACGTTCGTTTGCATTCCTCAGTGAAAACGAACTGAGCCCCGTCATGAGTTAACTGTTGCAAGGGCTTAGCAGTCCTTCCATAATTCGAAATGAATTTTCTGAAATAAGAAAATAACCCCAAGCATGCTTTTACTTCCCTCTGGTTCGTCGGTATTGGGTAATCCCGAATGGCCTCTACATGCGAATCCCTTGGACATATCCTTTCGGAGTTGACGCGATAGCCTAAATACTCTGTCATTATAACTAAATTTACACTTACTCAACCTAAGCTCTAAACCACTTTCTTTCGTTTGTTGTAAGACTCTTGCTACTAATTGCAAATGCGATTCAAAATCAACCGTCCCTATGATGATATCATCCATATAGATGATAATAAGGCCATCATCAATCAAATCCCTAAAGACGTTATGGATATATCTCTGAAAGACCGCTGGTGCATTCTTCAGACTAAAGGGCATACGCATATATTCGAATTGACCATAAGGTGTGACAAAAGCTGTATATTTTACAGAGTCACCAGCCAATTTTACATGGAAAAATCCGTTTCGTAGGTCAAGGGTTGAAAAGTAGTTTTTTCTTCCCAAATACTCTATACAGTCCTCAATCAGGGGCAACGGATAGTTATCTCTAATGGTTAGCTTATTTAACGGACGATAGTCCACGCATTTCCGAATTTCACCGTTCTTCTTTTTCACTAATACTATGGCAGATGCATATGGAGAATCACTTGGCCTAATGATATTCTTTGCTAACAGATCATCTGTAATTTTGCGTAACTCACTCTTCTCATAAAATGACAAGCGGCGTGGTAAAGAATGAAAAGGCGTATCGCTAGTTAAACTTATATGCATTTCATAATCATATGGTTTGAAACTAATCTGCTTTGCTTCTAAATAATTATCTCTAATTGTATCTCTCAATGCCTTGAAGCGCAACTTTTCCAGAACAGGATTAACATCTGCCTCGGTTGACGCTGCTTCAGTTTCGATTGACATAATGTCATTCAGGCCTTCATCATTCGCGATGCAAGCATCCACCAACTGCACTGCGGTAACCTGGGACCCATTCTCATCAAATCGTATACTCGGTTGGACAACAGTTTCACCCACAACTGAATGATCCTCTACCACTTTTATACTATCAACAATGTTTGAGTTAAGCGCACAGAAATGCAATTGTTTATCGAAAGGATGTTTATTTAAATAACTTAAAGATTTACATTCATTTTTCAATTGACAAAAGTGTATACTGAAGGTATCTAAAAAGTTACGGCCTAAGATTAATGGAATATTCATCGTATCATTTGGTACTACATTTAGAATTACATTTTTACTGATGTTCTTGAATGATATCTCGGCTTTAATTCTTCCATACGTCATCAGTTTTTGTTTTCCAGGACCAGTATATTTTGACTGGACAGCAATATTCGAAATACAAACTGGCAACGGTACCTCAGACTTTCGTATAAAATTAGTTGGACTACCGGTATCAAAAAGAGATAAACATTCCTTACATTCTCTGCGCTTAACTTTGTTAAAAAAGTAGGCAACACTTACCAAATTTACAGCATCTACGATGTCGTCTACGTCGGTGTCACCGTGGTAACTAGGGCAACTCCGTTCATCAGTGGCATCGGCAACAGCAGCAGCGGTACTCCTGATTGGCTTCAATATTTTCTTCGGGTTGGGACAGCTACGGTGGTCGTGCCCCGTCTTCCAACAGCGGAAGCAGCTACTATCTGGTCTGTTATCATATGGGCATTTACTCTGGTAGTGACCCATCTGTGTGCAGTTGTAGCAACGGACTTCTTTAGTATCAGTTGCGTCAGGTCTCATATTGCTGCTTCGGGGCATCGGTGTCTTCTGTCTTGGGGCGGCGGTGACTTCAGGTTTGGTAGGAAGTCGATTTGAACGTCGCTGTTCATACAGATCCAAAGACTCTTTGAACTGAGCCATTGTTCGGGCGTTCATTAGTAAGTGTGATTCTGGTGTGGTGTCCTGCATCCCATCAATGATAAATCCTATTAGTTCAAATTCGTCAATATAGTTGCAGCGGGCAGCAATGTCCTCCATCTCTAGAACTTACCGGCGAACGTTGTCTTTTTTGTTCCATTTGTGTTTCGTGAGCATCTGGTAGATTTCGTTGCGGCCTATTACACGGCCAAACTCCTTCAGTAACATCGTCTTCAGGTCGTCATAACTGAGTGCGTCCTTGTTAAGGAGCAGTCTGGCGGTACCAGCTAGTGAATTACATAATGATGTATAGCGGAATAAGTTGTCCGCACCAACCATGTTCATGACTCTTTCAAAATTCCTTAAGAAATCACGCACATTATGGGTTCTGGATTCGTCATCGAATTTCACTATGGTGTGTTCGATGTCTCTAAACGTCAGTCGAGATGTTGACGCAGTGGACGGCATAGACGAAAGTGTCTCGCATTGTGTGGATGGTGCCTCAACTAGCTCCAACTTAGCTATCGCGTTTGCGCAGTAGGGCTAATTTGTGGTTAAGTTCAGCTTCAGTTTCCTCAGTGGCAGCAGGTCTGGCTTCAGTTTCCTCAGTGGCAGCAGGTCCGGCTTCAGTTTCCTCGGTGGCAGCAGGTTCGGCTTCGGTTTCCTCAGTGGCAGCAGCTTCCTCGACTGGTTCGTTGTCTTGGGTCGGGCGGGCAGCGGCGTCGTCCCGACTCTCGGCAGCGGTTGAAGGGCCAGCAGCTATGGTACCTAAGTGTCCATACACCTGTTTAAGCCGAGGTATGGTGACGGTTGCGGGCACGTTAATGCCTGCGTCCTTTAGCGCGTCCACCATTTGTTTTCTTGTTGCTTGGTCAGCCATTGGGTAACAAAATTGTGTTTTTTTTTTTTTTTTTTAATTGGCTGCTCAATAGGGTAATATACCCCACATCTGAGTTGAAATAAGATAAATTTTTAATTTTATTTTACAATATTATTTATTACAGATTAAGGTATTTTTCTATTAATGTCTATATGTTCTCAGATTATATTGGACAATATCAACCGTCTCGTCTGTTAGAATGTTTCTTAATGCCTTAATTTGTTTTGCGCCCCAGACAACTTCTGCTTCTTCTCTCGTCTCTTTATCTTTTTCGTTCAAACTAAATAGAACGAGCTTTCTCATTGGACGATAGAACGAGCTCTCTCATTGGATGACGGCCTATTTCTTGTTTTCTTTATTCTGACAGCCCGATTCGATCGTCCAAGGCATTGAATTAGTAACTAAGCATCTACATGGGGCAAATGTTATGATATTACAAACTAAGCATCTACATGGGGCAAATGTTATGATATTACAAAATATATTTTTTTAATTATTAATCAATCCACCGAAAGTGAATTAATCGCGCCAAAACAAGTCGCACTTTTAGTCCGTATTTAAACGCACATTACAAGTTTGTTTTATAGATTAATTGTTTAAAACACTGGCACTATTTAAGCTATTGTTTATTAGCAAAAAATTGTTTTAAATAATAAAGCAAGATATTTTTTCGTTTATTTTCTTGGAAGTCCGATCGCTTTTGCATACAAAAATTACAAATTTGTATTTGTTTTCATACGGAAAGTATCGTTTGACATTTCTGAGCGAGTGAGAGGGAAGTATATTGCCGTTTGCTTAAAAGCCCTATAGAGAAGTATGCGAATACGTCAAAGAGAAATGTCAAATCAAGAAAAAAGTTGACAGCTAGCTACTTTGAAGGAAAACAATTGATTTCTCTGTTGAGTTTAGTTTGGTGGAATATTCCTTCTCTGCTTAATAATTCAAATTAAAGTGTTATTTTTATTAAAATCGCTTGAAATTAGATTTTAAATAATCAAAAATATAATTCTGTGTGTAAAAAAACTTTACTTTGTTTAAAACGTGCCTCGAAGTGTGCAAAACAAATACTTTTAAATAGAAGCACCAAAATTTCAAAGAAGAAATAGTTTAGTTTTAAAACAATAATAACTAGGTTTTTAACAATAAAATAATAATTAAAAAGTGTGCCTATAATATGCCGACAAATTGCTGTGTGCACGGCTGTAATAGCAATGCAATCACAAATAAAGAAGAGCGTTCCTTTCCTTTACCAAGAGTTTCGAACCACTCCTCAAAATATAAACATTTATTCTAAGCCGGATCGAAACGTTGCTAGGCAGCAATCAATAAAAAAAAAATGCAAAAGTAGCACGAGTTTGTTCCAAGCATTTTATATCAATCAGATCAGAATTGTATTGAACAAATAAATTGGAAATAAAAAATTACTTTAACAGGTAAAAGTGCTCGACTCAGCGATGTCCATAATCCGGATTGGGTTCCTTCCCTAAATTTGGGATAATAAAAAAGGGCCAATACCTTATCAATTTTAATACCAAGACATCGTGTAAGGGGGCCCTACGTCCTAGCTCCCAAATCGACTAACTCCCAATGAACCAATTCCCACCGAATATGGGACTTGGTTCATGTGAACTAACTCCCATATTTTTAAGGAACTATGTCCCAAATATATAATGAAATGAACTAACTCCCAATCGTTAGAAAATAAAACAAAAATTAATGCTTTAGAATGAAAAAAGTATAAAGTTTTTAATGGAATTTTTAACAAAGTAAAAAATTGAAACTTAAGTAACCTAACAGAGTGACGAATAAAATAAAATTCGTGCAGTGTTTGGAAAATTATTTTGGTAAAAAATCGCATACCAAACAATTTAAAGGGAACAAAAATTATATGAACAAAAATGAGCAAGGGCGCTTGACGCGTGGCGCAGGGGGCCCGGTCACGCCGCACCCACGCCCACGCCACGCCCACGCCGCACCCGCGTCCACATGGCCGGCCGTGTGGACGCGGGTGCGGCGTGGGCGTGGCGTGGGTGCGGCGTGACCGGGCCCCCTGCGCCACGCGTCAAGCGCCCTTGCTCAGTTGTGGCTGGCCGTGTGGACGCGGGTGTGGCGTGGGCGTGGCGTGGGCGTGGCGTGGGTGTGGCGTGGGCGTGGGTGCGGCGTGACCGGGCGCCCTGCACCACGCGTCAAGCGCCCTTGCTCATTTTTTTTTCATATAATTTTTGTTCCCTTTAAATTGTTTGGTATGCGATTTTTTACCAAAATAATTTTCCAAACACTGCACGAATTTTATTTTATTCGTCACTCTGTTAGGTTACTTAAGTTTCAATTCTTTTTTAAAAATTAAATTTCTTACAGGTTTATCCTATTTAGAAATTGTAATGGTTTGTTGGTTTCTCAGAGGAAGTAAAAAAAAACGCATATGGGTGGACAATATTTCGTATTCTAGAATATTGCTTTTTTATTTTATATATTATATACTTATAGATGAAATTGATCATACAAATGCCAACAGACACCTTATCATTGCTTGGAACTGGCACAATATGCAGACAGTTGCTTGGAAGTGACACATTATATTGAAGAACAAACTAACCTATCGTAATGGGTCGGAAGATTGGGTGCAAATGTTTGTGCTGGCATTTCAATATAATGTCTGCTAGTTGGAAAGGAATGTCTGTGCCAGCAGTGGATTAGCGTTAAGCATTGGTTCCAAACAACTACATTATGTGCATTTTGTGCCGGTTCCAAAGCAATAATAAGGTTGTTGTTGCCATTTGTATGATCAATTTCATCTATAACTAAAAAATCAACATTCTAGAATAAGAAATAGCTATTGTACCCAAAAATGTTTTTTAATTACTCTAAGAAACCAACAAATCATTTACATTTTCTACGTTTGTTAGATTTGGAGGTTTGTTTTCAGCTCTTCTGATAGCCCTTTCACGACGTCCTTGTGCATTAGAATTGATGAGGTATTCGTCCTTTTTTGGTATCCCAAATTTAGAGCAGGGACCCAATCCGGATTATAGACATCGCTGAGTCGAGCACTTTTACCTGTAAAAGTAATTTTGTATTTCCAATTTATTTGTTCAATACAATTCTGATTGATATAAAATGCTTGGAACAAACTCGTGCTACTTTTTGCATTTAATTTTTTTCTATTGATTGCTGCCAACCAACGTTTCAATCGCAGCTTAGAAGTTTGATTCTTTGTTCGTGATTGCATTGCTATTACAGCCGTGTACACAGCAATTTGTCGGCATATTGCAGGCACACTTTTTTATTATTATTTTATTGTTAAAACACTAGTTAGTATTGTTTTAAAACTAAACTATTTCTTCTTAAACATTTTAGCGCGAATTGCTCCGATATAAAAGTATTTGTTTTGCACACTTGGAGGCACGTTTTGAACAAAGTAAAGTTTTTTTACACAAAGAAATATATTTTTGATTATTTAAAATCTGAATTCAGGGGATTTTAATGATAACAACACTTTAAATTGAATTATAATAAATATTCCGCCAAACTGAACTCAATCGAGAATTTAATTGTTTTCCTTCAAAGTAGGTATTCACATTTGACTTTGACGTCTCGGAGCGAGAGGGAAAGAAGTATATTGCCGTTTTCTTAAAATCTCTATTGTATTTATAAACTATAGTATTCCCCATAGACATATATATCAACTGCTAGTCGAATTTATTTTCCATACAAATGCTGCCTTAAATCGAGACCTTCGTATAGCGCCACTCAATCACAGTGGTGAAGAGCAATACTAATATTCATCATATTTTCAGGATGCCGATGTCATTTTCATCTATTTCTATTGTCTATGGCAAAAAACAATTTATTTATTTTATTTTATTTATATTTATATTTATATTTCTCATTTTATTTTATTGAGACTTTTTTTTTATATAACGTTACAATACATAGGAACTTAGTCTATCTCTTTCTAATTAATTAAAATAAGAGTACATCGGAGGCTGGAATGTATGGCCTTCCTGTTCAGTTGTTTTTCATTCGAATGCCAACATGGCTTCACATTGCGTTAATGTTTGTCAGCTTTTGCTCCTGGAGCTATATACTGTTGCGCGTGACGTGTTGTCACTTATGAATATTTACATAATATCGTGGGTGTACAAGCAGAAGGCACTAAGTCAATTTTTTCGGATTTTGACATTTTAATGCAAAGTGATCAAGAATGATGATATGTTTGTACTCCAAACACCTCCGAAGTGATTATTCAACGTTTAACATGAATTATTTGGGGTTACGTTTTGAACTAAGTCAGTTTAATAATTTTTAATACTGTTAAAACGCACTAAGTGGACTAAGTGCATTTTGGCTGTCATAGAAAAAAATACAATATGCTTTAATTATACAGCAAGAAAGCATTAAAATGACTTAGTGCGTTTTACCTGTCAACAAAACTATTATTTTTGATTTAAGTAGGCGATGAATTATCTGTTTCTTAGTCTTCACATAAGAGCAAATTGCACATACTAATTACTTTTTCAGTTTGGTCAAGTAGAGAGGTAATTTTTGTAAAGTTTTTCGGTTAATAAAAAATAATAAATATGAACAAAAATTCTCGTGCTTGGGAAATGCTTCGGTTGGTGAAAACCAAAAACACAGGTAATGTACCTTAGTTGTTTTTATATATCTAAATATTTTGATAAGGAATTGGTACATGTTATAATAATATAGTCGCAAAACAAAGATCTCCTGAGGGCACATTATAGGAAATGATTTTGGATGAAGCCTTAGAAAGAGATATGAACACTGGTTGGTTATTTTAAATAACAAAATATTTAAAGCATACTGAAAATGGTTTTCAAAAGTCTTAGGTGAAGAAACAAGTTCAACTACAATGGTCCTAGATGTATCCATGAGGCCTATTCAAAATGCCATAGATCAAGCAGCAGATACTACTTATTATTATGATAATGAAAGCTTGTCTGGCACCAGCATCGAAGAAGAACCCGTAGCGAGTAATACAAATAATGAAAAGACTACAGAAATTTCTATAGGAGGCAGTAGATGGAAAAAATCATGCCCTCAAAAATGGAAGCGAAATATCATCTCCTTGCTCTTATTAATAAAACTTAAATAATACATTAAAAAAAACATGTTTTTTTTAAATTCCGGTTTTCAGTTGTAATGGCTTATTTCACACATTACTGCATTATCAATTCTGCTAAATAGCACTAAGTCAGAACATTTTGTACTTCTATTCCAATATTTTCGAATTGGTTTGGCAAAAATTAAAATTTTTGATTGGAAACTCAAGTCATAATGTCAATAGAGCTTTTTGCTTGATCAGGTGAATAATTACCATCGGTATTGAATTTTCACGACCAAACAAATATAAAATATCAATTTACTCAAAACTATGTTTTTTGACTTAAGGCTATATCACACTGACAGTGAATTCACTGACCACTGGCAGGCAGTGACGTCAAAATCGCGTCAGAATGCCGTCAGTGAAGTCATCCGAAGTGTGATAGCCAGTTTTGGGACGCCAGTGAAGGTGTCAGTTCACTGACGTGTTCACTGACCAACCCAAATCGCGTCAGTGACTGACTCGAAAAATGACTAGTGTGATAAGTAGTCACTGGCGCATAGGACCACTGACACACTTTTATGACAAGAGCGTCAGTGTACTGACCCTGTCCCATCACTGGCAGCACACGAAATTTCTCGATGTGCCAGTGAAGAAACCCCGTCAGTGAACTGACCTGTTTTTTGATATTTTGTTTGAAAAATTTCAAGTACCGTATTTTTTGGGAAGTTTTGAAAAAAACTTTTTTTACCAACTTTTTTTGATTTTTTAGAACTGGCATTTTCTAGATCACGAATATGCATTTTTGAAGACGCTAGGTCACTTACTTTAGCCGCAAGTCGAGTTTAAAGATGTCAACTTTGATGCCTCTAGCACGTCTAGTTTAGCCGCAAATCGTGTTTAAAGATAAAAGTCGATTTTTCATATAATGCGATACATCAATGGAAAGGTGGCATTTCCTAGATCACGAATATGCATTTTTGCCGATACAGATAGTGTCGATAGACTGACAGATAGACAGACAGACAGACCGAATTGTCGGACCCACTTTTTTCGGCTTCTCTATCATCGTTATGTTATGTTTGATGTTATTTTTTTTTTTACGAATGCATAACTTGGCTTATATGTAGTACCTATAATCGCAAGTAAAAATATAACAATTAAACATGACATAACGATGATAGAGAGAAGTGGAATATTAAAAGTCAACGGCTAGAAGAACAAAAGTGACTTCAGGGCTCAACAAACAAAGCTATTATTAGAAATAACCCTAAAAAACAACCCACAAGAACCTTGTAAATATCGTCAAGTACTTCTGGAATATTGGAATATTAACCAAAATAGTTGGTTGAGCTATTTGGAATAGCAGTCGCAGCGAAATCCTTCCTTCTCTCTACGCCTCAACCACTTTTTTTGCCAAACACTGCGCCGTCGACAAGTTCTCTTGTCCTCATCATCATCGCTGAGGCTGTCCACCACACACACTGCCAAATAAGATATCGTGGTAACTTCAACTATATTTCCGAAAATTCTTTTTCTGACATTATTTTTTTATAAATAATTTTTTGTAAGCAAACAAACCAAAAACCAGCAGCTAGAGTTTTCCACCTGAAACAAATCAATAAAAAAAAAAAAACAAGGAACTGGCAGCCACTGGCTGTCGGTAGTCAGTCAGTGTGATAGCAAAACTGCTCACTGACCCGATTTCGAGTAAATTTCACTGACGCCACATGCCAGTGTCGTGTGCCAGTGAAGAATGTGTCAGTGTAGTGTGATAGTCAGTTTTTCAGGCGTCAGTTCACTGACCGACTCGGACAAAATATCACTGACTAGCATGAGGTGTCAGTGAGTTTTGGGACACACTGGCACAGGCCTGCCAGTAGGTGTGATAACCTTTTTTTCTCGACTGACCACTGACGAGCAATTTCTTCACTGGCGTAAAATTCACGTCAGTTTTCGTGACGTCACTGCCTGCCAGTGGTCAGTGAAATCACTGTCAGTGTGATATGGCCTTTAGTGCCTTCTGCAAGTACACCCACGATATATACAAACAAAAACTTAAACTAGCTTACGATAAATCTACAATAAAGAACCAGAAAATATAAACTATATAGACTATATATATTTGTTTCGTTTAAATGGAAATTTTAAGAGCGAGTACGCTCTATATCTTATTGTATGTAAAAAGAAATCACATTGTAAATACAGGAACACTCTATTGAGTTACGGAAATTGATAAATCACATTTGTAACATGAAATCACGAATTACGTTCACATAGAATCTTTCTTTTTAGACGATTACTTTATAAATTAACAATTACTGGTTATAGTAAAAAGAAAATTTGCAAACGTTTTCTATGTGAATAGAATATTTTATAAACCAAATTGCTGCATAATGACGTTGCTGCTGTTTGCGGTTGTGGTCCTCCAGACAACATGTTCCTTGTAGATTCCGAAAGTTACCGCTCAGCCTGTTACTTTAACTGTACACTCTCCCCAGAGTTACAGTTAATAACCGTGAAGTGACTTCTAGCGGTGCTGAAAGTTGCGGGACTTTCGGATGACAAGTTGGTGGGCACTGCCTGTGTCCTAGTTGTTTTTCGGTAGACCAGAGAATTTTGTAAATTAAATTTACACAGTTTACGGCGGGTGCCAATTCCAAAAGTTTACCGCTCAGCCTGTTACCTTAACTGTAAACTATCCCCTGAGCCACAGCTAAATTCCGTGAAGTGTCTTCTAGCGGTGCTGAATGTTGCGGGACTTTCGGATAACCAGTTGCTGGGCACTATTTGTGCCCTGGTTGTTTTCGGTAGACCGACGAATATTTTAAATTAAATTTACACTCTTACTCTTTTATTCAAGATATAAAAATTGAAAATGTTGCCAAAAAACTTTTACTTTATTTTTAAATAGATTAATGGGCGGCAGTGCTTGGCACAGCACAACCGCCCTCTTTCACGATCTCCGAGGGACGTCTATGGTCTATGGTATTCCTAATAAGACAAACGTTTGGTGCGCCATATATGGACGAAGTTCACAAACACTTGATTTGTGAGTTAGGAGTGGTTTTTGTCTAGACTGCTATGGGAAGCAAAAACAACAATAGAAAACATTTTTGATGTATAATAGCGTTTTCACACTGGATCAAAAACTTGGTTTTTGTCAAACCCAAAAACCTACACCAAAACCACAAGGTTTCCCATACATTTTTCTCTTTTATAATCTAGTAGTTTTTGATAAGACTCCTCAAAATCTACTTGCAATCGCAAGCATGTGAAAACATACTGATCTTTTGGCACCATCACGGACCAATAAGATACAGACCGCCAACTCACTGTATGGTCTCTCTTTTTGCCTACAAGCTGAAAATCAGCTGATATGCCATTTATTTTGAGAGTGTGACGCTCTCCCTTGCTTTCTAAACCCATTTAGCAAACACACCAAAAAAAATAAATGGCATACGCAGGGATGGTTGCCACCACAAAATGCACAGCACAGACCAATATACAGACCGCCAACTCGTACTCCTCTTGCCTGAAACACCCTCGAAATATTTTTTCCTGTCTGTGAATACGTGTACATCTCTCTCTGTGCATTTTGTAATGGCAACCATACCTGCGTATGCCATTTATTTTTTAGGTGTGTTTGCTAAATGGGTTTTAAAAGCAAGGGAGCGCGTCGCACTCTCAAAATAAATGGCATATCAGCTGATTTTTAGCTTGTTGGCAAAAATAGAAACCATACAGTGAGTTGGCGGTCTGTATCTTATTGGTCCGTGATGCACAGTAAGAGATGTACACGTATTCACGGAGTACGAGTTGGCGGTCTGTATTGGTCTGTGGGCACCACGGACCAATAAAGGCCCCGACCCATAGAATCCGTTGGTCCGTTGCGGCAACGCATCCGTTGACGTTTGCCGGATCGCCGGATTGGGGGTGACCCAATGAATGCGTTGACGTTCTATTTTTGCCTCTTTTTTTTCTTCGAACATGCTGCAAAAAATTATGCTTTACATAATTACAACTGTAACGAAAACCCTTAGAAGAAGAATTATATTTCCTTTCTTCAATGCCAAAACGAACCCACTTAAAATAGAAAAAAAATGCTGTCAGCCAGCTGTCAACGGATTGCCGGAGAAAAAAAAGTTAAAAGTTCGGCTACTTCTGTCCGTTGCGTTGCCGCATGCGTTGTCTATGGACCACTTCTCGTTAGAACACGTGTATTTAATCGAGCTGTCAGTTGATTTGCCGGACGAACGGACGCAACGGATTCTATGGGTCGGGGCTTTAAGATACAGACCGCCAACTCACTGTATGGTTTCTCTTTTTGCCTACAAGCTAAAAATCAGCTGATATGCCATTTATCTTGAGAGTGTGACGCTCTCCCTTGCTTTTTGGAAAAAGTAAATTGAAACACTCACATATTCATGAAACGTCAAACAAAACCTAGTTTTTGTTCAGTGTGAATGCTCCAACTAGGTTTCGTCAACTTTTGAGTTTTTGGTCCAGTGTGAAAACCCTATAAAGTAGATAAGACAACTAGCGCTGCCATTGACGAAGTTCAAAACTAAAAAAACATGTTCCATGAAATTACTATAAAAATGTATGATATAACCTATAGTTATATGAAGAAACAACTTTTTTGGTGCGCTACGATGTGTCAGAACCCTACAACTGTCTTTCATACTTATGTTTAGGCATACTATTGCTTAAGAGGCAGATGGGAGGGAATAAAGAACATTGTATATAGGACCTTTATAATTTAAAATTAAACATATATAATTTATATACAATATAAAGAATAGACCGAGTATGGTCATAATTGAAAAAAAGAGTCCAAACTGCTGTCGTAGGCAGCGATCTCAAGCGGAAGAACCCTACAACACAAAAAGTTGCTTCTTCATAATACTACAAGGCTTCTGTCACCGAGCTCTAAAAAACGAGTACTTATGTATGCATTCTTTCACTTTTCTTTATAATCACGTATATTTCCCCGCTTTACTTTTCTTGAAATTCGCAGACCAAAATATTGATATTGCATGCAGAACAATGAACACCCACCTAAGGCAAGCGGGGTCCGTTAGTATTTTATGATGGGAATGTTGTCCACGCCATCTCTTGGACTACCAAGTATCACAACCATTTTTATAGCTTCCTATTGCCATCATTTATCATCCACATATTTAGTAGTGGTGTGCGTTCACCTTCATTCCACTATCGACACAAAACCACCCATACCAAATCAAAGTGGTGTTAAAACGTGAAGAGAATAATGAAATCAATTTTCCAATACGAAACGAATCCATTTATAGATTAGTTTCCTTTTCAAATAAGATTGCGAGGGAGGCATTCTTAACGGACACAAGAGCGGGACAAAACCAAATGAAGAACGTGTTCCACAGAAAACTTGAATCTACATTCTCTCTCTACACCCAACCACAGCCGTACAGATACAGATAGCTCACTCGTACTCCTCTTGAAATAAACACCCTCAAAATATTTAATTCACCACCGTTTATCTCTTCCTGTGCATTTTATTATGTCGTGATAGTTTTATTTTTTATTAAAAGATAGCTTAAACCACTTAAACATACTAAAAATAAAATGCACATCAAGCTTGTCGACAAAGAGAGAAACTTCGAAGAGTTGGCGGTCTTAATCTGTATGGCTGCATCCAACCAACCTTCGATGCCCTGCCCAAACACAATTCCACTAATACAATACCAGGCAGCATACAAATTCAATAAATATTATTTTTGTTTGTATTCGCCTTTGTCGAGCGAGAGCGAATACAATTTATTAGAATTACACCAAACCAAACAGCTTCCTAAAACTGACACTAGAGAGTAGAGGCGAGTGCGTCGTCTTGTCATTGTCAGTAAGAGTGGAGAGCGGTGGCTCTCGCCGATGTGTTTTTCTTTCTTTTCGTTAGTTGGTTGAGAAAACAAAAAACAGAAGTACTAAATAATAATCATAGTTCTGTTTAAGAATCGAGTGCGAATTGTAATAAATATTAATTATAAGATATAATTTATAAGCAGTAAACTTATTTACCCAAAATACCTGACGAAATGTTCTTAGTTCCAGTTTGACATTTCTCCACCCGTGTTTCATAAACTTATTTATTATGTAGAGTATGACTATCCGGTGATTGTGACTGCGCCATTTACTAATATTTTGTGTTGACATTTCTACAATGAAGATTTTAAATTAAAAAAGAACCAAGAAAAAGTTGCAAACTGGCATAAATCGTGAAGTGCAATTCTAATTCTTTTCTTTTGTGTTTTTTTTTTTTGTGTTCGCATTTATATTTTGGTATGTAAAATGTAGACAGAATAGAAAGAATATCTTTGTATTTGCAATTATTCATTATACGTGCGTTAAAAAGAGATGACATTATAACATGATTTTCGGAAATGTGTATTGGAAAGGAATTCGTATATTTACACCATTTACACAATCCACTCTACGCATAAAAACAAAATAATATCCAATTACCCATACCCATACAAGAGTTCAGTGCCATTTTATGCAAATAACTACACAGAACCGCGTGCTGTATGAAAGGCAAACCAAAAACTTGAAGACGAAGGTGTGTACACAATGGAAATGCAATAAACAGCAACAAAAACATTTAATAACTTCAAACAAAATATAAAAAAAAAAAAAAAAAAAGTTTTTGAGTTGGTACCTATACAATACAGATACAAGAAAAAAATGTTTTCACTATCCCAAGCATAAGAGTAAAATTAAAAAAGAACTCACAAAGGCTGCTTTCCGCTCGCGCGCACTTAAAAAATTTATTGCACCTCCAACTTCGACCGTCCGCCTCCTGCTCCATCATCACTTCGTCGTCATCGTCATCGCATCGCGCAATGTTCCCCATCCCCAGCTCATATCACGTTTTATGCACTTTATGTATTTCATTCTTTGCTGAGCGTTCTTCTCTGGAGCAGCTTTGCACGGTCGGTTCCGGTTACCGATCTTTATTTTGTTTTAAATTTTGTTCACAAAGCATTTTCCACTTGTTTTTGTTTCCTGTAAATTCTGTTCCAAGTAAAGTTGACATATATTTTTGATATCACGGAAAGTTAGGAGTAGAAGAATCCTGTGATTGTGACAGTTTCTTGGGGCTTTTTTATGGTGCTGCCACATCGATTTGTTGGTGTTGTTTTTTTAGTTATGTTTGTGAAAACTTTATTTTAACAAAAGAAAAGAAAAAGCTAAATCGGTTGACGACCAAGTTTAGTTGAAAATTGTGTGTTGTCACCCAATATGGCAGATGAAGCAGCAAATGCTCCAGGAACTTCCGTCCTATCTGCATTTGATAAATTAAAACTAAGCAGCAATAACAATAAATATTCAACAAATCATTGCAATGTTATCCCAACTATTCGTTCTAAAATCGATAAAAATTTACAAACAATTGGCGACGTAACTTCAGCATCAGCAGCTTCCGTTTCCCCGACAACAGCTTTCGATACATCTTATAGTCCTATTGTGTATGAAAAATCGATAAGTTCCAAAAAGCTACAACAGCCAATCATGATGGTTGGTAGTGTAAGTGGCAGTGCTAATAATGCCAGTGGTGAAAGGAATGCTTTTAAAAAAAATAGTGGCAATAGTGTTTATGGAAAGAGGCGCTCTTCCTGTAGCTCTCCCTTTTCTTCTTTGCCACCATCCATGTTAAACGATAAAACAATGAACGTTTTTTGTGAAACGACGACTGATAGTGTAACACAACCCTTAACACCACCATTATCAGAATCAATGGCTTCATCATCATCAAACTCATTATCATTGGCATCAATTAAAAGTGTGCTACAAAAACAAAAACAAAAACCAAGTGCTAATAATAAAGCGGGTAATTTTGAAATGTTCTCAAAACCTACTCTGTCTTCAAATCAAAAAATGGTGCAAATGCAAAATAAAGTCAATAAAATTGTTGATACAAATGAAGTTGCAACAAAAATTTTCAAAAATGGAAAGTGTAAATCATCTGCATCAGCAAATCAAATAAAACTAAAATCTTGTTTGTCGAATAATATTTGTGCACCACCATCGAAGGTTCCGCCGTATAATAATAAAATCGGAAAAAAATCTAATTCTAAAGTTAAAAACCAGAATGTATTGTGTTCGGGTAGATTAAACGCAAATTCCTTGGATGACAAAAAGATAATGCAATCAACAAACATTGTTCCAGAGACAACAGACTCTAGGCATAAGAAAAATAGGTGTTCGGATCGTTATGATTCTTCGGAATCTTCTGACAGGTGAGCTTAACTAACGTACATTTAATTAATTCCTGAAGTCGTTTTACTTATTTTAAAATCTTTGAAAACGCTTAAAAAGCAAAAATAAAAAAGCAAATAATAAAAAGAAATGACTTTGGCGAGGGAAACTTTAAAGCAAACACGAGTTCGAATTTGGTGAAACTAACGGTTTATTCTTGAAGCTTCTGGAACTCTCCAACTTTATTATAGGTACCTACATGATGTCTGTTGTGTTTTGTGCGTGCGAGCTCGACATACTGCTTGCAGTGTTACCGCAGGTTAAAATTTGTATGAGTCCCAGGGGCTACAAAAATGAGTCATTTTGAAAATAAATGAGTGCTTTTCGATATTTTTTTTTTTTTTTTTGTTTAAAATAAAACTCATAAAAAGATGCGCCCCTGACCCTGAGTGAAGCTAAACAAAATTAGTCCTTTGATGAGCCGTCCCCGTGGTAACGCTGCTTCCCTCAAACTTGGAGAACCTCTTTTCGATAAAAACTTAGTATACCTACGCGATGATTGGTGACAACGGGTAGCAATGGTACAGTGGATGAAGTGCTTGGTTGTTAACCTAAGAGTTGTGGGTTCGAGCCCCAGCCTGGGCAGCAACTTTTCAATATCCCCCTATCATCAACTGGACGCCATCCGTGGGGTTTTCGTGAGATAAATATCAACAATTTCTCAATCCATTGTGCTAACAAAAATCTTTCCTATGTTTCTACTAATTCTAACTAATGCCGTGCAGTTTGCATTAAAAAAGACCTTGGATCTTACAGGTATATAGTAAAAATTATAAAAAAAAAAAAACATAACGTCCAGTGCTCCTTCCAGTGGTGCTGGTTGGTCTCTTCTTATGTCCTTTAGGATTTACTATGATTTTAATTTCCTTTGGAAATCCAGCCAGGAACTGCGGACTTACTATGCATTCATTTATTCAACGGTGGAAGTGATTGCTTTTGCGCAAGTAAAAAATAAAAACAACTTGCAATAAATTGTTAACTCCTTTTCACGTCGGTTGCAAATATGAAGGAAAATTAATCAAAATGACTATAGTTTCGCGAAAAAAAACGTCAACTGTTGTTAACAATAGTTCAAAATAGTCAATGTAGTATATACATTTTTATAGTAATTTCATGGAACATATTATTATAGTTCTGAACTTCGTCAATGGCGGCGCTAGTTGTCTTATCTATTTTACATAAAATGTCTTCTATTGTTGACAAAAACCACTTCTAACTCACCAGTTAAGTGCTTGTGAACTTCGTCCATAGATGGCGCACCAAACGTTCCCCTTATTGGGAATACCTACTATAGATTATAAATACAATGAAATAGTGTTTCCTTTAATTAAAAATAGTTAAGATTTGTAATTATATAAGGTCAAAACAGCCTTCCTAAACTCTCGTTGCATTGTCAAATAGTTACGATCCGGTACTATATTCCGAACTCACCAATCACCATGATATTAGTTAAGAGTGTTGATGTGTTTCATTTTTAAAAATGGTGGTTTGACAGTTTAACAATAGGTATCTTATAACACAGTAGGTATATCTACTATAACGTTAAAACTAATCGTTCCCAAATGTTTTTAAAAAAACTCAAAAAATCCTAACAATATGTAGTTTTATTTGTTGAGCCCTGATGTCACCAACACTCGTTTTTTGAAAAACCTCAACTCGCCTTAACAAGTTGAGGTAACGAATCAAATTTTGAAGTGACTTTTGCTGTCAAGCATTTCTTGTGTAAATTTCTTCTGTTGGTATATTTGATTTTTACTTGCTCTATAGGGCAAGTATTGGTTTCGTGCAGAAAAAAAAAATCGAGGTTTTAAGCAAACATGACATTACGATGATAGAGAAGCCCAAAAAAGTGGTTTTCGCCATACCGTCCGTCGGTCTGTCTGTGCGTCTGTGCGTCTGTGCGGATGTGCGCTTTTTCACGTCATGCTACAGCCTAAACCGCTTGACGGATTTTCTTCAAACTTGGTATATAGCAGTTTGAAGAAAAACGGTTGTCGAGGTTTTTTTTGTTTCGTTTTAGCCCGGCTCAAACTGGTACCTTTCAAGTAACGGTTTCTTTCAATTTGGATTTTCTCGAAAACGGCTCTAACGATTTTGATTAAATTTACAATTTAGCTTACTTTAAGCATTTCTTACAAAATTGCGTTTTTTGTTTTTGGCTCAAATGGTCGTAACGAAAATCAGGTTTTAACGGCTTTTTTTCAAATAGCCATAAGTTCACAACGGCTTGATTGAATCAACTAAAACTTTGTTTGACACAATTTTTAATAGTGTTCTATAGGATGGTTTAGTAAATTTTTCACTGAAGCCTTTCTAAACGGTGGCTTCCATACAACGAGCCGTTGAGTTTTAGCCAACTTTTTTTGGTTTTTTCTAATTTTCTCGAAAATGGCTCTAACGATTTTGATTAAACTTTGTGTGTTATATTCTTTTAGTGTTTTTAAGAGAACTGCGTTTTTAGTTTTTGGCTAAAAATGCAAATAACGGAGATCTGCTCTTTACGGCTTTTTTTCAAATGGCCATAAGTTGTCAACGGTTGCATCGAATTCACTCAAACTTTGTTTCGTATAGTTCCTTACAGCTTCCTATCAGATGGCATTGATTTTTTTTCAGTTTCTCTTTTTTAAATGGTGGCTCCTATACAAAGAGCCACTAGATTTTGGCCAATTTTTTCATTTTTTCTAATTTACTCAAAAAAGGCTCCCCCGATTTGTATGAAACTTTGTATAAACTAAACATAGAATACTTCAAACAAAACTGCATTTTTAGTTTTTGGCTATATATGATAATAGCGGAAATTGCTTTTAACAGTATTATTAATTAGGCCATAACCCATAAGTGGACATTTGTATCATTTATAACACCCAAAAGATAACGTCTTAATTTTAAATATTAAAGGTTTCTTAACGTTACCTCCCGTATATCGAGTTTTCCAGTTTTAGCCAAATTTGTTTGGTTTTTACCAAATTTTTCAAAAATGAATTGTTCTTATTGATCGAAAAGTTTGTTTTCATCGTACTATTGCACCAACAGAGCAAGTACGTGCGACCCAGTCGTGCATTTTATTTTATATAATTTTTTCGAACAAAAAATAAAAGAAATGCAAATGAATGAATGTACATTTATTTTGATGAAAGTAAATCAAAATCAAACAAATAAAGCAAAATGGAAACTTTTGATTTTTAGCGTTGTGACAAATATACAATCAGCAACCCTAATTCGTTTTTGGAGACCCGCGAAACCTGGGGCGACCCTTGGTAAAGTTCAACAAACAAAGCTAGTGGCACTTCAACAATTTTGTTTTTTTTTTTCACATAACAACACTAATTGTTGACTATGGTTTAAGAAAGAACGTTCCTACTTCAGTGTAAACTCACTTTCGCCTCACTTGCAAGAATACATTAAAGTTAGTTGGGTACCAACCAGAGATTAAAATGAGTATGTTCGAATAAGTTCGAACACTGCGATTTTTTCTATTTGATCGCTCATACCCGATCGTTTTGCTTCCATGCTCATAAGTCACTTTGGTCATGAATAAAAAGAATCACGAATAAAGACAAACGAACTGATTGAACTCATGAGTATCTTCTGACTTTCATACTCACGAACAAAATTATTCGCAAACAGTTGTAACCAGTTTCGGGTACTCGAAAAAAGGCCTACTGATCGTTTTGATCGTTTTGATCGTTCTGATCGTGAACAAAGCGAGTACTCACAAGCAATGCGTGAACAAAGGAAACTGCTGGCGCTACCTGATTTATCATCTATATCCGTTGTATTTTAAGGGTAATGTTTTGTATTCGCAGAAAATAGAGCAGAAGAAAAAGGGTTTCTTATTTTGGAAAGATTTATGAATAGGTAGGTGGCTAGGTAGCCAAATGATGTAATTATAAAACAAAAGATGGTCAACATTCGCGGTTGGTGTATATGTATTTAAGTGAAGTCAATTTTTTCTTTTATTGAAGGCGCAGGTTAAAATTCCCCGAAACAGGTACTCTTTTCTTTGTTAGTAATTTTAGTAGGTCAGTGGTTTTAATTACTTATTTAATTTACTGTTTTTTTTTTTCAAGTTAATAAAAATAAAAATCATTGTGACTAATAACATTATTTACTGCACTTCTTCCTAATAAAAATGCTTTATTTGCATACGCAAACTATGTATATTGAATCATGAAGCAAAATCAACCAACACCGATCTGCCCCTAATGGTAAAAGTATCTTAAATACAAAAACCAACCCCAATAACACAAGAAACAGAATCCTTAAAATACCAACCCCGAATACACATTTTACACAGCGAGTAGTCAAACGATCGCGATCGATCGCACTGATCGTGAACATTTTGATCATGAGCACATTGATCATGAGCACTTTATTCGTTTTGTTCAAACTCGTTCATACTCGGTTGGAAGGTATACTCGATCTTATTCGTTTGAAATGTGTTGTTATTCACGGGTCATCATACTCATGAACAAAAATACTTGTAAGCATAGTTTGATAGGTTGACTCTGTTTGTTCAAACTCGCTTTTTTCGAGCAAGTATTCGTTGATCGTGAACAGTACTCGACTCGTTTTAATCTCTGGTACCAACATTACAAGTGAATTGAAGCATGTCAACCCGTCTTAATTTTCTATTCGCAGTAAAAGCTCCGGATCTAATTTAATTTTAGGCTTTTTACATTTTATTTTATTTTGTAGGTATAATCTCAAGTTATTGTCTTGCTTGGAGTAATTTCAATAACAATAGCAAGGAGACAAAATATTGTACTTATGCTAATGTAACCCAAAGAGACAGATTGTACCTATTGGTTTTATTCTGGGAACCACTCCCCCTGAAAACCAATGGAACAAAACGAATTGATTCAGTTCAATTTTGACGCATAAAGACTCGTACGAACTAATTTACCGTCTTTGCAAAGGCACAAAGGTGCGTGCCGACAACTACGCGGGATAAAACAATCTAAACTCCTTTTCCGTATTCAGTATACCTACACCACTCACGCAACTTCTTTTTTCGGGTTTAGTGTACAATGCTCATATCAACAGTTTTTGAACTTAAAATTGTTCACCTGTGTTGACAATTGGAAAACCTAGGTACATAGTACTGTATGTGAATATACACTCCCCAAAAGATATAGGTATACAAGATATTGTGTTGCTGAAGTTTGAGATATATTTTTGTGTTCTTGAGTAGATTCTGACTTAAAATCAAGAAGCCAAATTCTATTCTCCTAATCGTAATTTTTGACTTCAGGTTGCTTCTGGAAGCTTCGTTTCCTCCAATTTAAAATATTACTAGAATAATTTACTCATCTTGTATAAGTATTTAAGTTACCTACCTTCTATAATATTAGATACACTGTTATGAATTTAGATATAGGTATGTATTTAAATTAAGAAAACTTCCACCCGAATCCTTTCATTAAAAGATTTTAATTAAATCTTAAAATAACCGACATTTAAGTTGATTTAATGCCTAAATTATGTTGTTAACGCAACAGGTTCTTATAAGAACCTCAATAAAATATTAAATCAGTCTCTGGTAAAAATATTTATGGAGAGTAAGGATTAAGGATAAGGTATTTTCACACAAAAATAAAACATCTCAATAAAAAAAGACCTTGTAGACTGGGTTGCAAAATATTACATATAAACTTTACTAATACTCAACCATTCGACCGACGCTTGCGTACTTACGCCAGCAAGAAAACCAGTAAATTTAGGAGCGAAAAAGCCAAACTATTGCATCGATTGTCTGAACCGAAATGATTCAAAATCTTTGTATTTCTAATATTCAATCGAAAGAGAAAAATGTGTAATTATTGTATTTAATTTTTGTTTATCGAATGCCGTGAAAATGAAACAAATGCTACCGTTTAATTAATTATCATTATTTTGAGTTGGCTTCGATTACTACCGGCGAAATATTAATACAAAACAATAGGTATATATTTTTTTTTTTTTGAAATTGTTCTATAAAAAACAAAAGGACTTGGCACGAACCAAGTACAAATTTTAAATCATATTTCCTAGCCAAATGTAATGAATGAGGGAAATATAATAATATAATCCCACGCTTCCTTATTTCAACTTTAATCTTCATGGAATTTATAGAGTAGTTGTAATCACAAACGTGTTGTATCTATATAGGTACCTACACTTGTTTTTGGATCTCTTTTTTTTATTTTCCTTTTGCCAAAGCAGAGGCAGAGACACTTACTCTCTGCCAATTGCCAATGCCAAAGCAAAGCAGATACGTTTCGTACTTCTCATTTTCTTAGTTTTATGTACGTATAAGTACCTATAAGAAATAATTTGAGAGCCGTCTTGTCTGTTTTCTTTCTTTGTTCTGCGTTCTGCCTGTGGAAATCCGTTTTTAACTTTTAACTAGGTACATCGAGTCAAGTTGTTCCTTGGTGAACATCTTACAAGTTGGTTGACCTGATGCAAAATATAGAATCAATTAGCTTGAAAATGAGCTTAAGTGCCATTTCAAAAATGTCTACGTAATTCTAGTTTTACTAAATCAATATGATGCAATCGAAAAGTTATGATGCTATTAAATCTTTTAAAGTAGGTATAGTTTTTCTTAATTTTTATAAAACATCTACCTAAGCTCACAATGAAAAACGAGTTATATTTCTCGACAGCAGGATGCATTGAATTCTATGACTCACTGAAATTCTGGTTTTTTTTTTCTTTTCTTAAATATGGCCTTTGATTTGATCTTTTAGGATCGGAGAAGAACATTATGTACCTACATATAAATTTTGTTACATGCCAACCATTTTCAATTCGCTGTAATAACGGAAAAATAATATCGACTTATTTCATTTAAATAAATGTATATTTTAATTTTGTACCCGTATTTTTTTTTTTTAAGTTTTAAAATTCTAGGAAGGTACGAGTGTGTACCTATCTAGTTACATTATCTTATGCGACAATGTTTTTCGTTTATGGGTACAAATAAAAACCACTGACGGGTTGTTTTCAAAGATGAGAACCAAAAATAATTCTTTACAATATGATTTCCACACTCTACAAAGAAATAGATATACCTACAATGCGGGTGGCAATGGTACAGTGGATGTAGTGCTTGGTTGCTCAACCTGGGAGCTGTGCGTTCAAATCCAGCCGAGGGCAGCAATTTTTATTTATTTCCCAAGTTTCAACTGGATGCCACCCGTGGAATTTCCGTGAGATAATTATCACCTAAAATCTCAAACCACTGTACCACCTTTCTTTCCTATCTTTCTATTCCTTCTCTCTCCTCGCTCGCACATGTTAATTCATTATAAAGGTATTAATATCCCTTTGAGTGCGAGTGCATTATTAAAAAAAAAAAAAAAAAAAAAAAAAAAACATAAATGGAAATGAAGCCCACTTAAAATAAAAATAATCAAGTCAAGCATTTAAGCTCAAGATAAGATCTATAGAAAAAATATAAACATATTTATTGACCCAAAACATGTAGGTCAGCTTGATCTATTATTTTTGTATGTAACAGGTTCCTGCCTTCAATCGAGAAATATCATCAAGTTATATGCTGAACCAGGTAGAAATAGTTAAAAAGAAACAAATAGAGACAAAATAGATATACATTTATACAAGTATCGAGCAAAAAAATGCAAACGAAAGTATAGTGATAGCTTTGTTCGGGTAACAAAATCAAACAGTTTGCATTCGATTTCATACGTTTACATTAACACAAAAAGCGTTCGTGTACTGAGAGATGAATGAAACAAAATAACAGCTGTATTATTCTTTCGTTCATTTATTTTTATGTTTTGAAACACTGAAATTTCATCTAGTAAAAACTTGAACTCTGTCAAAAGCGAATGACGTAAACATTGTTGTTGCAGATGACTCTTTCCACGAAGAGCTAACCAATCGAAAAATTCGAATTTGACGTTTCTCAAGAAATTACCTACACAAAAAGTGTTTGCCGACTTTTCAGTAAGTGAGAAAGATTTTTCTCTCATTTGAAAAATTTTGACAGTTTTCGTTTTTCGGCGCAAAAAGTACACGAACATGATAATTTTTACATGATAATTCATAGGTATTTTGTAATTTTGCATAAACTTTTAAAATGAATTTTTTAGTTCTTAGCTACTTTATTGACTTATTTAAATTTCATATAAATGTAGGTACAATAATTTTCAAAGTATCTTAGTCTATTTTGGTTTGGCACTATGCTGTCTATCAGATTGACTTTTTTTTCTTACAATGTTTAAACAGTTTGCATTAAATTTAATATAAAAAAATAGTTTGATGTTCAAAATTCGCCTCCAATAATTCGTTTTCTGCATGCAGCGCATTAACAGTATATATTTGTATAGGAGTTTCTATCCTCGGTCTCTATTCAAAATGCAGAACATATTCCCCATCTGCAGTAGACAAGCTCCAAAGTAAATCCTTCGCAGCTCTCGGTTCTCGCAGAATAAGACATTTTCCAAAAAAATTTAAACATCTTCTTTCTCTTTGAGTTACACTGAATTGGAAGATCAGGTCGATGTGATATGAAATTCAAGCTTGTTAGTTCACCTCTTAAGCGTATCCAAAAGAAGGGGGGTCATCCCTGTCTCTAGACGGACCATGTCATTATAGTCTAAGAGCTAGCTACGTAAAATAGTATACAATTTATAGAGCAACGAAATCCCTCTCATTTGTCTGCCATTTTATCATTATTAATTGATCCGGCACATATGCAGCGATGGGTGTGAGAGTGGTAGGCCAACAAAGGTAAAACAAACGAGGTTTTTTCTTATATTGACTTATATTTAAAAAATAGTGAGCCTTAAACAAATAAAATAAAGCAATTGCGTAGTGGCTGCGTATATGGATATTAAAAAAAATTAAATAATTTCGAAAATTCATTTATTTTTTAAATTAGTTTAAGAGTTTTCTCGGAAAAACTAAGTATGCAATAAAATTTTAAAGCTATACGTCAATCTAGGAAAAAAAATATTGAAAATCGTTCGACCAGTTTTTTTAAAAGGTTATTTTTGAAAAACTTTTTCAAAAAATATTTTGAAATTTATTTGAGTATGCAAATATATGGCAATCTGTAGTTTACATTTGAAAAATAATTTTAAAAACATCAATATACCCGTTTGCAACATATTTCGAAAACCAAAAATTTTTTTTAAAAAAAATTATAAAAAATCAAAAAAAAATGTTTTTGAAAATTTTGAAATGCCATATTAATAAAACTATGAATGACTTCCTGTGGCCAAACTTTTATTGAAATCGAATGTATAGTTTACAAGAAAATTTGATTTGAAAATACTGGTTCTATGAGAGGTACCGTTATTAGACAAATTTTGAAAAAAAATTTCTAACCAAAAGATAGATTGTCTTGCAAAAATAGCATTCTGAAAGTTTTATCAAAATCGTTAGAGCCGTTTTTGAGAAAATCAATTTTTGTCTTCAAGATTGTATGGCAGGTGCCGTTATTTTTGGACCTAGAGCAAAAATAAGAAATATGTTCCGAGGGACGGCCAAATAAATCCTAAATACCAAATTTGAAGCAAATCGGAGCAACCGTTCAGCCTCCAGAGGCGTGAACAGACATACAGATAGACAGACAGACAGACGGACGGAATTTCCAGACCCACTTTTTTCAACTTCTCTATCATCGTAATGTCATGTGTGATTGTTATCTCAACTTTTTTTTCTGCACGAATCCATAACTTGCCTTAGAGTACCTATAATCGCAAGTAAGAACATGTCTTACAAACTTATGGCTTAGTAAATCTATATATATAAAAATGGATCGCAAAAATGTATGTTCCCTCATAACTTTCGAACGACTCGGCAAAAGTGGATAATTCTTTATTTTGTGGTTTTGTTATTGGCAGTAGAAGGTTTGTACATAAGAAAATTTTAAAAAATCGGTTTGCCATGAATGCATTTTAAGTGCATTTTGTCAAATTAAAAATAAATTTTGAGGATGTCTACGAAGGTTTCTATGAAGATCGGTCAAACATCGGTGAAGTAGTTTGTCAGAAATGCATTTTTGGTGCATTTTGTTACAAATCTTCAGAATTGCTAACAATTCGAATGCATAGTTTTAGCATAATGAAAATTAAATTTGATTTAGTTACTTTACTGGATTGCAATGCACCTTTAATATTTTGGAAAAGTGGGCGAATAGGGAAAAATCAAAGTATTTTCGACAATGAATTAAAGTTATATATTTGTACGATCAAATCAATTTTAGAGTTTTATTTATATACAGGAAGAGGCAATACGTCGCGAGGCTTATTGCCTTTTACATTGTGCATCAAAAAGCAATGTAATAAGCAGAATATTCAACCAAACAATCTCTTTGTGTTAGCATTGAAACGCATGCCGGGTAATTTTTTTTTGAATTTGTATTGAAACAAGCAAACAAATTTTTAGGCGGGAGGCGTTACGAAGTTTGTGTTTTTCTCCTGGAGAGATGTTAATTGCGTGTTCGAGAGTCGGCAAACTATCGGCACTATTTTGTTTTCTCTTCAGATGGAAAAATAAAATGAACGACTGGGCCGCACAAATTTGGTCTAACGTGTGACAGTGGTCTTGGGGCTTGAGATTTTGATAAAAATAAATTTTTCGGCTGAAGAAGGAATTCGAATATTTCACGGTAAGTCCAGGATTGGGATCAAGTGTACACTGATAAGCATTATCAGAAGGGCTGAATAACTTCTTTGTTTTGACAGGTTTATCACTTTCTATACATCAAACGCATCAAAATATACAACTGATTTTAATTTACTACTACTAGTGAAGCTTAGCGTGCATAAATAGTAAAACAAAGAATTCAGCAATTTCAAAAATGTTAAAAAGGCGGTACGGAGTTCGCCGGGTCAGCTAGTTTCAAATAAAATTGCTGACCAAAGCCATTGTATATATAAACTATAGTACTATCACCTGAGGTGCGCCATCTATCGACGGAAAACTAAGCTCGAGAATACCATGGGAAGCAACAACAACAATTAAAATGGTGGAAATTGTTGTTGGTTCCCATGCTATTCTCGAGCTTAGTTTTTCTTCGATAGATGGCGCACTTCAAGTTTGAATACTATAATTTATATATACAATGCCAAAGCTTTCGCATACCATTTACCATTTAGAAGTTATATCACTTTAAAGTTTTATGTGGTTCCCAAAACTATGCAATGTTTTTTAAGGTGCTTTACTGCCAAAATTGTTTTTGAAACAATTTATAGACATCTATATTTGGTGTCGTACTCTAGCTTATTATGTATTTAATTTAAATATAACATTGCCAGGAGTTTTGGAAAATTGAAAGCGTCACGAAAGTTCACGAACAGTTTATACAACTTCTTATTCTTTTTCTTATAGGTGTATTTGTTGTTTATTAGCGAAAACATTTGGTCTGTTGTTGAGTAGCTTACTCTAAATCCTGATGAGGTACTCTCTTTTCTTTTACCCAATGTGTAAGCGTGTTGAAAAGTAGGGCTTCAAATAGTTTCGCTGAAGTATTTAGAAAAGATATTCCTTTGTAGTTCCCAGGGTCGTTATAATCTCTTTTTTTGTGCTATTGCTTTTCTAAAACTCTTTAGTATATTTTCAGTTTCGTAATTTTGTTGTGTAATTCAGTAAGAGCAATCGTAATGTCTACAGTGCAGTTCTTATAGAATTCGAATAGGATTCTGTCTTCTCCTGGGGCCTTGTTATCTTTCGCTTTTCTGAGAACACTTTAGACTTCATCCATAGCGAATTGTGCTTTCTTCCATTTAAATGTTTTGCCGCTTTTCAAAAATCAGACGAGGAACTAGCTGAGCTAATCGCAGTTACTTTCATTTGCTCAAAAGTTATCTTTTTCAAACAGCACAATTTCTTCCATTCCATGTTTGCTTCTGCATACAAATAAACTCACCGGAACAGAAACTTGGCCACTCTTGATTTTTGCTGAAACTCCCCATAAATAATTGGAATACGAGTTTTCAAATTCGCTTCCTCCATGCGTCTTCGTATCGTACACTCGCTAACGCTGACTTCTCTTGTTACTTAAAGCTGCTGGTGGTCCTCGACATCGGTGGGGAAGCGGTTCCTTAAAATGTTTAGAAGGTAGGTACAAGAAATCGGTTATCCCGAACCGAAATTCCTATAACTATATGCTAATATGCTATGGGATTGAGGTCAGAAGATTGTGCTGGTTAGTCCAAAACATCAACTCTCATCTTCTGAAAACTGTCTTACCAAGCCGCTGGTGTTTTTAGGATCATTATCGTGTTGTAATAAGCTGTTTTTATGCAAACTCGACCTCCAAACACGAGAGAATGAGCTTTAAAATAAAAAAAACTAATTACAAATTTGATTCACCATTACTGATTTTCCTCCATATTTAACTGCCGGAACTTGATACCTAAGGTTGTACCTTTGTCAAGTTGGTCTACCAACACACCGAATGCCATCTGACGATAACAAGTTGAACTTACTCGCAAAAAGTTTATGCAAAATTATAAAGTATTTTCATGTAAAATGGCTAAGTTCGATAAGACTAACGATAAGACTATACTATTTCGTTTGCATTTTGTTTGCTCGGTACTGTACTCATTATGTGGATCTGTCTGTCAGTATCCATTCCATAGTCCTTAAATGGTTGTACCTATTATCTTCCAATTTGGTTTAAAAGTAGAATTCTTGAGCATTTCTGTCCGACTTTTAATTGTCATTCGCAACATAGTGTTGGGTCTATAATAAACGGTGCCTGCCAGAAAACCAATTTTAAAAGCTGATAAAAAACAGCTCCAACGATTTTGTCGAAACTTTCCCTCTAAGTTTTTTGTAGAATAGTCAGTCTTCGTCGTAAACCAATCGACCGATTTCGATAAAATTTGTAATGCGGAAAGTATTTTATGAAAAATTCAACTATGTATTCAATTAAAATATTTTTTATTAATTTGAGTGTTAAACAGTCACGTATTTTTTTTTTTTTTTTTTCAGTTATTATAAGTTATTAATTTTGAATTTTCTCAAATTTAAGATCAAGACCACAGTCAGAGTGTGGTTTCAAATAGGAAGTTTTTGCATAAGAAAAAAAAAAAACAAAAAACAAAAACAAAAATCTATTAAGACCTCATACCTATATTATAAATATAATGGGACATTTTAAAAATTTCATTAAAATAGTTCCATGAGACTACGAAATTGTTTAATTTACAAGTAAAATAAAACTTTAATTACAATAACTTGAGCCGTATTCAAGAAAGTTAAGCTTTTACTAACAGTTATAATTATTAATTATAGACGCAGAATTCAAATTCCAAAAACCAAAACATTTCTGGAAAACATAACATATACATATATACAAAAAAAAAACACTATAAACTATACCATATCATCGTTACATCTTACAAATAAATGAATAACTAGGTAAATTGCAAGTAAAAAATAAAAACAAATTGTATACAAGTTTAAAAAAAAACAGGGCGGTATACTAAAATTCAATGAAAATCACAGCTCGTTTTTGTTTCAGTTAAAAGTTTTGCTGCAGATTGCCGTCAGGCATTTACATGCACCAATGTTAGAAAAAAGCTCCCCTATATGGCCTTTACTGACAATTTTTTTTGAATACAGCTTAAGTATTCTCTCAAAAATCTAACTAAAGTATTGTAGGTACCCTAAGATGCTGCAAGTGACTACACCATGGTTTTGTGGTGCCAAGTCACAATACCTACATACCTATAAGTTTTAGAACAAAAATAAAACAAAATTAATTCTATAGGACATTCAATCGGAAAATTATAATTAGGTTCATACCTATGATGGTTTGTCATTAAACAAATATGTAAGTACAGAACCTGTTCGTTGTGCCTATACGAGTATTATGTAGGTACTAAGAAGTAGCATTCAGTTTAGCTCATTCACCTTGCACATCGTTTTTATCATAGCAACAGAAACAGACGAAAACATAACTAAAACTATAAAACCTAAAAAAAAAAATATAAGTAACTACCACAAACAAAAAACAACCTGACTGAATAACCACCAATACAACACAACAACACTATTTGTATTCCCCCGACAAATACAATTTTGCAGTGCATGCATTTCGCGCACACCATCAGCTTAATTAATACATAAGTATTGAGTATCTGTGTAATCTCTATCTCACGTTACTCATAACGCATGTGCTTGTAAAGCTTTCTTTGTGTGCGCGATTTGAGCAAGAGAATCTATCTACAGAGGTTTGTGCATAGCTTTAGCTTAATATAAGAATATGGGATCGGGATGCTGTGTAAAAAAAAGTTGCGACTTGCGAGCATCATTGAAAAAAAAATAATGAAAATAAAGAAGAAACAAGAGTTTCTTTATGTATCACTTTTCGTTGAAGAACAACGTGAACGTGAATGTGATTTGTTTCGTCTGGCTCACCCGAACTGCTGCTCCGTAGTCCGTACTCCGCGCATGCAACAACAAAAATTGAACCTCTCTCTAGCTCTACTGCAAAATCAACTGGTTTTTGTTCGAATCTATTCTCTTTCACAAAAAGGGTTACCGCTATATATTTTTGGAGGAGTAATAATGTGTAGTGTATCTAGAAGTCCTGGTTGGAACATGATTTGCAAAGCAATGTTGTAGCTACCCAACCAGGCTTTCTATGTCCTTTAGGGGGGGGGGGGGGGAAGAATTTCCAAATGGAAATTTTTTTATGTTATGATTCGATTTAAAACACAAATTCTACATTGATCGATGGCAGCCAACTCAGACAACTTTTTTTGCTTTTTGGTCCGATTGAGATACTGTTTTTTTGGAGATAACGTACGTTTCCCGTAGAAGTAGATTTTCTTTCTCTCTACGTTGCCAAGCCATCTTAACCGTGGAATACCTACGATTTTATCTGATATGACAAGACTTATGTCCATCATTGTATCTTCTCCGCCAGATTTTTCCTTGACGTCACTGATTGCTGCTCGCTTTGTTCTTCCTATCACGTCAATATCGTCAGTAATAAGAAGTAATTATTGTGTTGAGTTTTTGCCTTGTCGTGTACCTATGGTTTTACTGAAGATTTTAGATTTTCCGGGTTAAGAAATGTTTTATTTGTTTAAGCTTTTTCAAAGTCACCGAGTGGCAACCATAACCGACACGATTACTGCTCCCTCTATTCATCTGCTTGCGTTACTTTACTTGCTTATATTTTTTCTTCCTGCTGGCTTGGTTGTTCGTTGTTCGATTATGATATAAATCATGTGGGCGATTACACAATAAAGAACAAGGGTATGATAGCAGACGACGAGACCGAGACACATAAAACTCGAGTCGCGACTTGCGACGCGAGTGTAAAACAGAAAGTATAAAATGTTATGTGCAAAAGTGCAGAAGAAAACAAAGTCTACTTAGCTATAGTTACCGAGCATGAATTATAAACCAAAGAGAGGGAGAGAAAAAATAAGTAAAAGAAAATAGTAATGAATTTGAATTGAAATGATAAACGAACAATAGACAAAACACAAGAAAAACACGTGAATTCTCTTGAAAGGCCTCGAACACGAAGTACCTATGTAGTTCTTCCGATGACATTTACATACGTTGAAAAAAAGTTTCTTCTTTGCTGGAAACATAATGAATTTATGAATTATAGTTGTTTGTCAAAGGTTTGCATGGGAGATGCATTGCTACTAAGTTTATTTCTGTGATGCTATGATTATTGTTATACTTTTAAATAATTCAGTTCTATCATTCTTTTAAATATTTTCTTGGTTTTTGTTATAGATATATATACAGTTTTTAAAAATATACCTAGGTATCTGCCATATGGGGGTTCTCATACTCCAAACATTTATTTAGCCTTTAGCTGAAGTTTTTATCCAATCTTTCAAGTATTGTCACAATAATTTGGAGAATGTGGGCTCGAATGTTATCTTAGAGGCTTCCAGGGTCCTGGAAAGATCAAAGTTACCTATCAAGGGAGAGGAAAGCGCGCTGGACATATCAAATTGCCTAAAACGGAGATGAGGCGTCCTGCGAATGTGTGACTCTTGCTGTGTGATATTTTCCAGCTTCATATGTTTCAATTCAGACTAGATAAAATCATGGTCAGATAACGTCCAGACTCCTTTACGCAATTAAACCTAGTTTACTATACTTGCAAAAAAACTTGTGGCTTGCGCGAAGCCCACTTATTCATTTCTAATTGTTAATTATTTATTTAATAGGCGATACATTTTTCTTTTTGTTCCTCATTGAGTTGACAGTTGGGGTATGTTATAACTAGAAGAGGGTGAAATTGATAATGATCCAGACTACTCGTAAGTGCAAAATGACGCATATAGTTATAATTTTATTTCTTAGCGGATTATAAAGACATTGACGAAGCTGTATGGGTAGAGGCATTAGGACCATTAGAAAATTTGTCTGAACCAAATGATTTTGAAAGTGAGCATGAAGAGGAACCGAAGAAGAGTTTTTTCTTGCCATCAGTGGTCGAAAATGAATGATAGTGCAAGAGACAGCAGTTTCGTCTCGTATCCAAGGTACATAGTAATGTTTTTAGATCTGGTGGAACTATTGGCCCTGTGGTGAATTTGAAAAATGCGTCTCTTCTCGATATTTTCAATGGAATTTCCAACAACGAAATAAAATGTGAAATATTCAAACGGACAAACGGAAAGGCCAATAATAGTCCGGTCAAAGTAGACTTACAAATAGTGGTAAAATTACCATAGTTCCGACAGAGCTAAATTTTTGTGGAGACCTTGGGTACTTTATAAGAAATAAAGTGTCAAAAGTCACCATCGATCCCATTAGTGCCAAAAAAGTCATTCGGTGTCAAAGGTCTAACTTTGAGGTTATTGGATTTTTTTGGAAAACGGTAGCTAAGTTTTATTAAAAAAATAGCCCGGCTCCTTTCAAACTCAATTCACCCCACACAATACACTTCTCATCATATGAATAGGCACACTTTATGCTATTCCCTGTATCAAGCACCAACAGATCCAAGTTGATTGTCCAGTAGCAATGCATGTGGAAGAAACGCAGCACTTTATATGTAAACTTTAAGCCTAAAAGGAAAAACATATTTTTGAAAAATGTAGATAACAGACTATAAGTGTTACATAAAAAAAATATGACCGAGATATTTATCGTATCCTCAAAAAAAAAAAAAAAATTAAATAAATACTTTGTAGGCAACAAGTTTTCGTTGACCATTCGATTTTGATAAACTGACTTGAAAATGAGAAGCGTTTCAAAACAAAAACAATATAAATCCTCCATGCTAAGAATATTAGAAAATAATTTTCTGGCTATTTATGTGTTGAGGTGATGGATAGAACTGATTGAGTTTTTTCGTTTCTGTTCTATTAATAAACCCATGTCAAATCAAAATGAGTGAAGTAGCAACGTTATTCACTTCCCGTTCGTTAACACACAAGTTGAACACAGTGTTGAACATCTTTCGAAAGAAAAAGCATTTTTGCAGTTTTAATTTTTTAAGGCATTTTCATACCGATAAAACGTCAAGATGGACGGATATATAATTTTAAAGTAGTCAAAGTCTAAGAATCACTCTTGCCAATCGCTGTTTCTTCGGGCTTAGAAGACATCTTAGCCTAGAGTGTTTTGAGAGAAAGATTTTTCGGGTGATGTCCTGTACGTGTCAATGGAGTATGGAGAAGAACGACGAACTGTACTGGTTATACAGTGACATTGACTGGTCGAAAAAATAAAAATGCAGCGCCTTAAATGGCTTGGGCATGTGGAGCCCGCCAAGGCTTCATTCCCAACCCTGAAGCTTATTGCCACAGTACTCGAAGACACCATGTGAGGTGACGCGATCAAGTGGAGACCTCATTTGACTTGTTGTGCGTAACTGGAGGCAACTAGCTAGGGACCGACTGGCTGGCGGGGTATGTTGATGTTTGTTGCGCCACCTTATAAAAATAAGAGGTGTTTTCATCCCCTTCTTTCTATATGTACCTACTGCTTCCCGAAAGTTGCCCAACAGATAAACGATTACCGCAATCGCAAATTTTCGACATGAAAGCTCTATACGTCCCTATTCATTGGAAATAATGTTTGTACATAGAAGTCAGCAATGACAACAACCAGCAGCAGCAGCAAGAACAACGTGAACCGATGACGCGACGACACGAATGTTTCTAATCGCCTTTTAAACATAGTTTCTATTTTTATGATTGCTTGTTTTTTTCCATCTTTTCTCACTTTAATAGATCCTATATATACCCAAGATTATATTGCATGACTTGCATGTGGTAGATATACATAATTTATGTTTTTTTTTATAACTCTCCTATAGGTATTAAGTATGTATAAGTATATGCCGGCGAATGAACAACTTGAAATTTAAAATGCAACGAAAATTGTTGAGAAAAAGAAGAACGAATAATTTTCCTGTAAATAGATTTTTTTTTTAATGTGGGCTCTATGCCAAATTAGCTTGCATTTTAGGCATATAGGTACGTTATATACGTTGTACAAAAAAATAAATAAAAAACAATCGCAGATACCTACAAGCTACAACAACAGAGAGTGATGCAGAATATAATTTTTGCGGTTTTTTCTTGTTGTTGTTTTATTTTAATGTTGATTTTAGTATTGTGCCTGCTGAGTTTGTTGACGTTGCTAGCAACGCAACAGGCAAAGTGGTCAGTGTGGAATTCGAAAGCAATTACATATACGTATATGTACCTATACCAACATAATTTACAGTTATGTATATCATTTGCACGGGAAAAATGTTTTAGAATGGAAAGAATGTTGACCTTACGTTAAACTTTGAACCAATTTGATTATAAGAAACCGAAACCGATTACAAAATCCCATTGTATATACATTTTTATAGTAATTTCATGGAACATATTTTTTTAGTTCTGAACTTCGTCAATGGTGGCGCTATTTTTCTTATCTACTTTATATCAAATGGACGAAATTGAGATGGCAAATTATGTTAAAACAAATCAAACGCAACTAAATTGAAAACAATTGAATTGATAATTTATAAATCTAAAATGTTCATTTGGAAACAAAATATAAGGCAGCGGCAAAAGTAAACAAAATCCAAGGCAAATAATGCAGAAGTAAGCAAAACAAAACAAGAAGAAAGAATGATAAGTTTGTAAAAAAGAAAGGAAATAAGAAGGAACTTAGCTTAAATGATAGCCAAATGCGCAAACCTTCATGAAAACACTTTTTTAGCAAGTTTCCAAATAACCTTATTTCGGCATTAATGAAAACGTAGTATAAGACTTTTAACTGAATCTTTTTTAAGAAGTAGGTACATAAATGTGTTTTGAAGCACCGCGAACCGCGATTGAACTTTTTAAACATTTCTTCCGCATTTCTTTCCCGTCTTTTAAAATCTTTTTTTTTTAAATCCCAACAAAAATTTAAAATCCCGTGTACTAAAATACTGTTTTTTTTAATACCGCTTGTTCAAAATCCCCATTATAATCCCGCTTTTGTGTGTGATCTTATATCAAGAATCATCAAGTTTAGAAAAAAAAATGTAATCCGTACAGTAGAAGTTTTTGTAGCACATTTTCTTATATAAAGAGTAGTTCCACTGTATGGCAATATATATGTACATACATAGGTAGTCGTTGTTTTTATAGGAATTTATTGAATATTTCAACACAAATTAACATTCACAATGAAGCTCTAATTTTAATTGAAGACATTTTTTGTATGTCAAGTCGCAGCTGGGAATGATAGCACATACCTAATCGTTCGGCAAAAAAATTGTTCAACACTGAAATCCTTCGTGAATTAAGTTATGATTGTGCCGAATTGAATCTATTTGTGCGGTCAAATAATCCAAAAATATGATACAATCACAACCATGTACATACATACATACATACATAATGTATGATGTTCATAATGAAAGGGGTGAAATGTTTTTTACAGCCGCAACTGGTGGAACTGGAAAAACATTTCTGAGTTCATTACTTCTAGCGACCATACGATCAGTAACACAAATTGCATTGGCATTGGTCGCTTCTTATGGAATTGCAGCGACAGCGACGAAGAACTCAGGCATGGCAAGAGTTTTGCAGAAATGTAGTCCAATCGCTTCGGATGAATGCACTATGGCTCACAAAAGGTCTTTGGAAGCGTTAGATAGAACTTTGTTAGATTTTGGGAAGCAACGGATTTTCGGTGGTTCCTTAATATTGTCAGCAGGTGATTTTCGCAAAAATTGCCTATTATTTCTCGATCTACAGCTGCTCATGAATTTAACGCATGTTTGAAATCATCCTATTTGTGAAGGCATGTTAAAAAAAAATATGCACGTTCAGTTACGAAATACTCCAACAGCTGTTGAATTTTCGAAACAGTTATTAAAAATGACGAATTACAAATAGATAACTTAACTGGCTATACCGACCAATTTTTCTCGAATTTCTTTTTTAATATTTCTCTTCCAATTCAAGTCATTTTCTTAGAAAATTGTAGCTCCCGACGAATGCGATGAATGCGAGTGGGACTAATGCCCAGGCATGCGTCAATCTCACTTCTCACGGTATGTCATAATATGTCGACCTTACAACATCAGTTCACGCAGAGAATCCATTTTTACTCGCACAACAACTGGTTTTGGACAGGTTAGTAATCGGTTCTGAATAAGCTACACCCGGCTGGCGGCGCGCGGCTCGAGATGGTGCATTCATGTTATTTGCTTAATCCACGTCGAAAACCATGCATCATTGCACGAAAAATATCCGAGTTTTTTTTCAAGATGAATGTTTCAAATTACTGTAAAAAACACAAAAAGCATTTATTAAAGATTAATTAATTAAAAGATTAACTTTGTTTGTTGAGCCCTGAAATTGCCCTGGGGTCGCCATAGCTTGAAAAACCTGAACTCGCTTTAACAAGGAAATTCTCTGTTTTTTTAAAACATATTGTCAGTCGCCCTGAATTCACCCTGAAGTCGATCTTGGTATTTTGCTGAGCTATAGCTGAGGTAACGAATCAGCTGTTGAAGTGCCGTTTGCTGACAAGCTTTTCTTGTTTAGTTTTCCTCTGTATTTGATCTTGCGTTTATTTTTTCCGAAAGAAACTAAAAGTAATGCAAAATCAAACATAATCAAGCAAAGTAGAAACTTTTGATTTTGTGTGCGTTGTGAAAAATATACATGTACATAAATACAATCAGCGACCTTAATGTGTAGTTTGAGAACCGAAAAACGCTGGTTTTTTGACAACTCTTGGAGTTGACAAGAAAACATAAGGTGACCCTGGGTAAAGTTCAGAAAACAAAGCTATTGTCATACAAATGGTTTAACTTTACGATGATAATGCCAAATCTGACATATTCACACTGGTGTTGGCATACTTCCGTAATTCCATTTTTAAGAGCAATTTTGTCTAAGCTTGCTGTAACCACCAAATAATTACATACGTTCGTTAGGTACTTAACGACCTCCATTTCTAACACGATTGTTTTTTGTTTTATAGACTAAAGTTTAGCAGAAGATCTTGTTTGAAAATAAAGATTCTCTTCCACTGAATAATTCCATTCCTTAATTCATATTCGAGACTCTAGTCATACGATCTAGTTTTGACTTTAAAGTCAACGATTATAGTTAAAATATCGGATTTTTCCTAAATAATTAACTTCTACTACCTACTGTCCTTTCTAAGCCGCCACGTGATTCAGTTCTTCTCTTGCACAGAAATATTATTTATTAACAATAGGTACTTGCCATATAGAAATAAAGATGGAGCTTATTTTTCTTAAAAACGGTTCGAAAGGATTTTTATAAATGTTTTAAGTGCCTACTATTAAACACAAGATAACACTTAGGTAATAATCAACATTTAAAAAACACCTACTTCCCTGATAAACTTTTATATATGAATGACGTATGTTTAGATCTGTTCCCTAACTGTGAATTTCTGCGAACCTTTGTATCAATTACATTGAAATATCAACAAAAAATGCCATGATGGAACTCGTAGAATTTCTGTGGTGAGAGAACGGTCCTTACCTACTACATTTAAAATAAGAAAGAGATTAGACGAAGACAATTCTTGGAGATCAGTTGTTTGTTCGTTTGCTATTAAGAAGGTGTCTTCTACGAAATTGGCAATAGCCTCCTAAAAATGTTAAAATGCTTAAAAGAAAAGTCATTGAAAAGAAAAACAAAACAAGAGCAACTCATCGAAGAATTGATTATTGAGCATTATTACCCTAACTCTTAAGCATCATTACCCTAAATCTTTGGAGTGTCGAACTAAGCGATGCAGAATAAGGAAACTACCAGTTTATTAAATGTTCCCATTACTCTGTTTGTTAAGTAAGAGGCAGCTCTTAGACTTAAAGACCTAGACTATACAAAGCAAGTCTCCATTGTTAGAATTAGTGAGAGGGGAGTTCAGGCGTGTGTCTTTTGTTTTGAGAGCGCAAAAACGTATATAACTACACAATCAAAATTTATAATCAAAAGATCTTAATAGTTTATTCTTGCACATTTCCGAACCCCAAACAGCTCTATTCAGAATAAATAACCATAGATATACCTATACTCATATAATTAAGAGAAAGTCATTGACCTTTTGATCAAAATATATCAAAGAACATTATTTATATTGCAGTATTCATGTGCGAAGCCGAAGCAAGACTAAAAACTAAGTGCGTGAACGGTGAAAAATATAAATTCAACTTGCAAAAATACCACCGAACGCGAACAGTCCTCTTCTACTCGTAAGTCGTCTCGTAGCTAAAGCCAAATCTAATAAACGAAACAACACCCAAACACCAAACAAGCCCCCAAAATCCAAAGCACAAACACAAAGCATAAGAATTAGAATGTAGAAAGCGCATGATTCAATATCAAATACAAAAAGGAAAGAAAGAAAACAAAATGTATTGAAAAAGTGCGTATTTCTCCTTTAAAACAACACACTGAAAGGCACTTAGTATATGAAAGAGATGCGTTACATCATAATTTAGTTATAATTGGGGAAGAGAGCTTTTGAGCGATTTCTTCTTTTTATCATTATTGAATTGACATAAAGAGAAATTGAGATAAGAGGAAGAGCAATGAGTTTTATAAATAATCTTTCGTTTAATTAATTCAAAAAGTATAAAGTAAGATGGAAAAAGAACACAGTGAGAAATAGCTAGTTATACAACACATATGCAGCTTAAATGATGTAAGTATTGCAATTATATCTACTCCAAAACCTATAGGTAAGAATTTTTGCTGTCGATTAGATTACTAAAAACGTAAAACATTTATTATGTTCGTTCGGCGCAATGGACATCAGGTAATTTTAGGTGGAAAAAGGTCATAACTTAATGAAACTTTGGGATTTTGTGCAGGGATAGTAAACTAACATTTTGGTAAGTTTTTGACCTTGCTCAAAGAATTCAAAAGTTTCAGTAGACGAAAAAATTGAAAAACCTACATTTGAGCAAAAAAAAAATGGAAAGAAAAATATTGATGATTTTCTATACGTTTGAATATCAATTATTGACAAAATCGCGCGATTTTTTATTGATTTTATTAATTACTACAATAATCAAATTAAAAATCGCAGTGTATATTAATTACTACAATAATCAAATACTCGTACTTTATTGTTCGTTTTTCATTATCCTTCAATAATAATTTTTAATTTTTAATGTTAGCTTAAGTTCCTATTATGATCACCATTTGTAGAGAGTGCGATAAAGAATTTTCACTCATTCTAATACCAACGAAAATTGAAAGTTTTGCATCATTATGGACTATTGGCTCACCTGAGTGGGTCAAAAGTCCATGATCGATTGGCCAAGGAATTTCTTGTGTACTTTTGGCTCACTTTGGTAGGTCAGTAGTTCACAATGCATTTATGAACTTCTGACCCACCCAAGTGGGTCAAAAGACCATTATGGACTTTTGGCCTGTGGACTTCTGACCCTGCGCCACAAATCGCAACAGTTTAGGGAGGCTCTCATAATTCCTATTCATAAAAAAGGTTGTACTGCGGACTTTGCCAACTATAGAGGCATCTCATTTCTGAATTCGTCATACAAAGATTGTACTGCATTGCTTCAAAGTCGACTTAAAGTGTGGATTGTGACCAATAACCTTTTGAAGGCGGGCTTCAGGAGCGGATACTCAACGATCGATCACGTCTTTGTACTGAAAAGTATCGCATATTCATACCTTGTTCGAAATAAGAAGCTTTTCGTTTTCTTCGGAGATTTCAAGGCAGCATTCGATACTGTAAACCGCGCCGCGCCGCACTGATGTACAAGCTTTACGGGATGGGTATTGGGTATATCCTATAAGTTTGGGCAGTTAATCCAAAACCTGTATCAAGACACCAAAGCAGCGTATGGAACGGAAATCTTGGATCGGAGTGGTTTCGAACCAAGACAGGAGTAAGAAAAGGTTGCTCTCTAAGTCCTAGTTTGTTTGCTCTCTTTATAGATGACTTAGTTGTTAGTTCGCAGATGGGTGTTAATGGCTAACACACCTGAAATGCTACAACTCATTATTAGCCAACTGTACGAATACTGCATACTGTGGAGTCTTGTAGTCAATCTTGAGAAATCGAAAATGATGATTTAAAGAAAGGTGTAAGGGAGAGGAAAAATTGTCAAAAATGGGTGTTTGGTTTGTGGCTGTAGGTGGGTTGGGTGATGGTTGTAGGGGGTCACTTGGTGTGTGTGTGTGGGGGGGGGTGTACAAAATGGAGGGTGAGTGATAGGTGGAGTTGGTGCTTGGATTTGGGGGGGGGGGGAATTGTCAAAAATAGTAGCGGTATGTGGTTGGCGGTGGAGGTTTGGGGAGGGGGGACTGTCAAAAATGGTGGGTGTGTAGCAGTTGGTTGAAGGTGGAGTGGAGGCTTGGATTTGGGTGGGATTTGGTGTATGGGGGGGATTGTCAAAAATAGTGGGTGGTCGATTGGTGGTGGTAGGTGGGTGGGTGGTGGTTGGGAAGGGGAATTTATTTTGGGCAGGGAAGGAAAAAATTGTCAAAAATTATGGGCTGTTGGTTGGTTGAAGGGGTGACCAAACAAAATTCAATAATGGTGGCTTGTTGTAGGTGGGGTGGGTGGCTGTTGGCTGGAGAGATACAACCTACACATGAACTATTTTGTGAACTGGTCCTCACGTAAAATTATCGTCCGTAAACCGACTTTACGGACAACCAAGCTTTTGTTGTTAGATGTTCTACGTTGTTCGATTCAACCCTTTTCTTTTTACATCGCACTTTGGTTTTTTCAGTTTGTTGTGATTTAAATTGCGAAATGAAAAAAAGAGTCGGGGAACAAATCTTAATCACGCAATTAATACGCAGTTCATTTGCAACTCGTTCACAGGTCGAGATTGTGTTTTTTGTTTTCGTGAATTTTTGCTCTTCTCTATAATCTGTAAAGAAGAATCTTTTACAAATTTAATTTTTCTGATTTCAGCTTTAACTTTATTTACAATTTTCAATTCCCATTCTTCTCTAATACGCTGAGTCTTGTATTCCACTCATTACGATTGATTTTTTTTGAAAAAAAATCCCAAAAAGGAAGAAAACTTTTTTGCACCTAACCTATAGTTTGACTAAGTATTAATAATAGCATTGATTATTAAGAAAAAATGTGGCACTTAATAATGCAAAGAATTGAGAAAATCGGCTTAAAAAATAACACTTTCTATACTATACAATATACATATTGTCGGCATAATCAATCCAAATGACGCTCTTCGCTGAATGGATTGTATCTCATCCGCATCAACCATAAGCATTCAGCATATCGCCAGTAAAAATATTATTCGTGATCTTATGATCCGCTGTTTCATTTTCTCTTGCATTTCAGAAGCATTAGATAGACACTCATTCTGCAAAATGTGTTGTTGTTGAAGGACTCGTCTATCTAAGCAACTAGTTTTGGGTGAAGTTTTTGTTGCGAGACGTGATCTTTCTGTATGTGCATTCTTGGTTCCTAACTAAAAAGCCTACGAATATCATAAGGCAAAGCGGTGAGTGAAATTCGGATAATTCTTTGATAAGTATGTGCAACGAACATAAGTTTAGGAAAACAGGTTCTAAATTTGCAATTTAACATCGACAGTTCGTTTCTTAAGTTCAATACTATCGGATGATGCTTATTATAAAGCTTGGTGTCAATACCTTTGCAAGATCTTCACTTGTGTTCAAATTTGGGATCCATGCCTTGAACATGATTGCGGAGAGCAATAAAACTAGGTTCAATATTCGTATACCTAATACACCTATATACACCTAGAACTGTATTATTGTCTGCCCTTGTTGGTTGTTACAGCATTTTATGTGAGACTGTCACATATCACACAGTGGTACATTGTCTTGTGTGCTAAGCAATAATTCCCTTTCGTTGAGCATGTGTCTCAGCAATTATTATACCTACCTATTTATTCTGAAACAATTTGCGGGCTCGATTGTATCCCACAGTAAAGGGATTTTCATCTTCTAAGCAAAAACGGAGGGACTGACCTTTCATTGTTCTGTTTTGTTCAGTTGTTCCTTGTTTCCTAAGAATGAAGTCGTATCGTAACATACTGGCGAAAACAATTTGCGAAGATGGCCGAAGAAGATCCTAGTTTCTATTTCTAGAAAACCTGGCTTCATGTCATCCTTAAAAATTTTCGGACAGTTCCTACCAAATTATCGAAAACCGATATGAAAAATATTTGTTCCCTAACCCGAAGAATAATACTACTCGTATCTACAATTGGAATCTTTTTGGTCTGTTTATCCATCATCAATCACTCTCTGTTGTGCACCAATATCTACAAATATCCTAAACCAACACTGTCTGTAAGGTTATGGTTATTTTATTCCCAACGCATTCTAGCTTTCATGCACACGATCACACCACAAACTGTGTTTTTTTTTTTTTTTCAACTCAAAGTTGGTCCCATACATCACAACGATATGGCGATGCTTCACTGTTCCCAGCCAGTTCCCGTATAAAATTTATTTTGATAAGGGAACAGGGAAGACTTCGCTGCGATAATAATATTATAATGTTTGGAATCATGCACAGCAAACTCCGAATTTAGGGCGGAAGTATACATTGGTTCGGCCTCTTAAAGGGAGGAGTCTTTCCAGCCAAATGCTTAATCGGTGAAGTAAAGAGCAAAGAAGAAGTTTTAAAGGCAGAATTAGGACACACCCTTTCAGACAGGATGTGTGCGTTGTGGCGGTGGCGATGGCAGTGGCAGTGGCAGTGCTGCGGGGCGGCTGTGTGGCAGAAACAGCCGACAAGCACTCATCGACTCATCGTTGTCATTTTAGAAGAGAAGAGTGCTGCACAGTTTTTGTGTTTGACTTTGGTGTTTGTCTAGTTAGCCTTCACTTCAGACAGAACACACCTTGATGTTTGTAATTAATTTACGAGGTTTTTTTTAAACTAAATTAAGTATTTATTGCGTTCCTAAACCCTTTTTTTATATTTGTTTGCTGGCTTTAGTTTGATAATGTAATATAATATGGAGTTTTTAGCTGGTTGATGTCCAATCAAACTGTGTTTTTTAAAGAAACATTTAGGTGGAACTGCATTTTGGCGGAGGAGTAGGCGGAGAATGTAAGTGGTAGACAAGTGCATTTAATAGGTAAGAATATTAAATTAAAGCATCCCTTATGGACGACACCGCTACCGCTTTGTTTTTGAATCTGTCGGTAAGCAAGATTCTAACGATGTTTGAAACTATGTTGTGCTCTGGGTAGCAACTAAAGCTTCAATGAATGCTAACTCCGTTAGCTTCGAGATAAGCTTTAAGTTTTGGCTAACGTGTTTCGAATGCAAATCAGATAAGTCTGCTATTGTAAACTAAAGAAGCAAGTCATCATTTTTTCTACATAAACCTGAGCAAATACATATTTCGTGTTGTGACTAATCTACGCTTGTTTTTAACTTCTATAGAAGTACCTAGCAGGTACCTAGGTAGGTATAAAGACTCCACTTTAAATAATCACTTCCAAAGGATGCAAGAAAGTCTATTTGAAAAATACACTTAAGGTTCTTTTAATCTTCATTCCAACGAAAAGAAAGGTGATATCAATGATAACTGATAAGTCTTTATACCTACATAGTTTTATATAATAACATCTTGAAAATGTCAACATCTGTTCAGCCATTTTCAAGGCGCGTAAATACATTATTTTTGTTATGGGTTTCTGACAGATATAGTAACCCTCAATAAGAATATCAAGTCCATGAACCTTAAAATCATATTCAAACAATTCACAATTCAGGTATAGGTTTTTTGGTGTCGACATAGACAGAAAAGCCTACGTGGGATGAAAACAAGCCTATTTCACACTTCTCTAATTTCAGTTACAATTACGAGTTCTAGGAATTTAAAATTTGCATGCATTCTACTTAAAATGGTCTTGGGGCTTGAGATTTTCGGAAAAAAGTATTGCAAAAATCATATGAAGTTTTATTAATCACCTAAAAATTAATAGTTAAAACGTTTTTTTTTTTTGAGAAAATGAAGTAAGCCATCATATTTCTTTTGTTTTTCTAAATTTTAAGGAATTTTTTTTCAAAATCGTTCGACCAGTTTTTTTTTCAAAAAACGGTTTTTTTTTCGAAAAACTTTTCGAAAACATATTCCAATTTTGTTTTGAGTATGTCAACTTCTAGAACTTTGTAGTTTTTATCAGAAAAATAAAATTGAAAAAATTGATTAAACATTTTTGAAAAAAATGTTTAAAACTGTTTTAAAAAATTCAATAAAACTTTTTTTTGAAAATTTTTAAAATTTGTATTATTTAGTTTATAAAAGGGCTCCGACATGAAAAATTTCATCGAAATTCGTCGAGTGGCTTACGAGAAAATCGGATTTAATAAAACCGGTCCTATGGGAGGTACCGTTATAAGACTTTTCCTGGAAAATCCATTCCAACCAAAACATAAAGCTTGCACACAAAACATTATTCAGAAAGTTTTATCGAAATCGTAGGAGCCGTTTTCGAGAAAAAATAATTTTTCACTAAAAATCGTATGGCAGGTAACGTTAGTTTTAAAACTAGAATGCTAATTCCAAAAACCCCTCTGTAGGGGGTCTAGGCTTATTCACTGTGCATAATTAACTGTGCACAATTCACTGTAGGGACAATTCACTGTGGTGGACAATTAACTGTGTGCATTTCACTGTGGTGTACTATTCGCGCGCGCAAATAGTAGAAGCAAATCGATCGAGTATGGGCGATCAAATAGAAAAATCATTCTGTTCGAACTTATTCGAACATACTCATTTTAATCTTTGGTAGGGACCTGCCATATGACTAAATGAAAAAATCATTTTTGTCAAAATTACTTCTTATAACGACACCTCCCATAGAACCGGTTTTTCGAATGATATTTTCTCGTAAACCACTAAACGGATTTCAATAAAATTATTATTATTTAAACAAAAAATAATACTTTTCCATAACTTTTTTTTAAAAAGTTTTTGAAGTATTTTTTTTTCATACAAAACAGTTAAAGAAAGAAGAATGCTCAATGCTCAGTTTTCCAAAAAAAAATTTAACAAGTGATTTTTGGTGAACAATAAAATTGTATTGTTTTTCCCAGTAGTGCACTTTCCTTGTGTAGACAATGTAGATGATTCAATAAAAATACCCTGAGCAGAAATTGGAAAACAACAAAGAAGGCTTGACAGCTGAAAAATTGGTTTTACTCCAGTCTATAAATCTTAGTATGTACATATAGCTCAATTAAGTTTGTGTTGTTTGAACATTATGGTTCAAATGTCTTGCAGCCTTCACTGCACGTGTTACTTTACAAAACCCGTTTTAAAAGGGATGACCAATTGACCATGGCATACAACCCTTTATCGATAGATACGGCTTATCTCTTATACCTACCCTTATTTTTTTCATTAGATACCTACCACATTTGAATTTTATATTTACATACAAACGACTGTAAATAACTATGTAGGTAGTTCTTTTTATATTTTTGTTTTTGTTGTGATACCACAAAAAACATATTAAGCTAGAAAAAAAATCGTGTACTGCAAATGAAACTGGCTTAAGTCATTTAAAATGCAAAAAGGTAGGATCTACCACAGGATCCACAGAATCTCATATTTAACCAGAGTGACAACCTGATTCATAACGTAGTAATATACGACTAAACAGAAAACCAACTGTTTTAAAGAAAACCGCAGATAATTCTTAATTATAAAACTCACCCAACTGTGCTCAGAGATGAAGTCCACCGCGCGCGCCACTGTCTGTAGTCATTCACATAGGTTACACTCTTTTCCAACTAATCGACCATCTTTTTCCTCGTATAAGTTATGTATATATACACCATGCGATTTTACAAATTAACTACCACATATAATAATTTTTCATCATGAAACTAATTGAGTTCTTTCTGCGGATTGTGTGTCATAATCTTGGAAAAAAAAAATGCAGTGAACTTTTTGTAGGAGGTCTGTAAGAGTATGAATCGATGCTTGAAACTATGTAATTCGAATAAAAATGCTTACATTTTTTTGTTTAAATAAAATACGACTTAATTTATATAATTTATATAAAATATGTATGTGGTTTTATCTGCCATATAAAATTTCCTTCTTAGAATTTCGAGTCATCCGTGCTGTGTTCGTGTGTGTTTACGGTGTAATTTAATCTTAGTTTTTATGTATCCTACCTGTATCTTGATCACACATCTTTCCACTTAAAATCATTTTTACCCGAACGCTGAAACTCAAAAACACAAAAAAGCTTCCTATAAAGTAGGTATATCTTAATGCCCTTTTTATAGATGAACTTGTAAAAAACAAGTAAGTATTTATATGAGATTGTAGTTTATGAAGATATACATTACATTTTCGCGGAAAAAGATTTTTTTTTAATTAAAAGAAGAAAGACTGGGTCACACGAACTTGTTTTTATACAAAATAATTATTCCTGTGTGACTTTGAGGCACATTTTTATTTTTGCCGTTAGTAAGGTATATTGAGTTTCTATAAACATGACAAAATGATTCTAAGCTTCCTTAGTAATAATCATTGCTAACAAAATGTTTTTTTTTTTTTTTTTTTTTCAAAATCCGTATGGAAATTCACCCATAACAGACTCGATGTTTACCCTGCAAGTGCCCAGAAAAATTTTCATAAAAACCGCATATTTTCTGGCACATTTTTCCGACATCCCTATCATTGTAATTTAAAAGTTGTATAGTTTCAGAACTCACACGTTAAGCTTAAAAGTGTAAGACAAGAACAATATACATAATATATTGTCTTTCAAATGAATTATTTTTAAATGATGACAAGGGTAACATCAACACGAAGTTTCTTTGTAAAGACTAGAAAACTGTGTAAATATTTAAATGTAAATGTACAGACTAGTTAGTACAGGAATATTTACACAACATTACATTTATATGTTTAATCTACTCCGTTACAAGAACTGGCATCTGGGCCATGGGCTCAAAACTACACAAGGCAATAATACTACAGAGCAAGAACAGAGGACACGTATTACAACATCACACTGTTGATGTCGTACGGTCCAATGATGCTTGATTTTGCTGTTCTATCGGGAAGCGATGCTTGTTTATCAGAGCCAATTCCATTGACTGTACACGAAAATATAGGTATGTGGTTTAAAAATACAATTTGGTTGGAGAAAAACAAGTGTCCAGATCCAGAAGCATCCTGACAGTCCTCTTAAATCGTTCCTTTTTTTCCAACTTTTAAACTATTTTTGAGAAGAGAATTTTGCTTCTTGATTTGGCTTTTTGGCTAAATGTTAATTATTCAGCCAAAAAGCATAAATACGAAGATATCTCAAATATCCGCTTTGTAATATCTTTCATGGATTGTCTATATGAAGTCAGCAGTGGCTCGAATCTTGCCAGTCTCGGCATTGGTGATATCTTTTTTAATCAAGTAAAATTAGGCTCCTAGAACAGTGCTAAATTTTGTTTATACCTATAAAGCAAAGCGAAACTGAGCAGAATAAATTTTTATTAGCTCATTGTTTTGAGTAGTTTCCAAAGATAATCCAAGTTTGTCAGGCAATGCAATTTTGTGCGGTTGGATCCAAATATGATAGCCGCATTCATTGGGTCCAGCATTTTCGGTGGTTTCAGATTTGTCTTGGTCTCTATTACTATCAAGAACATAGGTTTGCCTTATTGTATACCTACCCAAAAGCAAAGTCAAATGTATTGGCATATCTATATAAAATTAGCTGTATGCCAAGCCCTTATCTATTTTCATTCCAACGTTGTTCCTAATTTAGGTGGTACGATTTACCTGTAGTCTTACCATTTATTCCATTCCCATATTTTTCAAAGATAGTAAACTCGACATTTTATAAATCCCAACGCTTATAATTCATAATTCATTGCTCAATTACATCTCGTTAAAACACTTGTATTTTATCAAACTTTCAGTTTATTCTATTGACGCAATAGTTCCAATGGAATACATACATAGCCTTTATTCATGAGAATCTGGAACTTCCAACTAAAGCAAGATCTATTAGCTTATATTATTATTGTGATGCCTCATCGCTTTGTACTTTGAATTTGTTCCTGTTTTCGCTAATTTTAAAAATGCGAGCTTTAAGTAATCAAAGACTTCGATGAAGGATGTATTTGGTGGTCTACTATAGGGATAACAAACCTCAAGTTTAAAACACATTCTGGACGTGAAAAAAAAGAATATTTACGTAGGCGTGAACAATTTCCTCACCATGCACTCATTTTTACTTTTTTTTTTTAAACCATGAAAGAAAGATATGATGTCTGTGATATGATCTTCAGAAGATCTTCGAGATTATATCGATTTTTAGTGTAGACATCAAGCTCTTTTGCTTGGTAGAAAAACAAAGTTTATTTTATGTTTTTTAGGTGTCCTTAAGTCCGTTGCTAACTTAAGCAAGGACTTATGTCCTTTATAGGTAATTTATAAAAATCCAATCCACTACAAACAATAAAACCGACTTATCCTCAAAGATGTATAAAAAAAGGATAGATTTAAATACATTCTATTTCTAAAATATAACAAGAACCTACCGCAAACGTAGAATTCATACTAAAAAAAAAAAACTTCCATTTCAAGCTAGTTCACATCATTACCGTTGTATTGTATTATTTTTCTTTTTGATTATTCAACATTTATTCACCTGTAGTAAATGAATCGTAATGACGTTGACAAAACAAATAAGTGCAAGTGCACACTCGTCGAAACTTCTACTTATCACGAGTCGCAGATACCGGTGTTCGTCAGTGTATCTTAGTGCTAAGTTTCAGTTCCTTCCACCCTTCTCTACGCAAACATTAAACTAAAAATAAAAAAAATAAAAAAAAAACGTTTTACAATCGCTTATTTGCATTTATAATTTTGTATTCATTCTTTTCGTTTACGTTTGCCTTTGTGTGCATCTGCGTTTGAGCCGTACGTAGCGCATCATAGGGAGGAGGTCGGTAGGTAGAATCGGAAGAATCATTACACAAAGGAATACAACATAAAAAAATTTTTTACATAGCACGAAGTGCAACAAAGCGAAACCGAAATACCAATACAACCAGTTTTGGTTTTTTGTCTTCTGCACGTTAACATTTTGCAAACATTGATGGTAACAGTGCTGTGCAAATATTTTGACTTGTTTTCCGATGGGTGGCACTTGTATGTGGAAACGTTTTTTATTGAAGTTGAGTTATGTCTTCTTTTGATTATAAGGTTATTTTATGAAGAATTTAGCGACGATTTCAATAGAGTCTTCGAGGTTGGTATACTTTCTTTATCGCATTACATTTTAATCGGAAAGTATCTAACTTCTTAACTTAAAATAAATTAACGTGATGGAAAACATTTTTTCAAGCAAATAGGAACAATCTTTTAAAATAACATTAGGTACTCAAAATATAAATCCAGAAAAGTAGTTTTATTATATCATTTATTGAATTGAATGGTATGTTAGATTTTGTGTTGTGTTCATAACGTTTTATTAAATTTCCAATTTTTCTGCTAACCAATTTTCGATTTTTAACTTGGTCAATAAACAATGAGGGTTTTGATTATAGATTACGTGCCATTTATAAGGTGGGCAAAAAGTAATCACCCTATTGGAAGATGCCCCCTTTTTTGCAAATGGCCGCCAATGTCAAATCTGTTTTGACATTTGTGGACTAGACAGATGCATAAAACAAGTGAACAAGCCATGGAGGGATACATGAACCGATATTCTGAAGGCGGCGTTCCCGGGTCACCTCATCTCTCGTTTTGGCAATTTGCACAGGCCCGCAAGATCGCCCGATTTAACCGTTTCAGACTTTTTTTTTGGTTTTTTTTGAAGTCCCGTGCTTACGTGAACAAGCCCGAGACTCTGGAAGCCCTCAAGGATAACATTCGACACGAGTGCGAGAATCTGTCGCCCGAAGCTCTAGCTGAAGTGATGAAAAAAAAACGAGCAATCAATTGTGGCGGCGCTAAAGGTTTAAATAAACATAATCAAAAAGAAGATACAGAAGATCTCTGCTGGGTACCAAAATTAACGGAACTAAGAAGGTATTTAAAGCATAACCGAAATTGAACGAAAATCAGTTTTGCCGAAACGAGAAACAATGATACTGCTTAAAACGCATTTCGATACAATTAAGCTCAAGTTTTATTTCCAAACGTTGCCGTTGGCAGAAATAATAACTAATTTTTAAAAAATGAGATTGCATTGAAACAAATTTTAGATTATTTCGATATCTTTATTTTGAAACTGAAATGTATCTCGAACTGAGTAGGTTTCGCTGTTGAAGCCGGTTTTGCAGTTGTAATTTAAATCTGGTTTAGCTAACTGTGGATATACATTTATCTCCAGTTAACCCATGAAACAGATTTTTATTACAAAATGTATGTGGAAGGACCTGAAAATATAAAATTGTAAGCATTTATATATAGTTAATCCAAAATTAAATCTCCAAATTCGATAAACCAAAATGGGAACATAAGGGAAAAAGCAGTGTTAAAGTAATTTGCATACAGTAATACTGTATGAGCTGCACTCGGAACATTTAAAGCAAGACCCTTTTTGCAAAAAGAACAATAATATGGACTTTTTTTTTCTCGGCCTGAATCTTTATCTAAAATACATTTCTAATTTTTATGTTATAGTAGGTAATGAAACAATATCTTTTGAACACTTAACAATTCAATAAATTGTTAAATGTTTTAACGAAAAAAGTTCTAATTTTTCTTAAAAAGGATACAAGATGCCATCATATCAAGAATAATATACATACTCGTCCCCACATTTGATACATATCGTCTTTCTATGATGCTATAATAGGTATATATGTATAGTAAATTCGAATCGAAAATGCCTAAAAAAAACAAAAATGGATTTTCATACAAAATATGAATGTACATTACATATAAATATAAACTTTTGCACAGCACTGTTTTCCAACCTACGACCATAAAACATAAATACAAAACAAAATCCAGACTGCGGTGGTTCGCTTTTGCGGTAGATACTCTGACTCAGACCCAGACATAAAGTTGTATCTTGGAATTGAAAATGAAATTTTAAGGCAGCACAAGTAGAAAGATTTGAAACAATGAAACCGGTTTCATTAAAACTGATTGATAATACTATGACTTACATATGTTTCATTTGCGAGGAATGTTACTCGGATTTTATCACAAAATAATTTGCGGTTTTTTCTTCGTTGCCGTCGTCCAAGCCATGTGATCAACATTTCCACATAGACTTTATAATTTCAACAAATTGATATATGTATATTTATATATATACCTTCGTATAATACATGTTAATATTATAACATACAAAGTATATCAGTCTGTATGTCTATAGGCATGAACCTAAATTAAATAAAACTTTAAAATATTTGCATGGATTTGAGACTTTTTTTTTTGGGGACACATCTACATTTAGAATTAAGGTAGTAGGTGATTTATGCATCTGACCGAATAAAGACGATTTTCTAAGGTCGACCAAAAATCATTCCTTGGGAGTTTATCACCTGTTTGGAAGGCATTAAATTTAAATAAAATTACGATAAGAATAATTTCGAAATTGAAACCAAATACGAGCTTCAGAACTCAAGTTAGTACGAGCATAAACATAAACAAGCCAGTAGTAGTAGAAAACAGCGGTTATTTGGATGCGGATTTGTGATAAGAGGAAGACTCAGGCAAGAAGTCTAAGGGTTTCGTGGCATAAGCGAACTCATTGTCACAATCCGCATTAAGTCCAAATTCAGCAACATCTCGCTGATCTGTGTTCACACCCCCACTGAGAAAAAGATGAAAGAGCCAAAGGAGAGTTATAAGATCTTCTCGAGGTGAATGCCTAAAGTACGACACTAATATTATTCTTGGTTACTTTAAAGCGAATATCGGAATGGAGGGTAACTTTGGCTCGACACTCAAAAAGCACAGCCTGTACGAAAACACTTCCGGTAACGGGCACAGGCTTATCGACTTTGCTGCAGGGCGAAATTTCATCATAGCTAGCACGTACTTTCCACACCTTAACATACCGCCAGCCAAATTGATCACATCGATATCGATAGCATTCATGCCACCAACATTTTTGATGTTCACACTTTCCGAGGGCCAACATAAACTCGGACCACTACCTTGTAGTAACTAATGACAAATGCGGATTTCCACCAGACCGCAGGATCGAGCATCCACTGTGAGAAAATTTGAAGTTGCGAAGCTGCAATCGCAAGAGACCGCCAGAACCTCTGCCAACCAAGTCTCCTTTTACCTCTCGACAAGCCCGGGGGGCACCTGCGCCCAGCTACTGATGTTTTGGGTTTAATTTTCATTAGAATACCACAACGAAACACCTGGTAGGAGTAAACCCTCACAAAACTGAACTGGTCCTCTTCACAAATAAATACACGCTCGACATTTTTAGTACAGCAATCCGTCTCAGAGCCACCTCTCAATGGACCAATAACTCAATTGGCCACTCTATTATTCTGAATTCATTCAGAACAATTCCAAGTCACTCTGACTACACTATACCCCAACTGGTTTTTGAAAACAACTTCCGAGTCTCCATTCCATCACGGTCTGACAGGGACGAAGGACATTTCTCGAGAGATGATTCGATTCATTTCTATACTGATGGTTCAAAAACCGAAGATGGGGTTGGGGGCGGAGTTTACTCAGAAGGACTAAATCTTAGTCTCTCTTTCCGACTCCCTAACTATTGTAGCGTGTTCCAAGCGGAACTTCTGGCGATAAAAGAGGTTCTATCCTGGCTCAAGGAAAACGTGATATCCACGTCGAATATCCGCATCTTCTCAGACAGCCAAGCAGCCCTTAAATCATTCGAGGCGGTTTCCACGAACTCAGCAACAGCCCGCAACTGTCGCTTATCTCTCGAGGAGATGGCAGAACAGTTTAACATTCACCTTTTTTGGGTGCCGGGACATAGAGATATTCCAGGAAACTGCAAGGCCGATGAACTCGCCTGAAATGGAACTACTGAACCAATTTCACCCGACAGGAGGAATATTGGTATACCTATCGCTACATGTAAACTCATGCTAAAACACGATTCCATGATCGAAACAAATCTAAGGTGGTCAAACTTGACTACCTGTCAGGCGACAAAACAGATCTGGCCAAAACTAGATCCAAAACGCTCCAAATGTTTGTTATCTGTTGGTAGATCACACCTTAGCTCCTAAATCGGTGTCATAACTGGACACTGTCTTATAGGCAGACATGCTATTAGACTCGGTGTCTTCTCGAACGACTTCTGCAGAAGTTGCATGGACGAGGAAGAAGAAGAGACTATATATCATCTTTTTTGTTCATGCCCTGCTCTCTCACAAAGACGAAAATTACATTTGGGAGATTTCTTCCTCAACGATATCAATGATCTAACTCAGACAGACATACACTGTCTCCATCGCTTTATTAATAGTTCCAATTGGTTTTAAAATTAGTGAGGTAGTGCCTTATTTTCATATGTGGTATCACAATGGACCTAGTATCTGGTCTAAGTGTGTCTGTCGTTGACTGACAGCCACCTTAACCTAACCTAACCTAACCACAACGAAACACCTGGTTAGATGATGAGTGCAGGCTAGCACAAACAACCAACAACGAAGCTTATTAGACAGTTCTGCTAGCCAGAACCAGAGCTGCCAAGAGTGCTTGCCGTGCGGTATACCAGCAAAAAAGGAAGGAGGAACATCGACTTTTCAGAAAGAAAAAGAGAGAACTGGAAAAACGAATGGTTGAATCTATTGAGGTGTGCTACGGCAGAAGCAATGTTCAAAAACTTTACCAAACGGTAAAACGGTAAAAAGGTCAAAAGGGGGAAGTCTCTAGTGACGAGGGTGTTAGTTTCGAAGTAGATACGCAGTCGCTGATGAGAATTTGGCAAGAACACTTTTGTAGACTGTTAAACGGCGAAGACAACCGACTAATCGCTGTCAGGCAGAATGATCATTCGATTTGGACGATGATGAACAAAACCTCCATCCACCCGACCAAGAAGAAGTTCGTGTAGCAATATCTAAACTAAACTATGCTGATATTGAGATTATTGGAAGAATGGTGCGTGCAGTCAGTGGAGCATTCACATGTATTGAAGTGGATTCGTCGAAAATGGGTCTGTCTCTAAATGAAGATAAAACAAAGTAAAGGGTGTGTGTTTAGACGTGTGGTTTTCAAGAAGAAATAAAACGCATGTAATTTAATGTTATGGCCAAGAATTTAGCTTTATTATAAAGATAAGGGTTTGCTATTGTGTTTTAAAAATGATTTCGGGTAAGTGGCCGCCGCGGCTGGCTCGAATAAATGCCTGGGCGATTATGTCGACCGAATTGGACTCAGAACCGAACCATTATTTTGGTAATAAATTTGCACGATTTGCAAACATTGTTCAGGAGGTAGTCTATTCATTATGAAATGACAAACCAAACTGAGACCCTGTCATAAAGACCAACTCCGAAAAAGGTACTGCCAGATTGAAAACCAGACCTAAAAAAAAACACCCTTTATATGCTGTCCTCAGTTGCCAAACATCATCACCATAGGCTTGGACAAAACGTCACAATGGGCAGATATAACTTTAAAGTTGTCAAAGACTGTCTATTTGGGTTCTCCTCTAAGAACAATATATCAGTGAAGAGATCAGTCGAAGAATCACTCTTGCCTATCGCTGAACAACAAAACACTTAACAAGACCCTACTCATACAAGTCCTGCTGTATGGGATACAATCGAATGAATACAGTTAATGCTTGATATAAGCTTCTTACTCTCCAGAACTGATAGTGCAAAAAAATACTGGCTGGGGTGCTTTGAGAGAGAGATATTCGGTCCTGTATATATCATTGGAGTTTGGAGGGGGAAGATTCAATGACGAACTGTACATTGTGACATTGACCTGGCTAAAAGCTGAAAATACAGAGTCTTAGATAGCTGGGCCATGTGCAGCGCATAGACTAGAACGCACCAGCACCAAAATTGCTGCCTGGGCTGGGGCTCGAACCCACAACTCTGGGTTAGCATAGCCACCTAGCAATACACCCACTTTACCATTGTCACTTGCTACTTTGATTGACTTGTTTTTATCACTCTTTTATCATTCTTTTAAAATTTCTAAAATTTTCAGCCCCAAAGTTAAAGATAACACATAAAAACAATGGTTGATATTGTAAGCGTTTTTGTGTCAGTATTTTTTTTTTCTATAATCCCAACAAAAACATCACACAATTTTTCTTTCATTTTTTAAAGTCCGCAATTTCGTGTTTCGGACCCCTGCACTAAAAATGCCTTTGAATTTGGCTGAAAACTACGAAAGGTATTAAAAGAAAATTCTTTATAACCGCTCCCCGAAGGAGCGAGCTGCTATTTAAATATTTTTCTGTTTGCAGAACTTTGGAATCTGATGCGAATATTGATAAGACAAGCATTTGTCACTAAAACTGATGTAACATGTTCAAATAAAAAAAAATGCAATAAAGACTTTTATGAAATGAACAAGTCACTTGAATATCAATCGTTAAGATGATGATGTGTCTTTTTAATATTCTTAAAAATTTGCTATGTAAACTTTAAACTAGCTTAACACATTCAACCTACTATTAAGTCCACCGACCCTCTAATATTATGCATTACATTGCACGCAACCATAACTACTTTAATTTTTGTATATTCAGCTAAAAAATTTAAAGTGTTGCACTTCATCTTTTATCACCATTACAATCAGTTGACTCGCAGCGATAAATATTTCACTAAAATGCCTTTTTTGTGACTTAAACCAAAGCTATGTCTAATACAATTTCAAGATTTATTTCTAGAAAGACCACAAAACAGAAACCAAAATTGAAAAAAAAATAATAATAAGAAAAGCAAGAGGTTTAAGTCAAAAACCAATTGAAAACCTTTCAGGTCCCTCGGCGGTCCACCATCAAAACAACATCGCCAATCTTAACTTTAAAAGTCGTGTTTTTAAAGATAACTCCTGTTCTTCTTTTGCTTTCCCTTCTCCAGCCAGACGAAGAACAAAATGTATCATCCAATCAAACCACCAAAGTACCTAAGAATTTTTCTTTCAGCTTGTGAATACACATTTCTACACGCAAAATATCTCTAACGTTTTAGAAACTTCACCGAAGAAAAAATAAGAGCGCTGAAGAAAAATATTTTGTTCTTTGAAAATAAATATAAGGCGCATAATAAGCGAGAAGTTGCTGTTCGATTCTTGATGGGGAACCCAGTGTGTTTCAGGCCCGCAGTCAAGTTTTGTTTTCCTTTAAAAGAAACATGTGTTTGATATCGAAGAGATATACGTGCACCAGAAAATCTATAAATCATATACTTACACAGAAAATACGATCTTGTTGCATGTGACAAAAATTAGAGCAAGTTTGAAATTGTCTGTCTCTGCGTCAAACTATACATAGTAAAATAAAGTTGCTAAATTAAATGAAATTATTCCTTTTCTCGTTCTCCTTTCTTCCTTTAACTGTGATTATCTTCAGTTACTTATTGTGTTTATTTAACTTGCTTGCTTTTCCTGGGAATTTATTTTTTTATTTACATAGCTAAAGACTAGCTTCAGATATAAGTACTTATGTCTATAATAAGAGTACAATTATATAATTGAATACAAATTTGACTGAAATTTAGATGAAAAATTTAACGATTGGTCAAATAAGTTATTACATCTATTATTGAGAAGATTAAATAATTCAAACATTTTGTTTAAGGGAGAAAATCGTTCATAATTAGTACGACAGTTTGGGACATTTATGCAGCTAGGTTGATTCCTTAAGTTTCTTTGAGGAATATTAAAATTTATTCGAGACAAAAGGTACAAAGAGTCTATGTTACCATTTATTAATTTAACAATAAAAACAAAACTTAAATAAGAACGTTTATTCACAAGGGATGGCAAATCAATTAGTTTCAGTCGACTGATGTATGCGGGAAGCTCGTAAGGATTTTCCCAACCTAAGCCCCGCAAGGCAAATCGCAGAAATCTTTTTTGAACACGTTCTAACCTTAATATATGGCATTCGTAATGGGGTGACCAAACCTGGCAAGCATATTCAAGAATGGGACGAACAAATGTTATAAAAAGCTGTTTTGTAACAAAAGGATCTGAAAATTGCCGTGACTCTCTCTTAATCCAGCCTAGAATTGAATTGGCTTTATTTGATATGGAGTTGATGTGCTGAATAAATTCAAGCTTTCGATCTAATATGACGCCAAGAACATTTACGTTTTCCATACATGATAGGGAAATTCCATTTAACGAATAATTAAATGGAGTTACTAAAAGTTTTCTTGTGAGGCTCATAAAATTACATTTATTTATATTAAGAGACAAGCAATTACGAACACACCAGTCAAAAAACGAATTAAGGTCGGATTGCAACATTTCACAATCACTAATACTATAAATAGTTTTAAAAATTGTCACATCATCCGCGTAAATGAGGCATTTAGAATACTTCAAGATAGATGGTAAGTCATTAATAAATAAAATAAAAAGTAGAGGTCCTAAATGGCTACCTTGTGGTATTCCAGAGTTAACTGTAAAATAATTTGATGGACAATCGCTAAACAACACTGCATAAGATCTGTTTAATAAATAAGATTGAAGCCACATAACAAAATTTTCGCTAAAACCAAAATTTCTTAGCTTTTTTATCAAGATCTTATGAGAGAGTTTATTAAATGCCTTACTAAAGTCCGTAAAGACGCAGTCAATTACTTTCTTTTTCTTAAATGCATCAATGCAAAGTTCGGTTAGCTCCATAAGAAACGTTACAGTAGAGCGACCTTTTGTAAAGCCATGTTGATTCGGAACAATGACTGATTTGACATAGAAACACAGAGATTCACAAATAATAGCTTCAAAAAGCTTCGGAATAACCGATAGTTTGGCTATAGGCCTATAGTTTTGAACTTCGTCTTTTTTACCTTTTTTGTGTAAAGGGATTATGAAGGATTTTTTCCAAATACACGGAAATTGACAAGAAAACAGAGAACAATTAAAGAGAGTGGATAAGGGTAAAAGCAAATTATTTACGCATTTTTTTTAAATAATAGAAGGTATACCATCCGGACCTGGTTTACAATCGTCAAGATTAGATATGAACTTAGCAATGTTATCAGAATTAATATTGAAGTTTATATCAGTCAAGTAAGAGAATGATTTCAAAAAGCCAAAATTTTGGCTATTTTCGTCAAGTATATCACAGTTCGAAGTATCACAGCGAATTGAACTTTAGATCTTCCGATATGATATGTGCATAAACTTGTTAACTTACTGCTTTTTCGTCCTAACAAGCATACAAAAAACAAAAATAATCTCAACATTTCCTAAAAACTTCTGTCGGTTTTTGTTTTATTCAAAATGAAAATGTTCTTGGGAAATGGGTCAAACGGGTTCTCTGTCAGACAAAGAACTCATCAATATCCTTTAAGTGGGATTTATTGCAATATATAGGTAAATATTTTTGTAAGTAATATTTTAAAAGATATCCCAACAAATTCTTAAATCATCAAGAAATGTACATATGTTTCAATGCCCAACAAAAGACAATGTACATATTTATTATAATTAATCTTTTTTGTTAAAATGCTACTAAATGAGCTTTGGTTGATTGACATAATGTCTTCTTAATGATGAGCTACGTATCATATACACTCTCTTACTATTTGAACAGCTTTGTAACTAAATATTATCGTGTTTTTTAAGTAAGAACTTCGTAGCTTAGTACTTAATTCCCCTCTCACTAGGTACGCGCCTGGTGGTGCACTTTCGTGTATAAACAAAATACATACATAGGCCTAAATGATTGTCTGTATTACAATATGCATAGATACACATTCACTAAAGGGTCATTGACCAACTCTGAAAAGTGTTTTTCCTTTTTCTTATCGCGTCTCTGTGACGAAGAACAGAATAACAACAACGAAATCTATATATACATATATATAATAATACATACTTACCGGATTGAATGAAGTGGGGTTGGGGCAGTGGTGATGCGATGCGATGGGGAAAAAGTAATACGCTGTGTCTTGGTCGGTTCGGTGCGGCATCGTGGGGTTCGAGTCCGATGGGGTTTTTTCGTACAAAATAGAAACTTACTCATATTATTAACCGTATTGCAACGAATCTTTGTCGAATGAAATACTCTCGAGGCCCTATAAATACACGAAAAAGCATTTTTGATTCTTTAAACCAGATTAAATATTGTGAATCGGAGTGTAGGCCAAACATTTTTTTAATTAGAAGATCCTTTTTTTGTATTTGGACTTTAAGCTTGGGTTTGACCGTATGATCTAGTGGCAATTTCGTTTAAACTTCTTGAGGGTGTAATAAGAGCATTCAGATGAGATGGTAACTGCTGCGGGAACCATACGTTGCACGTGGCAATTCAAACTTGAAACGGTATTTGTTGAAAGTTAGAAGTATTGATTGGAAGATACATATAAATGTGTGTATCAAATAGCAGACCTAGCAGGTGTTTTTGTATCTATTTTGTATATATATGTTTATTTATTTATTTATTTTTTATGTTTGTGTTGTGCTATTTGTATATTTTGCTTACTAACAACTTACACCTGCACTAAATGATATGTGTTGGTTTACCTATGATTGTGAGTTAATACTTGATATAAGCTTCCTGCTTTCGATAACTGATAGTGCAAAAAAAAAATGGATTAAAATACCTATTCGGCAATTTAGTACAATCGGCAGGTACATACTTTTAAAAGGAAAAAGGTCGGAAGTTAATGAAACTTTGGGGTGTTGTGCAGGGATAATGAAATGAAATTTCACGAAGTTTTGGAGCTCGACCACATTAACTGTATAACAAAAATAATATATAAAGTTCATAATGACCTTTATTTTATATCATCAATTATGGCTGCTCGAGGCAACAACTTCCAATGATTTAAAATCATGAAGAAAAGTAATGGCCTTGGATTGGAACCCTGTTTAAGCCCCACGATTAGTTAAAAAATTTGTTGAAACTTTGTTATTGTTGTCCCCTGAGCTTTGTGTCTTTGTAAAAGATAATTATTTAGGTAAGACATTTATCTACACGCAATCGATATGAAGTAGCACAAATAACAGCTCCCATAGGAAACAGCACTTAATTGTTTAGTTGAACCGTAATGTTGTCGATGCTTATTTCGAGCCTTTAAGTAAGTTAGGGTTAAGGTGGCTGTCAGGCAATGACTGACACACTTAGACCAAACACTATAGGTAAATTGTGATACAACATATAAAAGTGAGGCACCACCTCACTGACTTAAACACCACTTGGAACTAGTTTTGGCCACATCTGTTTTGTACTAGGGATTAAGTTTGTCCATCTTATTTTTGTTTTGTTCATGGCATATTGTTTTAGCGTGAGCTTACCTGAAGTGGTGGGAATACCAATATTTATCCTGTTAGGTGAAATTGGTGCTGTAGTTCCGTTTCTGGCGAGCTCATGTATCTTTGCAGTTTCTTGAAATATCTCTATGTCCCGGCATCCAAAAAAGGTAAGAGTGTTGGAATAAGAGACTAAGATCTAGTGTCCCCCCCTCCCCCCCCCCATCTTTGGTTTTTGAGCCATCAGTGTAGAAATGAATCGAAATATCTCTTAAGAAGTGTCCATCGTCCCAATGCTGAAGGAGTGATGAAATGGAAACTTAGAAGTTGTTTTCAAAAACCAGTTAGGGTATGGTGTAGTCGATGTGAATGAATTCAGAATAATAGTATGTTCAATTAAGTTGTTGGTCCATTGAGGGGTGGCTTTGAGACGGATTGAAGTACTCGCAGCCGTTTCTTTACTAAAAATGTCGAGGGGTGTAAGATCAAGAAGAATGTCTACGGCAGCTGAAGGTGTCACACGAAGTGCTCCAGTGACATATAGAAACGCTGATCTTTGGACTTGGGAGAAGCCCCATTTCTTCCCGATGCCTTTTTTTGCAGGAAAGAGAGCCACCGTTTAGCATAAGATTTATCAGCTCACCCAGGGAGCTGTCCATTTTGAGATTATTCAGTGCCGTTATGATTGCGGAATGCGACAGTATACTCTTATGAAGAGAATATTTAATAGTGCTAACTAAGGTATATAAAGCAGTTTCTACCGATTTTCCTATAGAGTAAGCTAAGCGTGTTGTGCTGTAGACACCAGAGTTCGGTCTATGGCATAACGCAGTTTTGTTTGTATTCGTCTGTTTGCCAACTGAGACGGATATCTAATAAAATCATTAAGATACAAAATGTGATTATGAATTTATGGCCAATTTATGACTGAAATCACCCTGTGTCAATGAGCTTCTATTATTATGAATTGATATTTAATTATTAATTTATAGAAAGTTAATCAATTGATTACCCACCATATACGGTTCCGAATTGACAATCGTTGAAAAATGTAAAAAATGAAAATAAATGAATAATATTCATTATTTTTGTTTATTTCTAGTGGACTGTAATGAAATAAATTCAAATTAAAGTATTAGTGACCTTAAGTCCAAATGCGTTTGGCCAGGAACAAGAGTTGGGCTCATCACTTAGATGCTGTTGCACTTTTCTAAGACGCAAAATCTTGGTCGATGATTACCGGGTCTTATTAAAATTACAGCGTGAATTCTAACATTTTAGGGGAATTTGTTTAAATGCATGCACCTAAAAATAATATAGCCCGAATTGGCCATTTGGCATTAGGCTAGTAGGGACTTTATTTTGATTTTTTTTTAGATATAAACTCGTGGACCTAGAATAGAAATCAGTTGTCAGATTTGTTTCAAAAATAAAACTGCGGAACTGGTGAACAGAGCATTTCAAAAAAGGAAACATCTCACCCTTTCTACTGGTGTTTGAGTTGGAAGCAAAAATATGCTATATAAATGAATGTGAATCCGTAATTTTTATTAATAATTATTTAAATAATAATAACAAAACAATAAACCAAAATAAGGAAAAAAAAAAGAACGTATTTTTAACTAGAAAAATAATGAGGCACCTCAATGCTCCAATCATACAGTCATCGAAACGCCATGAAAATCAAAAATAATTGTGTGAAAGATACCACAATCTTTAGACATTCATTTCCACCTGACGTTTCTTAAGGTCCGTTTTCGTACTCTGAATTTCTACGGAACCTTACGGCGATCACACAATAAAGAAAAAAAGAGTTAAATCATAAAGAGAAGACGCAAAGACTGTCATTGGAACTATCTTGTACTTACGTTTGGAAACGAAAAATAAAGAAAAACGTACAAAAGAATCTGAAATAGATAAAAAGCCGCTGGTTCCACTTACGAATTTCTTTAAACTTAATGTCAATTGCACCGAAATTATGTAAGGCTTCTAAGATTTTCGATTAAAGCAAGTGGTCATCTTGAGTCCGGAACCACTGACACTATTTTCAGCTATAGGAAATTTTTCCTGAGCTGCCTGAAATCTCTTACTATAAACTGTGCGTGTAACTCTCATATGGTTGACAATAATATAAATGGTGGGACACAAAAGATGACCACTGCCTGCAGAATATGAAATAAAGATATCCGAGTGGGACTTAAAGTCTGAAATGTGGTTACTATCCTACTTATTTAAGACAAACTTGTAACCTAGTCATGTGATTAAATATTTTTTGACTATTTGATCAAAATTGTTCGTAGGGTGCCTTCATTGTCATATTTACAAGACCCGTGCCTGAACAAAGCAGGTGAATATGTTCAAATCGAATCGGAAACGTGTTCATTGGACATCACACAGCGAAAAATGCACATTTTCACTAATTCGACAAAGCTCAATAATAATGTTCAATAAGCAATTAATGTTAAGGGCTTAGTGAGTGTACACATGATGTTATTATGATGACAGAAGAAATTTACACACGACCAATCGAAAACTACGCTTTCGTTTTATTTTTTACTTGCTCTATAGGGCAAGTATTGGTTTCGTGCAGAAAAAAAAATCGAGGTTATAATCAAACATGACATTACGATGATAGTGAAGCCCAAAAAAGTGGTTTTCGCCATACCGTCCGTCGGTCTCTCTGTGCGTCTGTGCGAATGTGCGGATGTGCGCTTTTTCACGTCATGCTACAGCCTAAACGGCTTGACGGATTTTCTTAAAACTTGGTATATAGCAGTTTGAAGAAAAACCATTGTTGAGGTTTTTTTGTTTCGTTTTAGCCCGGGTCAAACTGGTACCTTTCATGTAACGGTTTTTTTCATTTTGGATTTGCTCGAAAACAGTTTTAACGATTTTGATTAAACTTAGAATTTAACTTCCCTAAGATATTTCTAACAAAATAGCGTTTTTTGTTTTTTTCTTAAATGTTCGTAACGAAAATCAGGTTTAAACGGCTTTTTTCAAATGGCCATAAGTTCGCAACGGCTTGATTGAATTGACTCAAACTTCGTTTGGCATCGTTTTTTATAGCGTTATATAGGATGGCTTTGTAAATTTGTCAGTGAAGCCTTTCTAAATGGTAGCTCCCATACAACGAGCCGTTCAGTTTTAGCCAGCTTTTTTAGGTTTTTTCTAATTTGCTCAAAAATGGCAGTAACGATTTTGATTAAATTTGGTGTAATATATTCTTTTAGTGTTCTTAAGAGAACTGCGTTTTTAGTTTTTGGCAAAAAATGCTAATAACGGAGATCTGATCTTAACGTCTTTTTTTTCAAATGGCCATAAGTTGTCAACGGTTGTATCGAATTCAAACGAACTTTGTTTGGTATAGTACCTTACAACTCTCTATCAGAAGGCATTGCATTTTTGTCAGTTACTCTTTTTTTAAATGGTGGCTCCCATACAAAAAGCCACTAGGTTTTGGCCAAATTATGTATTTTTTTTTTTTTAAATTTACTCAAAAAAGATTCTACCGATTTTTATTATACTTTGTATGTAATATATATAAAATGTTTTGAAGAACACTGCATTTGAGTTTTTGGCTACAAATGATAATAACGGAAATTTGTTTTAACAATTTTATTAATTTGGCCATAAGCGGACATTTATATCATTATAGCACCCAAAAGATGACATCTAAATTTGATATACTAAAGGTTTCTTAACGTAAACTTCTGTATATCTATATCAGGTTTTCCAGTTTTAGCCAAACTGTTTGGGTTTTTTCCAATTTTTCCAAACATGAGTTCTTCATATTGCTCTAAAACTTTGTTTTCATCGTACTATTGCACCCTCAGAGCAAGTACGTGCGACCCAGTCGTGCATTTTATTTTCATTAGTTGCCAAATGGTGCAGAACGTCCAAACATTGTATTCAGGAAAATTAATTTCTAAATCGGAGGGGACGAACACAAAGACTTAAATTTTGTTCCCCAAAAAAGCTAAATTGGAAAAAAAAGAATCAGAATCCGCCGCGTTACCCCACACAAAGCCAAATACAATAAAAGGCGTTTGGATTTTTCTCTCGTAGACAAAATTAACTTCTGCATTTAATTTGTATCTATCGGTCTGCCTGTACGAGTTTAACCTCACAGAACACCCAACAAAACTGAATAGAATGAAGTAAGACCAGTTCTCTTAGTCGTTGTTTGAATGTGAATGGAGCGGCTCTTTGAAAGTAGTCTGTAGTCTGCAAACTAAGGCTTTGTGAGTTACGAACCTTACATACACCTGGTGTGCTGTCTGCTGTGCAAAGTGGACAGTAACAGCATCGACATCGACTGGCCACGGCAACGGAACGAGGTGTGTTTCGCATCATTTGAACGTAGATACATTTAAACATATTGTATATTGTATCTTTTTTGGTATACATCAAAACGCAGTGGATTTCATTAAATGTGTTTTTATTTTGGCTTTTGTTTAGTCTTAAATTCTCGATTTCAGCAGTATCATCTTAAAGCCAACTAGTTCTGCAAAATGTGCAATTTTGTTTTCATTATTTTGTAGCAGATGATTGCATTTTGTAATTTTGTGTCGTAATGTTTTTCTTTTTTAATGAAAAGCTGTTGCTCGCTCATTCATACAAATAGTTACCAAATGCATTGTAAAATGAATCTGATACAGGGTGGGTAAAAAATTTCGTTCCTATGTTTCCTTAATCTGAAATAACGTTTTAACGAAAATATAAAAATCAATGAAACGATTTTCATATAAAATTGTTTTTAATGAATATTTTATTTACAAGATATGGAAAGTTTTTTTTTTATTTATTTATTGACTAAATATTCGCTTATATATAAATTTAGTACATTCTTATCAAAAATATCTTATAGTCTATTTGGTTTGGCACTTAGCCGTTTGACGTTTTTTTTTTATTATGCATACACTTTTGAGAGTCTGTTGTTGATTTTTCAAAAGTTGCCTTCAATGATGTGAGTTCTGTAGGGCAAAGACTTCACGCTGTTGTTGTATAAGACGTCCCAACCTCGTTCTATATGGAAAGTTAAATCGGTTTAGTGGCCGGTATTAGAAACTCCATGACTTTTAGAAGTGTTGTAGATGTAGTTATCTAGAATTCTGTGGGAATGTTGAGCTCAGCTCCTGTATAGTCCAGTCCGTATGTCAGTACTGGTAAGGTTACCCCACGCAAATTAGACCAAAGCCGAAATATTCAATACCATTGTTTCGACTTGGGAATCGTTCGAGCATTCATTGTCTCATGAGAGATGTGAGTGATAGTTCCCCATGACTGAATAAAAGGAAAAAAAAAAGCTTTACGTAAAGAAGTTATTCGCTTTTTACATGAAAAAAGACCCGGTACTCCCTGTACTTTACACAGTGGTGAAACTGTGATTATGAAATTTTTGAAAAGAAAAAAAAAACAAACGGATATTTTGGCATAAATGGCGGCCAACCATTAGCTTGGAAGTTGTCTACCAGTGTTATGTCGCTATTTTTGATAAATTAAATTATTTCATTCCGATCTCAAAATTTAAGGCGCTATTTTGAGTTTAAAATACTTCTTTAATCCCATTTCCATCAGCGTGCGGCTTAAAAGCCATTTCTGTAATAGATGTCATGAAAGTTTGAATGAAATCGGCGGATCATAGCAGCCTACCCACGCTTTTCGCCGAAAAAATAACTCAAAAACATCCATGGTATTTGCCATCACATTTTGTTACAGCTGTATGCGGGTAAACTTTTCTATTCAAAAAATGCATCCATATCAGAAATATATATATATGAGAAAACAATTGAAGGGATATAATGAACAACATGACGCTTCTGTGTTGCACCATGGCTATAATTGGAAGTTCTTGGCCGACTCTACCTAAGGTTCTTGATTTCAATTTCAGGATCTTTTTTTTTTGTTCAATGGCCAACAGTATCAGATTTTTGGTCGTGAATAGTGTAAGCTGCAGCTTTATCCCCGCCTGCCGCCGGCTTTGAGAATTTCACAAATTGTAATATGCTAGGTTTTGTTTGTTTTACTGTGCTTATATATTTTTATTTTATGTTTGAAACAGTATTAGCTCAAATAAAATTTTTTTTTGTAACCGCGGCGTTAATCTTCTAGTTCTTTGGCCTGCTTTCCAACAAAGTTTCTAGAAATATTAAGATTCTTATCAGAGTTGATTTTAGCCTGACTTGGTTCGTTCGGTTTCAAGGTTTTGAATTAGAATGCGATATTTGCATAAATGAGTAATTGCAGGAAAACATCACCAATTAACACTGAAATCACATTGTGTAAAACTTATCACCTCACTACCTCGTAGCATTAACAACAACAATATACTTTAATAAGTTAACTAATGTTAACTCAAGTCAAATTGTCAAAAATAAGACTCGAATGCGTTCGCGAAATCGATGGAAAACAGATGAGGATTGGGCGAAAATCCTCCTCCCGCTCTATGATGATTCTCTTGATATTCTCAAATATTGAATGCAGGGGGAGCGGGTCAAAATTCTGGTTTCAAAATACTGCTTTTCAAAATTCTGCTTTTAAAACGAAAATTCTGCTTTTTTTCATTCTGGTTGACAAAAATCTGCACTCCGAAATTCTGCTGTTCGAAATTCTGGCTATTAAAAAAGAATTCTGCTGCTTTTTTCATTTTTTTTTTATTTGTCAAAAATAAGTAAGAGTTTGCAACGATACATTGGTGGCGCTTTTTAACATTTTCCAAATCTTCTTTTTCCTTATAACCGGCAGAATTTTGATAACCAGGATTTTGAAAAGCAGAATTTTGCAATGCAGAATTTTGAAAAGCAGAATTTTGAAAGCAGAATTTCGACCCCGGCAGAATTTTGACCCCAACCCGAATGCAGGTGTCCTTTGATTACATACATAATGTATCTTTGATAATTTGAAAACTCCGTGGGAATGCTATTAGGGTCTGCCTTCAACTTTGTTTTCTCCAAGGTATTTGACTGCAGTTGTTATCTTTTATGGGAAATAAGTCCCCGGGTACTAAGTCCACCGAGGGGCTTAATTCTCACTTGAAGTGGACTTATTTCCCATGGAAGGTGGGAACGTGCTCCACTTTCTCGTGGGAACTTAGTGCACACTTCGAATCATGAAGAGGGAACTAACTTCCAACAACAATAGTTCAGAATCTTACAAACTCAACTGCTGCTAAACTGAACTAATCGTTTTTCAGATTCTAAAAAGTGATGAAAGAAAAATACCGTGAATTCCTTACATGGGTGGCTTAATGCGTATAAAACGTAAGTGGAAACAGTTAGAAGTGACATAAGGCCAAATTGGTCCAATCACGATGTCAATAAACAAAATAGTTAATGAAATAAATCAGAAATCTATATTTGGTATTATTTCATTTTTGAAAATGTATCAAAAGTTATAAAGAAGTCGGAACGTATTTCACATAAAAGGGGAATTTATTAAATCCACACTATTTTCTTGGGATTTAATTCCCACGTTCAATAGGAACTAAGTCCACTTCTTTTAGGTGGATTTTGTTTCCACTAAGTTAGAATTAAATTTCTCCGTGGACTTAGTACCCGGGGACTTATTTCCCGGCACCTCTTTTATATATAGGTCAACTGGATATTGGGATAAGGTGGATTGGCCAACTTGGTTTTGGCTACACGATTGGCATCCAGATGATTAAGTAGGTACTTAAGTCAAATTTTTCTTCCACTTTCTCAACTTCTATTTCTGTTTTTGTTTAATAGTAGTGTAGTAAATTAACGTTTTTGACCAGAAGTCCACAGAAACAGCTCCGAATTTGATAATTTTTTTTTTCAGGCGTGGGAAATACTTAATTATATTGTTTAAACAATATGTTTGTTTATAAAATGGGTCGAGAAAAGAAAAGGTTGAAAGGTTTCTGATTTTAAACAATACACGGAGAGAATTGAAAAATCACCAATTGCGAAATATTCAGTTGCAATTTACAAAACATGTTTTTTTTTGTAAATCACGGCGCTTTTATTCGAAACTGATAAAACAATTGGCAATTTAACTTTCAATTCATCTCAAATTACAACAATTCCTAACTTGAGATTTACAATTAAAAGTTATAATTCAAGCTTGTGCCCTTCAAAGTAAATTACAACCTTTTTGTCGCAATTTACTACTTCAAGGGAATAATTCCATTTATACTTTTTACCAATCTGGATTTGCTTAATTTTTGTCGTGATTTACAATCACTGAGTATTAAATTCAACTCAAGTGTGTCTGACGGCTACGACGAAGGTCCGGAGTTCGATCCCTGCCTCGAAATAATAATTATCTTTTTTTTTTTTGGTACTGTCTCTTTTGAGGAAATGTAAAATCCTCGAAAAATAAATCTGGTTAATATTAAAAGTGGATCTTTGTAAGCCATTCGGATTCAGCGGGAAATGATAGATATTCCACCAGAATATCAACGCACATACAGGAATCGTTCAGAATATAAGTCATTAGGCCCTGGCATCGCTTGTGTCTCCAATAAATGCCTTTTTGTAGTTCTATTATGTACATAGGAAGTACAAGGTTGAATTTCAACTACACATTATATACAATTTCTTACCTTTACTCAAATGATCATCACAAAAAATTGTGCATTAGACGTCCAAAATAAGACGACTAGGTATATTTTTCTCGCCAATAAAACATAATCTTAATTCAAAACACCCCTAAAATGTAACTCATAATCAGGTTGCTTCTTATTATTAATTTTGATATCCGACTTGGATGCATCACCATGGCCTAGTAGATGTGTGCTAGGTTGGTATGCAGAGGGTCTCGAGTTCGATTCCTAGAATCAGCCAAGTAAGTAAAAGTTACATTTTTCAATAAATAATAATAGATGCATTTCAATAAAAGTTGCTTCCTCCCAAAGCAATATAATGTTACAAATTGCAAATTGGGGTTGCAATTTACGACTTTACCACTCATTTTTTCAAAAACATATTTTTGATTCAAAACAAAAAGATGGAAATCTACGACTCGCTTTTTGCAATTTACAATCGAGTAAATATAAAATTGATACAAATTTGGATCAATTTTCGATTCGCGATGGCAATGTTTTATTTCTCAGGATCGAATTATTGACCCAAAAAAGTGATAATTTGCTATTTTTGAGTGTCAATATCTTCATTTCGTTCAATTTTGAAAATTGCGAACAAGGAGTCGTAATTTACAAAACCCCAAGCTAGGGTGAGAAACTGCATAAGATTTTCGTGATTTGCAGCTCATTTTTCTGGATCTGATCTAAAAATTCTTTCCGTGTATAAATAAACGAAGATTTCAAAAGAAAATTATCAAAATCGGAGCTGTTTCTGTGGACTTCTGGGTATTGCCTGTAACGACCGCTTCATTGACTCCACTATTAGGGCGAGCTGCTTTTTGTTTTTTGAACTTGTAAAGAATAAAAAAAAAACAAATTTCGTGGGTAATTATAGTTTCGGGAGCAGAGTTGAATATCTTCAAAAACTTAAGCAGATGTAACTAAGTCTTGTGTTTTCACTTTTCACAATTAATGAGAATACCTTTTATTTTATAAGCATTAAACAAAATAGATCGTGGAGTAGGCCCCCTTGGGAAACAACTTTAAATAACGCGTCAAGTACACTACCTCACAGGTGGCGTGGGAACGTGTGAATATAATAGGCAATAAAACTTTATTAAATTTTAGAATCGCCTTTTCTCAGAAATAATGAATCTTAGAAGAAAAAGTGTTAAGATAATTTTTGTAAATAATTGAATGATCTACAATTTTTGTCCGAGCTATTTTATCATAAAACTATCCGTTTCGCTAAAAAATCCAAAAACCCAATTTTGCGAACTTTGAACTTGAATAAATTGTTTTGCACTCATGGAACCAATGACTTTTTTGACTTTCGGGTCTATTTTCTCCAGAAAATGCGTAATAAACATAGCTTTTAAATATTTTTTTTGAAGGAACGTAACAATTACATTATAAAGTATACACTTTATCAATTCAAGGAAAACATGTCAAACTTATACCTGATGTCGTTTGATATAAGCGGTTTTCTTTCCATTCACGCTAGAAAGGGTTTCCTTCTTCTATTTCAAAAGGTTCGTGTTGACACTTCTACTATTTCAGTTTCTAACCATGACCAAGAGTCGGCAAAGAACAAAAAGTGTTGTGGTTCTAGCAAAGTGCAAACACCCCGAACAGGCACTTCCCTTTTCTGGAATAAGCGAACAAAAAATAAAATAGCATAGGTTAGGTAGGTACCCTCCAGTCTAATATCCTGAGTAAATGAATCCCTCTTAGTAGTCAATTTGTATTTCTTTTTTAACTCATGCGTCTAACATTGTTTTTATTGTTTTATTTTTGCTTTTTCTTTTCAGGTAAGTGGAAGACAAGTTTTTGTAAATAAGCTGACTTCAGCTGCAGGGTAAAGTATGTAATATGCGTTTGGATAATCTCGCACCTTCTCGATTGAACTTATGGTAGGGTGCATCTAAGTATCTATAATATACGCGGGCACTGCATGGACAAAGTCTGGGTTTTATTTCAAATGCACCGACACATACTACTAGACAAAGCTGCAGTGTTTACACGAATGCATTGTGCGATGAGGCTTACAAACATGGCTAGCATTGTGGAAAATTGTAAGACAAAAAAAAGTTGTCTATTACTGCGGGCGCTCAGAAATTAGAACCACTTGTTCCTGAGGTAATTCTAAAATCAGAAATGTTCAAATCTGTGGACGTTTTTTTTTATTATAAAGTAAAATTTATTATTTTCACACAAATCTCTTTTATTAATTAACAATTAATCTTATGGTAGCATATAATCAGTAATGCTTGTTTGTTTTTTTTTTTTTGGTTTAATTAAACTTGATACAACGATATCGTTATGGAGGGCCAAAAGATTGGTAAGGTGCGCTGTGTAAAGATTTATTTTTTGCTTCTTGATAGGTGTTGGAAACTTCCTTCTTCGTTTCTAGCTGATGGCAGATTTTGTCACATTGAAATCTAGAGCTAAACAATTCCCTTGTACGCCTTCACCAAGTTTTTTTTTAAATCTTAACTTTGGTTTCCAAAGCCAAAGTGTTTTTTGTACGTTTATTTGAAATTTTTAATAAATCACGTTTCGTTTTTGAACAAGACTGAGCCAAATTTGTATATGCGAATCAAATATTTACAGGATTTATGTCTCAGGCTGTCTATTGAAGAAAATTTTTACTGACATCACCATCTAAACCGGTTGAAGCAGTGGCTCTATATGTGTTCAACGGCTGTGCGTTCTTTTTTCTATGATTACCCTTGCAGGCTCAAGGACGGCTGATGAATTATTTTATTCCTTTCTCTGAATGGAGCGCTGGCATTGCACAATCTGCGATCTTTTTGCATTTGGATTTTACCCAGAAGTTTCTTGGGGTGTGAGGTGATTGTGAGAAGGTCATCAATTCAGATGCTGCGTGTCCTTTGAATAGTCGACGTCTTTACTATTTTTTTTTTTTTTTTATAATGCACACGCGCTCAAGGGGTTTGTTATAGCCCTTTTAATGATAAGTCACAGCGCGAGCGATAGGAAGTTAGGGAGGAAGGGAAAGGAGGTGTCGATGAACATTGATCTTGAATGTTTGAAGATCAAAATGGCAAGGACAAACTGTGCCAAAAACTTCTTGCATCTATTAAGAAAGCCTAAGCATCTTGAAGCATTCTTGGCAATCTCAAGTATATGATCAATCCAACGAAGGGTTTTCACTGATACACATACCGAGTACTGATAGCTTTTCGGCCTCCTCGAGTTTTCGACGCATTAAACTCCACACGATTTCTAATACCCCAATTCACAATGCTGTTTAAATCGGAGTTTAATGAGCTTATCATACGATTTCGATGTAATAACACGTCCGAAGGCGAAGGCCGAGACTATTGGTCATATCTGCAGTCGAACCTTTCCTCGCCAACGTGTGTTGTCTTGTTTCCACTCACGTCCTAGCCTTTTCTCATATCGAATCCTAATCACCCTTCTTCTTCTTGTGGTTTATTATGCCTCCACCATCAGCAAGAAATAGCTCATACACTTTAGGGTCGGCCACTTAGTCTTCAAGCAAGTAATCAGAACTGCAATAAACAGCAGAGGACACAACACGTTTCCTTTCCGTACACCTGCTGTCATTGGAATGTATTCGTTGGCAACAGTTGAATACGTCTTTTTATGACTGCTAACCCACAATTTTTGTGCACTTTCTGAAACAAAAATATAGTTAAAAGCTAAATAACTAAGCTCGTGTTACTGTCTAAAAAATATGTTCTTAAAGCATCAAAAGAGCTAATGACCTCGTTAAGGCACGTACATACGAGTACCTTACTAATTAACCTGGAAAGGGATGTCCGCATTCTTAGGTTTGATTCTATCTTCACACAAAATAATTAAATTCGAATTACTTTCCTTTTTCGCTTGAGTTTAAGATATAAACATACATAAATGTATCAACGAGTTTCTACAACCGGAAATTTTTAATTTCCGTTGCAATAATAGTCGAGTCAGGGTACCCTCATGACACTTTATAGATTTTTATATCCTTATAGCTCAACAAGTCCTTTTCGTGCAGCCCATATTAATTTTTGTATGTTATTATTTTACTGGCACATTCCTTTATCGCTTTGTTGCACGTGCACATGCAGTTTATATATACATATAAAAAAATAATAACTAACATGAGAACCGAATTCTAGATAGCGCCTATCTTTGAACTCACTCAGTGTGGTTTCTTTTTTCATATCGTAAACTTGTACCCACGACCCACGGTTATGTGTGGATACTATAAAAGTTACCTCTCTTGTGTAATTAAAACTTACTTAATTCAGTTGGAGAATTAATTTATGGCTATGAGTGGGCTTATAGCTTAAAGTGCCGTAGGCGCTTAGTCGTCTATGTGTTCACTTTAAGGAGTGCTGCTGCATATAATATTGCTGTCTCCAAGAAGTCGTCCAGTTCTAGCAGCGGAACGAGTATGTTTATGTTATAGCAAAAAATCACAGAAAATGATTTAAAATAAAAACACGGTGGTGGTAAGAAAAATTTCCCAAGGGAAATTTCTGAACACAGTTTGGTATATCCGGTGACTCCAGCATTTTTGATGTCAGTTTCGCTTATCTCTTTTAATTGTGATTGAAATGTAAAATCAAACATGCATTCCGCTTATTCCTTCATTCAAGCACTAAGATGTAACTTTTCGGTTTAAGTTTCAGTTTTCTAACACCTAAAAGATAATTCCAGGAGTTCTTTACAATGATTTGGGGAAAAAATGAGGAAGCGTGAGTTTAAAAAAGGTCAGGTTCATTATGTTAGCGACCATATTTTTGGGAGACGTATTCAAGTAGAGTAGTGGTTGTTTGTTCCACCACGGACTGATTGAAAAGCTGAGTTTACTTATTGTCGATATGTTTCAAGAAGTTCATCTTTCGGCCACGAGAATTGAATCTACAGTTGATGTGGGTTTATTATGGATGTGAGATACTAGTGACTATGAAAAAATTGATTGTCTTATGGCAATATTTAGTTCCAAGCAGTTATTGAGTTTAGTTGCATAAGAAGAGTTGTGTGCTGTGATCATTTATTAGATTTCACTTAAGGACAGTAATACTCTGAAGCAAATAATCGAAATATCCAGAACCAAATACAAAAGCACCGCCGCCGCCGCCCAGTGGGAAAAACGTTTGCTATAAATTGTGTGCAATTCGAAGTTTCGGTTCTTACAGATAAATCCAACCAAGGATTCGCAACCCGACAATTTTTTTTTTTTGACAGCATAAGACCAAACGTCAACAAAATACTTTTTATCATGGATATAGATTTGGTTGCTTAGGTTTCTAAATATGGCAATCAGTGAACCTTGAGGAAAAGTACCTGCAAGTGAGCTCCTGACTACAGGTCAGTTTCTTAACCCAGTCAAAATAGAGAGTAAGTACGTTATTTACTTCTTTAAATGTTTAAATATTTGAATTTAGATCCTGTTGATATATTAACAGGCAGTTTGAATGTGATCAATACAAATAAAGTGCATTACTGGTTCAAACGAACTTGCTCTAATGTGTGACGGTGGTCTTGGGGAAATTTTTGGAAAAAAAAGTAGGGAAAAAATCATATATGAAATTTTATCAATCAATTAAAAATTACTAGCTAAAGTGTTTTTAGGAAAAAATGAAGTAAGCCATCTCTTTTGTTTTACTGTTTTAAATTTTAAGGAACAAAATTTCAAAATCTTCGGACTAGGTTTATTTCAAAAAACGATTTTTTGTGAAAAACTTTTCGAAAACGCATTCCAAATTATTTTTTTTGAGTATGCCAACTTTTAGCACTTTGTACTTTTTATCAGGAAAATAAAATTTAAAAAAAATGATCAAACCGTTTTTAAAAAAACCAAAAATTAAAAAAAAAAAACTAACTTTTTTCTAAAAATCTCAAAAAAAAACTTTTTTTGAAAAATTTAAGAATTCATGTAATTTTGTCTATAAAAAGGCCCCACATTAAAAATTTCATCGAACTCTGTCAAATGGTTTAAGATAAAATCTTATTTAAAAAAAACGGTCCTATGGGAGGTACCTACCGTTATAAGACATAAAGTTTACACAAAAAACACCATTCAGAAAGTTTTATAAAAATTGTAGAAGCCGTTTTTGAGAAAAATGAATTTTTCATTAAAAAATCATATGGCAGGTACCGTTAGTTTTGGAGCTAGAATGCTTATTCCAAAAACCTCTCTGTATGACGTCATAATTACTATGTACCAAGTTTGAAGCAATCGGTCCAGCCGTTTAGGCTGTAGGTAACTATGAAGAAAGACAGAATTGTCGGACCCACTTTTTTAGGGTTTTCCATCATCGTAATGTTTGATTGTCCAAAATAAATTTTTTTTTTACGAATGCATAACTTGCCTTATAGTACATACCTATAAACTATAATCGCAATTAAAAATTTAAAATTTCGATAAATTAATTAAAGATCTGATTTAAAGTTTTCGAATGAAAATTGATACCAGCACTGACATATGTTAGATTATATTTTTACATTTATCCTTTTTTAATAAGCTTTTTAACTTTATATTTATATAAAAGGAAATAAAAAAACACATCCAGAAATATAAAATTATCTTCGTTTTATTTTGATTATTTCAATTAAATATAGTGTCAATAGAGATACACTTATCATTTTGTCCTTCCATCATAGGGTAGGGTGGGGCACTTTTGACGAGGGGCTGTGTCTTCTTCCTAAATTCCAGAAAAACAGTTTGCCGTAAAAGATACTCTGATGATACATACTACAACACTGCATGTATGCATGACACGCGAATCGTGACAGTTTTTGTTAAACATTTGCGGTGGTTAGAACTGTTTTTGGGTTTTGTGTAAATTTTTGCAATTTCGCTTGTGTACAAGGTTAGGGATTTTTTGCTTTATTGTCTTAAGCTTCTTGGTATCTCACTGTTAAATTATAGTGCTATGTACATATGTATTTAAAGCTTTCATAATAATTATTTCGATTACCTACTTTCTTGTTAAAAATATTCAAAACAAAAAATAAAAAGTATGGGGCACTTCGATGAGGCACATGGGGCACTTTCGACCACCTGGGTCGTCAAGATACTCGAACATTATCTTTTTTAAGGAGGTTGATATTGTAGTGTAATAAACAAAGTTTCGTATAAAATCCAAAAATTATTTAATTTTTTATTTAGGAAGAAATTATTTTCAATATTCAGAAAAACTGTCCAATCTACCCCACCATTCCCTATATGTATTTGTATATATACATATATACGTATGTACGCATATACTTTTGGACGTACGATTAGGTGTCGTCAATTTTGTTTATTCTTACACCTAGACACTCTTAGTCTTCAAGAGTCTGTTCATTTAATATTCGAAAAATTTTTCTTCGATAAAAACTGACTATTTTAAGATAGTTGTGAATGTTTTTAATGTGTGAAAAAATTGATTGTAGCAATAAGCCAATCATCAATTCTGAAATATAAATCTGTTATTTGTGTTTTGACATTTTAAGGGGTTGATTGAGGAAAAAAAAACGTTCGAAGCAAATATGTATTGCCAAAAAAGAACTTAAATAATACAATACAAAAGATTACGTGGGTCTTTAACTGCAGCTGCAAAAAATGTGCGCTACAGACCAACGTAATTAACATACAAACTGGATTTTCCTCTAACGCACTGTTCGTGAGTGTGTTTAGACACACGGTTTTCACATTTATGTTTACATTACTGCCAAAATCAATATCCAGAGTTTTTTTGTTGCATTATAGCCTACAATTTGGAGTGCTATTGATTTATGACTCCATTTTCCGCATTATTCACTCATTGTCTATTCACATCTGTGTGTTACTCTTAAAACAGCATTTTCAAGTTGTTGCATTGCAATAGCACACATTTCCAAAAGCAAAAAGATTTGCCTAAAATTCATGTTACAAGCTCCTTTGTCTGTCCTCTATATTTTTATATAATATGTATTCGTATGTAGGTTTAAATATAGCATACTTCCATATTCCCCATCTTTATACCTAGTCTCTTCGCTGTTAAACTATTTTCTGCTTTTTTTTGTGTGTGTCCAAGAGCGTAGCTAGAGGAGGGGCACCTACCAAAATTAAATGATTTTTTTTTTGTAAAGATAAAACACATTGTTGACTTCGTCAACTTTAAGAATGTGGCGGAGCACGGGTTGGTGAATAAAGAAAATTGCTTTGAACGCACCGATTGGAAATTGAACAATTCAATGTAATTTCTTTATTTTAGGTGGTTACAACCTTGAAGTTCAGTTTATTTACATATTTACAAATCATTATCTCATTGAAAATACTTACAATAGTTTTCTTTTAATTAGGAGTTTGAAGTTTAATCTTTTAAGTAGAATAATAATTTTTTCTTTATGGTGTTTGTGGTCAATGGCGTCTCTTCTGGTTCTCAAATTGTGTAAGGAAATAAATCAAGATGCCGGATATATCTCATCGAAGATGGCGGCCTGGGTTTTCCAGTACCACTGGAAGTACCACTGGAAGGTACCTACGACCTAGCGTTGCCAACACACATATTATTTTAACATTTAAAAATATCGACTTAATTTTGATTTTTCAACTTTTGGTTTATTCTAAAAAAAAATATTTGTAACCGTAACTCCTTAAAGAATAAAAAAAAGCTCGATCTTTTAAGATATCAAGGTAGCAGCCTAACTGCAACTGTACAATAATTCATACAAAAAACTCCTTCATTCTAAAAGTATGTTCTGCAACTCTGCCTATCTGTCCCTATAGAGTTGTGACAATGGTTTGCTAAATTAATTTTGATTTGTTTTTGACAGCAATTTTTAGTCCTTACCGACAGCTCAGCTATTATTTTACTCTGTCGAATATAAGTGGTTTTTTAAAACATAATATGATTAACAGTATTTTAACAAGCCTAATTGTATGGTCAAGTTAGTCCGAAAAATAAACGTACCCTTGCATAAACACCCAAGAAGCTGAAAATTTGTATGCACGTTAGTGATATGTACCATTATGTTGAAATTGTAAAAAGTCCCCATCGATCCCATGTATTCAAGGTCAAAGGTCACGGAAATGAGTTTTTAAAATTTACTCAAAAACGGTTTGTTTGTTCCACAAACGTGTAGCTGAGATAATTTTCAACATGACTCTAAATTGTTTTTTAATTGATGGTTTTATTTCTGGTTGTTGATTTATACCACAAGATGCCTTACTTTTGTTTGCATCTTATTTTACCTCCCCTTGGCTACGCACTTGACTTCTTAGGACTTGCTAAATGCATGCTGTGGCTTTGTGTTCTTCAAGGTTTTTGCCTTGCCGTTTTCAATTGACTAACGACTGTTCGCCAGCCGTTGCTTTGTATTGGAATAAGTTATATGTTTACTGTGTCTAATTGTTTCTATTATGTTGTTTTCATTTATTTTGAAAAACATTGAAGAGCAAAATGGTAAGATTACTTTGATATAAATTGAGTAACCTTTTGCGAACCAGGTAGATGTTTTGCTTGGCAAAGTTGAAGTTGTGAAAGTGCATCTATCAACAACCTAACGATTCTTTATTTACTGTCAATGCCATTTTGAGTTTTTTTTTTATTTTATTATTTAATTTTGTATAGGTATATAACTTCTAGTAATTTGCCACCAAAGACTCAACAATAACAAACCTATACCCCACAAAAAAAAGTGAGAGGAGCGAGTAACAAATTATATAACAGCGACCGCGACAACGATATTTTGCATGAATGCGGGAATTCGCTATTCGAGAATGTCTTTAACTCTTTGCATGGGACTGGATGCGGCTGCCGGAGCCTATAATTCTTTTTTTTTTTTAATTTGAGTGCAATTTTATCCACTCGCACCAGAGAATGTTTTAAATACTTCTTAAGTCTTAAGTCTAACATGTGCATGTGGTTTTAAGAAGTGCGACATGGTGCGTTTTCTTATTTAAGCTCACAGAAGATATTAAGCAGGACTGGTTTGAAGAATTCCGTTGCAAAATAATGTTCAACCAAGCAAAACATTGCTTTTAACCTTCTAACTGTTTTGGTACATAGGGTGTTTGCAAGTCATATTCGTGTTTTTTTTTTTTACAACTCATGCACAAGTTAGTCAAGCATCTTTTTAGTCTAATTGTGGGACTTGGCGGTCTCCAGATCATCAAACCGTCAACCAAATTGATCACGTTGCGATTGACGCCAGGCATGCCTCCAATATCCTGGATGTCCGAACGTTCCGAGGAGCCAACATTGACTCGGATCACTACCTTGTTGTCGCTAAACTTCGGATACGGATATCCATGGCACCGCAACAAAGACCGGGTATTGTAGGAAGGTTTGACGTCAAAAGACTACAAGAACAGAATACCGCCAGAACTTTTGCTGACCGCGTCTCTTGTTATCTCTCAGAGGACCCACCACCAGGTCCAAATGTAGAAGACCAGTGGCTACACTGTCAAGGAGCCATTAGAAAGGCCGCAACTGATGTGCTGGGTTTCACTAGGCGACCAAACCGAAACCCCTGGTTCGACGAAGAATGTAGGCGAGCGCATGCAGTCAAGGACGAGGCCTATAAATCCATGCTTCAGGCAAGAACCAGAACTGCTGAGAGAGCAGCCCGTGAGATCTACATCCAAAAAAGGAGAGAGGAGCACCGAATTTTAAGACGGAAGAAGAGACAACACGAAAAAGAAGCGGTCGAGTCTATCGAGGGATGTTACGGCAGGGGTAACATCAGAAAATTCTATAAGAGGGTGAAACAATCTACGCAAGGATATCAGCCCAAAGTAGAAGCCTGCCGTGATGAAAACGGGAATATAGTAGGAGATACGCAGATGGTGCTGAGGATTTGGAAAGACCACTTTTCCAAACTGCTTAACGGTGAAGATGCCCACAATTCCACTTTAAGGCAGAACATTCCATTCTTTTTGGACGATGACGGCCAAAATATCCGACCCCCCGACCTACAAGATGTGAAAACAGCGATCGCAAAACTCAAATCGCATAAAGCTGCTGGTGCGGATGGCCTACCGGCCGAATTGTTTAAAGCAGCTGGAGATGATCTGGTCAGGAGCATACACCAACTCATCTGTGACATATGGTCGGAAGAAAGTATGCCCAATGAATGGAATCTCGGTATAGTATGCCCCATCCACAAGAAAGGAGACGCTCTGAATTGCGCCAACTACAGAGGTATAAGTCTTCTCAACATCGCATATAAAATTTTGTCGGCTATATTGTGTGATCGCTTAGAACCTTTTGCCAACGACCTGATCGGCCCCTATCAGTGTGGTTTTAGGCGGGGTAAATCTACCATCGACCAAATCTTCACACCGACAGATTTTAGAAAAAACCCAAGAATACCAAATCGATACACACCATCTCTTTATCGATTTTAAAGTCGCCTATGATAGCGTAAATAGAGACGAGCTATATAGAGCCATGTCGCGTCTCGGCATTCCTGCCAAACTCGTTCGCTTGTGCAGGATGACCATGGAGAAATCTCGCTGCTCCGTCAAAGTCGGCCAGAACATCACCGAAGCCTTTGATGTCGAGAAAGGTTTACGACAAGGCGATGCGCTATCATGCAACCTCTTTAACATCGTGCTTGAAGCAATTGTGCGCAACTCAGAAGTCAACACCAGTGGCACAATTTTTCAAAAATCCGTTCAACTTCTGGCTTACGCGGATGACATTGACATTATCGGAAGAACGAAGCGAGCTGTTAGTGGTGCGTTTGCTGGAATCGAGACGGAGGCGGCAAAAATGGGTTTGGCCGTGAATGAGGCAAAAACAAAGTATATGCTGTCATCGAGAAGAGAGACACAACACCACCGACTCGGTCAGAACATCACAATGGACAGATATAATTTTGAAGTAGTCAGAGACTTTGTATACTTGGGTTCCACTATAACCTCGCACAATGACATCAGTGCAGAGATAAAGCGAAGAATCACTCTTGCCAATCGCTGTTTCTTCGGGCTAAGAAGGCATTTAAGCAGTAAAGCCCTCTCTCAAAGAACCAAGGAAGCCCTGTACAAGACCTTAATCATCCCAGTCCTGCTGTATGGGGCGGAGGCATGGACATTGACAAGAGCTGAAGAAAACCTTCTGGGTTGCTTTGAGAGAAAGATTCTTCGGGTAATGTTCGGTCCAGTGTGCATCGGCGGAGAGTGGAGGAGAAGATACAATCACGAGCTATACGGGCTTTACAGCGACGTCGACCTGGTCAGAAAGCTAAAAATTCAGCGGTTAAGATGGCTGGGTCATGTGGAGCGTATGAACATCGATGCACCAGCCCGTCGAGTTTTCGTTTCCAACCCCGATGGGCAACGTGGGAGAGGAAGACCTCATCTTAGGTGGCGCGCTCAATTGGAGAACAACCTCAACCAACTTGATGTGCGTAACTGGAGACAACTAGCTAGGGACCGAGCTGGTTGGAGAGGCTTGTTGGTTGAGGCCGAGATCCATCCTGGACTGTGAGCGCCACCTTAAGTAAGTAAGTAAGTGTATTTTTTTTACATAAACAATGTTTGAGTACCTAACAAAAAAAATTCCATAATTAATGGACACGTATACCTATTGAAAGTATAATAGGTTATCAGCTGTCACCGATAGTGAATTTCTACTCAAACAGAACTATTGCAACAGCTGATATTCAAAATGTCACTTGAATATGGTGGGTCGAGTCCAAGAATGATAGAACACAAGATTGCGCCGCCGCGCCGCCGATCTAAAATCTGCCGTTTTTATTTTGTCTTACAGCTATGACGTAAAGTGAGACATCCTATTCTTTGTTGTGATTTTGGAAACTGATTTTTTTTTTTTTTTTTGTGTTTATTTATTTGTTTTTAATAATTTATTTTGTTTTGTGTGTATCTGCTTAACTTTTTATTTTTGAATTTATCTGTTTTAAAAATGAGGTGTGCTGTGCTCGGTTGTAACTCTTGTTATAAATATAAAGAAAACAGTATTCGATTTTTTAGTTTTCCTAAAGACAAAAACTTAAGAAAAACATGGATTAAGTGGGAAAGTTACTCATATTACCTGGTAACTATTATATAATATAACGATGAACGCATTTAAGGACTTTACATAGTACGTCATTGTGAGTTGAAGACGGGAGAAATGCCTACTTTACACTTAGAAACTAATGCTCTAATGACATCAACTTCCTTTCGCTCCATTCGAATGGAGGCTCGGGTTAAAACGGAAATGTCGACGAGTTTAGTGGAGCCAACCCCAAAACCTGAGCCAATTGAGACCGAAGATATTGAAATACCACCAGCAGCACTCCAGGCGAAGGTGATCAAACCGCTGGTGAAAGTATTGCCATAGCCAGCTTGAAGTAGCGTATCAAATTCTTGTAAAACGTAGTGTAAGTTAAATTGTTTCCGGAATGAAATGCAAACTTGAAAACAATAATTTTTTTTAGTGTCACTCTGACCGATGAGAACTTAACGTTCCAACTCTAACTTACACTCATGGAAGAATTTAAAAAAGTCAGAACTTCAACGAGAAAATATGGGGGAGAGATTAAAATCAATATTTACAACAAACCAGGTTACTAAATTGAAGACGGGAGTTAAAAAGATCTATTGGTCTGGAGAGGATATACCTAGCACATTCTATCACACTTCACTCCATAAGAGCTAAAGCTATTAAGCTTTTTCGTAAGAAGAATTGTACTCTTCCTGGAGTTCGGACTCTATAAAGCTGGGCTCATAAAGTCGACATTTCACCAGGAATAATTGAGCCAGTGTGCTTTAGAAAAAATGTTCGATTCTGTGGACGGTGATGATCGTCTTATCACTACAGATTTTCTCAAAACGCACTTGGGACTAAACTCTCACATAAATTGCGACAAGAAGAATAAGAAACTGTTTTTAAGAACAAGTAACAAGTTCTTAAGAATAAGAATATTAAACAGAAAAATAAATTGAAAACACAAACAAAAGAAAAAGAAAATTTAAGAAAATAACTAAATAAAATAAAACAATTGAGTTTTTTTTATTGTTTCGCTTTATTTTACCCGGAATAAGAACAAACATATCTCTGTTTGATTAAATAATATCTTTTCGTTTTATATTAGGCAAAACATTTCAACGCGCAGCCATTTGTGAAATAAAACCAAACACACAAAACCTACCATTTTTGTTCTCACGTCACGGAAAAAAAACATTTTTCTTGTGTCCTGTATTCTATCATTTTTGGGTCGAGTCTCGTTGAAATGTTAAAATGCCTGTAGTCTCGCTCTTTATTTAGTTCTTTCATTAAGTTCATCAACCCATTCAATAAATTTTTCACAAAAAACACTTTTTGAGCAACTTGGTGACCTATATAATGCCACTAGTATAAACGAGTATGTTTCACAAAAAACTCTTAATGACAGCCACCAGATATCCTTGTTTATTGATAAAACTTGTAGAGTTTCAGTGTGCCACCTTTCATTCACGAAAATTATTACACCACCGGTATGTCTTGATTCACTGTCACATCTGTTAATATTATAGTTCTTTAAAAATAGTTCATTGTCATCGATTTCAGCAGTTACGCAAGTTTCAGATAATATTATAAATTCAAATCGGTTATTTTGTACTACTTTTTCAAGTTCAGTGAAGTTGCTCAAAATGCTTTGGATGTTTAAATACAACGCTTGAACATGCTCTGGTTGCTAAAACTCTACTTTGTTTTTTTCCAATTGATATTTATTTTTAAAAACTGAACAATTTTTATCTCTAGCGTCATGATTAACATCTAATGAAAACCCGAATTTTTTATTTGCATCGACACAATTATTACATTTAAGGTCATTACATGTACAATCTCGGGTGTCATGATCATCACCACATTTAGCACAAACTATTTTTTTGGAACACTTCCCAGCAATATGGTTAAATCCCCAGCAATTATAGCATTGAGTCACAAAAACATATTCATAAACTGGATATCTATACCATCCAGCATTGATTTTGCCGATCTCCATGATTTTATGAAACGCTTTCCCATCAACTTCAATAATTGCTCTAAACATGTTGTTTTTCTTTTGAGACACACTGTAGAATTTAACACATCTGACGTCACATTCAATATTATTTTGTTTTTTTATTGCTTCAGCAAAACTATCACTATCCCACTTTTCTGAAATATTATTTACAAGAATAGTTGGACTCTTCATTTTGGGCACTGTAATTACATAGTTATCACCAAGCTTTTCTTTCGCCTCTCTTTCAACAGTTTTCCTTGATATTTCATCAGCACAATTAACTGCTATCGCACCGTTTTGTCTATTTGAAACACTATTTACTTTGATCGAGAGAAGAGATGGGTCTATTGTTTGTTTCACTACTTCCTTTGTTTTTTCACTTTCTTGCTCTTTTCTTGGTTTAATTAGTACCGGTGGTTCTTTGTTTACAATGTCAATGTTCGATTTCTTTGTTAAAACTTCCGAATATTTTTCTTTTGTGGACTGTATTTCTTTTATATTTTCAACATGATCTAATATTTTTCCTATTTTTTCTTCTTGTTTTTCGATAAGATTTTTGTTCGCATTAAGTTTGTTGTTTATATCAGAAAATTGTCTCGACATTAAATTAATAAAATTTTGACAATCATCACAAACAAATATTATTCCGTTCTTTTTCTTTATAAGTTCGTAGTCGTACTCAGATAAATCTGCACATTTAAAATCAAAAACACAACCACAAACTCCATTGCATACAACAAATTTATCATTTCTGATTCCTTTGGTGCAATTTTTACAAGTTCTGGCACTCATGGCCCAATTAATTACCAAAAAGGTGTTCAAAAAATAAAATAATTCGAGAGCTCTCTTAAAACACGTCCTTCACAAAGCGGGAATAACGGGTGATAAAAACAAAAAATACAGGGTGGTGCCTGCTAGTCGCTTGGATTTAAAAAATCAAGAAAACGCAAACTGTTGGAAAATGAGAATTTTTCCATATTTATATGAGCTTTAAGTATAAACAATGTAAATGGTGGACCTCATAACCTATATATTATTTAGGAATTTTACTGAAGCTTACGGGCACTCTTTAAAGCATTACCACAAGAATTTTGGGGATGTGGTGTCAAATATTTCTTGGTCTGATAACTTGCAGAATTAACATCAGCCACTCAATCATTTTCTTAAAAAAAAAGTATGTTCTCTAAAGCCGTAACCAACGATTTTGATTTTGATTTTGACTTTGAACTCGCTTCATTTAGATTAGAAGCATGCTTTCCGTGCTCAGTTCTGTTTAGAAAATAATTCATATTTTCTATTTTTTGGAACATAAGAATTATCTATTCACATTTAAATCCAGAAAACTATCTGTACATTGTTGCCTTAAACCATTAGTTTTTGGAAAAGCTGAATTTTTGTGTAGTGCTCTTACGGCGCTTGGCGTTCGGTGTTGTAAACACCAACCAACATACTTCAAAAACTCTTATATGACATTTGAGTTAGCTAATTTCGTTTTATTGCTCGATGTGTTGTGTATCCTTCTCCTTTTATCTTACATTTGTATCTTCCCCTTTCCTTTATTTGGTTGAAATTGTATCTACTATAACACAGTTTAATGTTGAACAATTTTACCCAATTTGGAACCTAATTTCCCCAAAAAAAATAAAATGCACGACTGGGTCGCACGAACTTGCTCTTATGATAAGCAATTGCTTAGTGGCTGCATATATGGATATTAAAAAAATTTTAAATTTCGAAAATTCTTTTATTTTTAAATTAGTTTAAGAGTTTTCTCGGAAAAACTAAGTATGGAATAAAATTTCAAAGCTATATGTTAATCTAAAAAAAAAATATTGAAAATCGTTCGACCAGTTTTTTTTTTTAAAGGTTATTTTTGAAAAACTTTTCCAAAAAATATTTTGAAATTTATTTGATATATAACAATCTGTAGTTTGCATTTGAAAAAATAATTTCAATATACCCGTTTCCAACATACATATTTCGAAAACCAAAATTTTTTTTGAAAAAATTATAAAAACTCAAAAAGAAAAGTTTTTGAAAATTTTGAAATGCCATATTAATAAAATTATGAATGACTTCATGTGCACAAAATTTTATTGAAATCAGATGTATAGTTTACGAGAAAATTTGATTTGAAAATACTGGTTCTATGAAAGGTACCGTTATAAGAAAAGTTTGAAAAATCTTTTCTAACCAAAAGATAGATTGTCTTACAAAAATAGTATTCTGAAAGTTTTATCAAAATCGTTAGAGCCGTTTTTGAGAAAATCAATTTTTTACTTCACGAGCAAAAATTTAAGAAAAATTCCGAGGGACGGCCAAATAAATCCTAAATACCAAATTTGGCCCATCCGTTCAAGCTCTAGAGGCGCGAACAGACAGACAGACGGAGGGCATTTCCAGACCCACTTTTTTTGACTTCTCCATCATCGTAATGTCATGTCTGATTGTTATCTCAATTTTTTTTTTGCACGAATCCATAACTTGCCTTATAGCACCTATAATTGCAAGTAAAAATAAAACTGATCTAATTCCGAAATGAGAGTTTGTACGGGAATGGGAAATGAGGTACCTAGTTTGGAAACAAAACACAATAATGATGGCATATATAGATATGCATGTAGTTTTTATGTTTCCCCATCAATATATCGATGGCTTTGTGTTAAGAGCTCAATTATACAGACACAGAGGTGATTTTTAAGATTTGGAGATCAATATCTTCGAACAAAATATTTTTTTTTTATGTTTTGGACTTTATTATAGACTTTATTTATTATACTTTGGTTTTCATCAATATCAATCAATCAATATATTGATCTCCAAATCTTATAAATCATCTCATGTACAATTATGTTTTGAGCACTTAACACATTTGTGCACTAAGCCATCGACATGTGCATTTATTTACAGTTTTCAGATGCAACGAACTATTTCGCACATGCTAATCGTGTATAATTTTGTTGTTGTTGTAAAGTCTTGTTAAAATCAATTATTTTAATTCGCTCTGCTTTTTGTTTTATCTTACATCCAAATGTCAAAGTTGAAAGACAATTTTCAATGCAACATCCATTAACTTGCATACCAGCTGTGCATATAGAACACTATTGAAACCGACCGTTGCGCCACAAAATGCTACAAGACAGAAGTTATGTTGCAATCACGTTTCTCCAAAAGTATAGGAACGCCAATGACTCCGGGCACTGTTAAAACAAATTACCACATGAAAATATATTCAACGGTGATGTTAAGGGGTGCCATCAAAAGACATCAAAACCATCATAACCAGCCATTGCCTGATCGTAATTTCATTTCAATTTAAAAGACAAGTGAGTATAAACAGATATGAATACCACTCCATTACGAGTTGCTTAAAGTCGAGAAATCCGTAGAACGTTTCATTTAACATTAACAACAACAACAAAGAGCCTAACGTATAGTTTAAGCTTAATTCGTTTGTTCTTTGTTTGCTTAAAAGTGTGACCTTCGAACAAACAGCTGTAGCAACAGGGCAATGCAATGAGTAATGCCGACATCGCGTCGCGTTGGTTGCAGCTTTGAGGAACAAAATATTGCAGAATTGTGTTATAATATAAAAAAAGCCAATTTCGAATTTGGTGCGCCAGCCCGCAGTTAACAACTTCGATCAGTAGATGCAAGAACGGCAATAATACAGCAGAAGGTGAACAGAAACGAGATAGAGCTGGCTGTGAGTGGGTTGACGGATTTCGTATCGTATGCACCAGTTTAAATTGTAGTCTATAGAGTAAAAATGTTGCATAAGGAGGACTGACTACGAAATAGAAGTTCATGCTGCAAAAGTTGGCTATTCACATTAGTGAACCTTTTTTGAAACTGGTGACACTACTGTTTACGAATTGACAAAGAATAAAATATTTTTGATAGAAAAAGGCTTCAAATTTTTCGAAGATTATATCTACACATCTGTTTAAGATGCGGAGTTGCATGCAGTCGCTCGTGCAGTGTGACTTCAGATCTCTTTTCGGCAGTCACTGCAACCCCTGCAGAATTAGAGTTGGCCTGTCCCATAGGAGCCTGTGTAAATTATTTTGAATGCACAGAATTTTCTGCACATCTGTTTTGACCATTATGAAGCTTTTTCCCATGCAGGTAAATTATGGGAGCCGTCACTTTCTAGGGTCTGCATCATAAGATGAAAAAGCTTTAGCTTCTTCTTCGTAGTCAGTCTCACAAGGCAACTGCGTTGCTCCATATTTTATATCAAGTTGCTCGCAGGTTCCTATATCAACAGCACAGGCACACAAAACAGGCCGAAGCGAATTTTGGTTAACTTTTCTTCGCCTAAAAGCTGAAATCATATTTAATCCCGTTCGTTTTGAATTTGAACAAGTTATTCTTAATGCAGGCAAAAAAAGGCAGCTTAGTTTATATGGAACGAAAATCTGGTAATGGTATACATTCGCAGATGAAAACCAAATACATGGCAACACTGACAAGCTCCGAGGTTGAATCAAAGATGGCTGCGATCATGGAAAATCACACTGCAACTTTATGGCAAAGAGGTAGAGAGTTTTACTTTCAGTTATATACTCAAAAGTCTCTTTGATTGATTCGGATTCAAGAGCTTGTGACTGGGTATAGACTATCCAAATCCACAGGACCTCTGTGCGGATAACTAAGCTGAAAGGAGGTTAGGTTAGGTTTGGAACTTGGAAGCAAACCAGGTCCACCTACTCTGTGATACAAATTCGTCATGTCTCTTTAGCGTTCCTTATTCATGATCTTATAGTCATCCGGTCACTTTTTTGAACCTGTAAAAATCTGTTTTTGGACTCTGCTAGAGCTCGCCGAAATTTGCGAATTAGCGCCTTTCAAGAGTTCTATTATTTTAGCTGCAGGGGCTTGGGTGACAGACAAGTGGATTTTATTTGTATTTTCAACCTCGTCATTGAAGCCTTTGCAGAGGTCTGGTATCTAAGCATGTTATGCGCAGTTAGCACGCCTGCATACAAACGTTGAATAACTGTATTTGTTGTGTTTTGTTCGTATTTCGGCAAAAGTTTTCTGCAATCTCGCAAGTATGCCCAGGATGGTTCAGTTTGCGTTTGTTTCTGATAGAACTTTACAAGTCCCCTCAGGCCGAGGCCGTACTTTAATGTAATAATGGGCTGCTATCCAACAACCTTGAGCGCTTCGCAACAGTATTTGACAAGCATGGACTTCATTTTGCAGTTGAAGTTGCTATAATTGCTCTAGGGTCTAGGCTAGGCTATCATTAATGAAAATTGTATTATCCTCTCTCGGTTTATCAAACATAGATGTCACTTCGGTGCTTTCGTTGCTGATAGAACTTCTGCTTGGAATACCTACACTTCTTTAGTAAAAGAATCTGATCGAGTCGTTATATATCAAAATATAGCTGGTTTATAATTTGTTGGTTCATTCATTTCAAGAGAGGAAGCCACATGAGACGTTTATGTGCTTTCTGGGCTCGATATACCTAAGGACTCCGTTGGTAACCTTCTCCGCCCATGGAGCTAAACGTTAGCCTTCCTATATTTTTTTTGTGAAATGATATATAAGAGTTTGGTAGAATGTATCAGTTGATGAAGCTTTCGAAGACCTGATACGTCTGGATCCATATATTTACGTGACCACCTTCACTGTACCAAACTAAGTAGCATCCTTAACCGTGTGTGCTTTAATGGGAGAAATACTATGGTTTTTGGTAAGGGCCAATGCTCGGTTTGTGAGCCTTTCGGTCTTTCAAATAAATCCTTCTTATTGCGGGCTAGTAGAAGTCTTAGCCTGCCTACTGTTGAAGGTGTTTTTTTTTTTTTTTTTTTGAAGGTGCAAAGTTATGTTCTGCCAGTGAGTAACCTTAAGATAAAATAATTATAGGGAATAAAGCGCTTATGACAAATTAAAAAAAATCACAATTTATAAGATTCTAGGTTCTATGCCAACATTGTGTAACAGTTCACACTCCTTCAACTAATTGCCTTCTTTCATTCCGGTTGAAGAAGGAATTCGCAACGAGTTCATTAAAAATTGTTCAAGCTCTATTCGAAAACTGAGAAAAACGATGGATTCATAAATGTATTAAAATTCAAGTGGAAACATTCCATGAAATATTTTTTGTAACTTATAAGTTGAGTTCATGCCGGCCGGTTGTGTTTTTTGTATTCTCTGAAGAATCATTAATAAGAAATCATCAATTGAACTCTCAAAATGATTTAACTTTTAAAATAGGAAACACACAATCAACAAACCATATTCAGAAAATGACAAAGTGAGTATGGTGGGTAAGTGCACCCGGTCCATAAGGGTCATGGTTGGCAAAGGAACCTTAATGAGTTCTAGAGTAACCTTTTAAGAGTGCCTTTAAAAAAAGTCATAAAAAGTTCTTTCTTTGCATTGAACCTCTTCCGGCTGTTGAATATTAAGGGGAGGTTTTTTTTATTCTTGTTAATAGCGAATAAAAAATATATAATAAATTGTTGCAATGCATAGGGGCGAATTCACTTCTGAAAGTGGTTGATTTTTATTGTAACAAAAATATGGGTAAAGAGTCATTGGTATCTACGAGTATATCTTCGAAATTAGTGAAAGATTGTTGATGAAAAAGTGGTTGAAGGTTTTTTTTTTAAATATCTTCATGAAGGGTGGTTTCTTTGAGCGTATTAGGTTTATTGTTAAGTAATTGGTTAAAGAATGGTATTTCTTATGCTTGAACTTGCAGATTTATTGAATCATCGCTTATTCTATTGAAATGTCTAGTACTGACTTTTTTTAGTTGATGGCGTCCGCCTTCTGAGTTTAGGTTTGATAAGTTGTTTATTCGAAAATTGATAATTATTGTAGGTAGGTATATTTTAAAAGATTTTAAAGAAAAGGATTATATTTAATAAAGAAATTCCTAGTTTTAGACGACATTCAAAGCAACTTTATTCTTACTGTGAAATCAGCCCACTTTTATAATAGCCTGTATTCAAGAAAATGTCTATTTCAATATGGAGTGAAGCACACGTTAATATAAAACCTACCTAGTCCTTGAGATGCACATTGTTAAATTTGTAACAATGTTTGGAATTCCCAATGGAGACAGCTTATGTACGAGAAAGAAGATTTGAAAAAAATTGGCAAAAGTCATGTAAATGACAACTATTTTACAGGGCAGATTTCCAAGTTCGAAAAATTATAATTTTAAAACCTGAATTTATAATTACCTACATATAATAATTTTCACTTTACGCCTGTAAACCTTAGGTCTTTTCAATTCAACTTTCACGACACTTTTTGTAATTTTTGTAAATGCAATGAAATGAAATTCAAGTTGGTATTTATCGTACGAAAATCCCAATTTTGCGCATCCAGTTGAAGCTTGGTCATAGAAAAATTGTTGTCCAGATTGTGGCGTTAAAAAAAATTCAATTTAATTAACAGAGGGCGAATGTACAACCTCAAAAACCCGATTTACAAAATTTTAAGGAATTGAGCCCACCAGTTTGGGCTGTAGGTGTCTATACATACAGACGGACAGAATTTGTATACCAATTTTTTCGTCTTCGCTATCATCGTAACCATGTTTGCTTTTTATCTCACAAATTTTTTTTCGACTTATGCATAACTTGCCTCATAAAACCTTTAATCGCTAGTAAAAATCATCATTGTGAATAAAAGCGCTGCACTTTACTTTTGAAAACGCACTGCTCCCAGGCTACCACTTGCGCATTCTGCTCCGCATCGAGAATCATATCGAATTGGGGAAATTGCTTAACCAAGAAAGCAAGCAAGCAACCACGACGTCAGACGGAGTGCGAAGTATAACATAACAAGGCAGACAGACTGGCGACAGCTCACAGTGGTGCAAATGCGGAAAAAACTAAAAAATGAAAATTTGTATTATGGAGTTTTTTTATTTCTTTTTCTATATACATATATATCATTGTTCTATGTTTTCCCAAAGTTTGCCAAATTTTTATCAAAAAGTATGCAAGATACAATGCTTTTTTGGTTTATAGCTCGAAGCAGAGTAAGCGACATAATATTTTAATATCCTTCTCCTTGAGTTACATACTTAGCTTGTTTTAATCTTAGTTATATTTATTTGAAAGCTACAATGTTCAGCTAACTATATATATATATATAAATTGTATCCTAGCATGATAATAATAATAATAAAATTAAAGTTGCTCAGTTTAAAATGTTTTGAGAGTATTCAATTTAGACTTTATTATTAGAAGAAATAGTAGCCTTTGTAAAGGCGATTAAATAAATTTGATATCTTGTCTCAGTTTAAAGATATCGAAGTTCTTATCATTAGTACTAACAGCTCAATTACCGTTAACGTTCGTCAGGGTACCTACACCAAAGTAAGCCTTTTCTTAAATCCCAAAAAATTATATCAAAATTGGGGACAGGCCCTTACTGTAAAACAATTTTTTTTTTATATATACCCAAGAATCATGCCCTAAAATATTGCCTACGAATAAGGGGACACCCTGTATACATAACTCTATAAGGACCGCAATTTCAAAAAAAAAAAATTAATAACTTTTTTTCCATAAATTTTTTTTTCTTACAAACCTTGTATAAACATGTGTAAGTCCAATCTCAACCTGTGTGTCCAATTTCATTGCTTACCGATTCATAGTTCAGGTTATGTTGATTTTTTTTCCGCTCTCACATACAAAGCGCACCACTGTGGCGGTCGGACAGACACAGTCTGACGAACGTTACCATTGATTAGTTTCCAATTGAGCGGATATGACTTTTTGCGAATTTATGGAAGTGGTGGATTCAAGTGCAGATACATACATCATTTTCCTGCGACCAACGACGGCGACATCCACGGGATATGTTAGCCAAAGTGAAAAACGAAACCAAGTCAAGTGTGGGATTAATGCTAGGTGCAATATTTATTGAATTTTGTATTTATTTATATGGAAGTCTCTTTCTTATAAAGAAAGTGAATTTTTTTACGTGCAACTTTTTAAATACATACAAGAACAAGTGTGTTCAATTTGTCATTTTTAATTTCAATTCTTTGGAGACAAATTGTTGAAAACTTACCTGTTAGTTAAATTTAAACACAATGGGTAATGGCAATGCGTAAGTAATCATAAACTGAGTTTTTGCGTAAAATCTCATATAGCCTTATTTTCATTGTGATGATTGACTCAGGAAACATTTTGTGTCTCTTCAATCTAGGTATTAATTGCTTCGACAAATAATAGGCTCGTCCTCCATTATTTAAGTATTAAGAGTTGAATCACATTAATGTTTTTTTTTTTTTTTATTTTTATACGCTCCAGCTCCGATACAATATTTGTACACAAGAATCAATGTGTGGACCGGTATCGGCACACTAATTTGAATCAATCCTAAAACAGTCAGTAATTTTAATCCTTGCAGTAGAAATAAATAGCAACGAAAATCAAAGGGACTCGAAACTCGAGTTTTTTTTTATATTTTTATCATAATGGACGATAAACTCTTAAAGTAAAGAAACCGTCTTTTCTTTAAGAAAATTTTTAAAAACTCTAAAGACCAACAACTTTTTATTTGCTCAAAAGCCCATTCAAAACCCGAAATTTTTATTTTTATTTCAATTTTACATGACTGTGTTACTCAAAGCTCAGAAGTGTCTCGGAATAGAAAAGGTAAACTCAAAAAACTAAAACCTTGGATGTCCAGTTTCCTACTAACAAAAATTGATACTAAGAATAAATTGAGACTCAAGTGTAAGAAACATCTAATAATGCTCTTCTTCGAAATAATTATGAACTGTTATGTAGATAGATTAATTATGAAGTTTCCATCTGTAACGAAAATTTCTAAATGAATAAATTCCATAAAGCCCAAGGAAATTCAAGAAAAGAATGGGGATTATTTAACGAACTATTTAATCGTAGATCTGCTTTGAATGTATATGATAGTATGGTCAGAAAAAAGTACACGGCTGCTCTTTTTATTGACATAACCAAGGCTTTCGATACGGTAGACCATGAAATTTTGCTGAGAAAATTGGATTTAGGGGTTTTATTCTTGATTGGTTTTCTACCTTTCTTAAAAACAGAAAACAAAAGGTTAGAATAGGTAAACATTTTAGTGAAGTCGCAATATAGATATAGGTGTTCCTCAAGGATCAGTTCTTGGTCCGATTTTATTCCTTGTTTATGTTAATTCTATTTTCAGTTTAAAATTAAAAGGTACTACAACGGGCTTTGCTGACGATATAGCATGTGTATACTCAAATTCATCTTTATTAGACATGATTTCAGACATAAATCATGATTTGGAACTATTAAGATATTGGTTTGCGACGCACAAACTTGTCTTGAGTGACAAAACTAAAATAATGTTTTTTAAGCAACCTTTTCTTGATGTTCAACCTCCTACTCTCATTCTGCATAGCACTGAATGTAAAAACTCTTCTTTTTATAGCTCAAGTAAAAGTTTTACAATATCTAGCTGTATTGATTCCAATTTAGTTTGTTCTTCAAAGTGTTTCCATATTGAATATGTAACTGAATTTAAATATCTTGGGTTAACAATTGACACTAAAATGAATTGGAAACCTCATACACAATTAATCAAGAAGAATTCGTACTTACTTTCAACCACATAGGTATATTTTTTTCTATTTAAGAAATCTTTGCTACGGCTCTTAGAAACTCTCTATTATGGTCTAGTTCTATCTAAACTGCAATATGGTATCATAATATGTTGGGGTGGTACGCACAAAAACATTCAACCCTTGTTAGTAACTCAAAAGCGTATCTTAAAAAAAATTTGGAAGAAAAGAAAACTCGATCATAGTTTTTCGTTGTTTGCTGGTTCTGGTATACTCCCACTAAAACATCTATATTTTTATAAAGTTTTAAAAATTTTTTGTCTAAAAAATGGCTTTCGTTTCACTTCAGTGTATGCTTTGCGCAGTAGTGAAAGCAACCTCGCGTTCATTCCTGTGCATAACACTCAACCATTTTTTCATTTTTATACGTCGGTAGCACCAAGACTGTATAATATTTTACCCTCTAATATTCGTAATATAGGCTCTATCTACGCTTTTAACATGAAGATTAAAGAATGGCTTTGTAACTATGATTTTGATGAAATTCATGGCTTACTTAAAATAGCAATTTAACTATTTTTTTTCCATATTATTAATGCATAGTGTTATGTTACATTTTTTTCGACTTTTTACCCCACAATATTTAATATTTAATGAATAAAAAATTTCTTTAATTTTTTCTTTTTGTAAATTTTGTAATGCCTTGATACTTTCGACACTTGTCATAAGACAACAGATTGTATCATAAATTTATTTCTTTTTATTATTATTATTTGTATTTTTAAACTGATTTTTGTATTTATTCTATAAGAGAGAAGAAATAAACTGAATTGCATATGTATGTACATATGTACGCGTTGAGAAAAGAATGTAAACATAGAAATTAAACGGATGTCACAGTTTGACGATGAAAATATTGCCTCCTTGAATACTCTAAAAAATGATGAATTGAGAAAAGTTTTGTTCCTATATGCGCTGACTCCTTACCAAAACACGTAATTCAAAAGATCAAATTAAAGGTGCCAAACGACAAAAGCTTATCGAATTATGTGACTCGTGCGACGTATACATGTTAAATGGTTATAGTAAAAAGGGCTCTCAAGGCGAATATACATACATTCACAGAAGGAAATCGTTTTTCTGTCATAGACTACTGTTTTACAAGGTGTCATCACCAATTTAAGTGTGAAGTCTCTTTAGTTTTCTGATCACAGTGTCAATAGAACTTAGAAGAACATTTCATCAAATAAGAAATCTTAAATTTCTATAAAAGCTTATCTAGAAAACGAATAAAGCAGGGGAATAGAAAAGTGGACGAGGAACTTTTACTAAAGTCTGAGAACGTATCCTCGAACAACACAGACTTTCTTAAAGAACTTATTCGACATGTTCTAGAAAAGTTTCAACGAAATGTGTATGGAACCAACAACAATGTAATGATCGCGACTGTGAAAAAGCAAGAAAAACAATACATCAGACAAATTACAAACAATTGTGTATGGAAAAGAAACAAAATTATTTCAGTCACATAATTCAGCAACTAACTCAAATAAGAAATAGCAAGTCTTTTTGGAAAATAATAAAAACCCTAAATGGAAGCACACGTAAAATTTTAACTATACTGCAGCCCAATTCTCTATATAACTGTACTGGTTTAATATATGAATAATATGCATCTCCTTCAATATAAGTATAAATTTCATATGATTTTTCCCAGCTTATTTTTTTTCAAAATCTCAAGCCCCAAGACCACTGTCACACATAGAGCAGGTTCGTGCGACCCAGTCGTGCCCCCTATGTCGGTATTGTTTATTAGATCTAAACAAAGTTTGTTTCGAGAAAATGCAATCGAATGAAATCGTTACAAATAAAAGGTATTTAAAAATTGAGATTAATGTATTAATTTTCAAATGATTTTTGATTAATTGGGCTTAGTGATCTTTGTTATTGGATGCAATTAATAAAAGAACTTAATAAATCTTGTACCCTACGTTTCGCCAGTTATTTTGTTATGAAAAAATTATTTAAATTTAAAAAAAAATGATAAAAACTGACTGTTTTATTTTTAAAACTTGCTTCACAATTAAGGTGCCAGTTATAGCGAACAAAACCGACAAAAATTTCAGATGTAAAATTGTGTATGTTCTGATTCGATTCTTAAGACAAATGCCTCACTGATCGATGGTAACCAACTAAGAGAATTTATTTTGGAAATACAAATTTGAATTGAACTTGTACTTTTTGTTAAAAACGAAATTTGTTATTTTTTTTTCATACGTATAACAGAAAAATAATTAAATACATTTAAAAAAAAAAGTATTATAATTATATTATATTAAAATTATTATGAACAAGAAACATTCTCTGAATTGATTGCCATCGATTAGTGTAGCATTTGTCTTAAGAGTCGAATCAGAACATACAAAATTTTCCATCTGAAAATGTTTTCGGTTTGGTTTTCCGTATCGCTATAACTGGCCCCTAAATCAGACTTAAGAAGCGGTTCCATCCTGTTACAGGAAAAATCACATATTCACACTCAATGGAATGATTTGTCCACAATAAATACAAAAAGTTAAGTCATGCGCTTAGGAAATCTCCCTCCGACAGTATCATTACGCCACCAAAGCGAATTTGAAAATTTTTCTTATCGTAAGCAAGCTCGCGATCCAATTGACAATTCAATAAAAACATCATCAGAAACAACAAACAACATGCTGAGCGGTCAAACGGAATGAATTCGTAACGATATATTTCGTAAATATAAACTTTTTCACTCGAAACATAAATAAATAAAGCGCCACCTGTTGAGCATTTTCGGAATTTATATTTCCTAAACCTTCGCGTAGCAATTACGAACAAACCAACAGAAGGAGGTCAAGTCGTTTTCAAGTTTTAAGCAGTCGAACAAATATAATTATCCCTTTTTATATACATATGTACATATTTGTGTCCTCCCTAAAAATCGTGTTTATACAATTTTTCTTTTCTCCAAAAATAGCAACAAATTCCCAAAGTTTTTCGAACTTCTTTTGTAATGTCGTTAAGTGGTTGCTTCGTTTATTCTATGTATCTACTATATTCATTAGGTTTATGCATTAAAAAAAATCTTTTCGCACAGATACTCTTAGCCTCGTACTGAGCTGACTTGCGCTCAAAAAAAGAAATAAAGCTTTTTCCTGGTTGTTTTTGGTTTTCTTCACAAGTTATTTTGTTCTTTAATTTCTTTCGAATCAATTTGATAATTTGAACTAAAATACCCTTTTCGTTGTTTTAAAATTCAATATTTGACGTCATAACAAACATAAAATCTATAGCTAAAAACCTGAAAAGCAAATCCTTACTCAAAACACAAACAATTAAATAATTAAAATCAATGTAATGGGCAATTTGTCCCGTTTTAATTGTTTAGGAAAATAATAATATAAAATAAAATGTATAAAACAGATATTAAATGTTTTCAATGGGGTACAGCAGTTGCAGTTTATAATCTGGAGTGCTTCTTTCTACCTGTCAGCTGTCAGGGATAAACGTATATGTACTTGACTGTCGATGATAACTTATTGCATAGCTCTGGGGAAACTTAAAATTGATGTTAATTACTTTTTAATTTAGTAACTTAATGGAATGACTGAAATCACTTTATTTAGATTAGTTTTATGATGATGTCCTTTCCGTCCATTTTCTTCTTGTTTTTTCAAGGAGTCTAGCTCACATAAACTGCGAAATTAGAAAACCTGCATTTTAAATCTATTTACACTCAACGTGATCTGAAATAAAAAAAAACACTAAATGGTAAATAGTCGTATACGCTAAAATCAAGTTTTTTTTTCTTCAATTAAATAATATATAAGAGGACATACATATTATGTAGAAGAAAAAGAAAGATGCTCTCTGATTTAAGATTCAAAATATCGAAAGGAGTTTTTAAAGGTGCAAACAATTTAACATGCATTTGAGTTACAATTCGTTAAAGACGTTTTACTAGAAAGTTAAAGAAGAAACGGAATGTTATAAGTATAACTTATAACTTGGCAGATACGTATACAGGGTGTTCGGTATAAATCGTATTACATGTGGTATATCCCCCTTTAGGGCGGAAGAAGCAATTTTCTAAAAAAAAAAATGCTGAGAAACGGACAAAATTATTTCAAAACAACGGTAACATTTACAATGCCATGCTTTACCTCTTTGTAAAGCCAGAAATCTCTTGTTTAATTTTTATTTTAAATTAAGTTGTGTTAGTGAAATAGTATTTGAAAAATTAATTTTCAAATTCCAAATTTTGAAAAAAAAAATGTTTAATAAAATTTCAAACTAATTTTTTTTCCAAAATTGTATCTTTAACACGTAACCAGAAAAACGGATTCTTGGTCAGTTGAGTCGTAAAACTACAGCTACCATTGTAACTATGGTGTCAATAGGCCGCTCAATTTACTAATTGCAATATTCAATACATTTTACTTTTGTATTGACTGTATTGACAAATGATAACATTAAATGTATGAAAATCAAAACTATATTCTTTAATAGTTTAGAACAGTTAACTTATATTATAAGTATTATTTAATTAGTATAAGTTTGTTTCACGTTGGTATTTAACGAATTAAATAAATAAATACTTCATAACAATTTCCAATTGTTGTAAAGATTACAAATTAATTAAATATTATTAAATGACCGAAGCTTATTTCTCTAAAATCAGGCTCTTCTATTTTAAAGGTCAGGTTTTCGAACTCTGGCGATGGTAACTGTATTCATATTTAACTTCCAGTGTTTCCATCTGACTCAAGTTTTGTCTCAGTTTGTCACACCGAATAGTTTGAGCTTTCAAGCCCTCTCTGATTAGGCTCTGAACGACAAAAAAAAAACACATGCTTTATTGTGAAGCGAAAAAGACACTCAAAGGAAACGTTGTCGAAACGAGAGTATCATAATGCTGCACACACTGCAAACTTTTTTTGGCACACAATGTTCTTGGCGAACTCTCGACTTTCTTTACGTCTTGGAGATAAAGTTTCTTTTCGAAAATCATCAAGGACTGTTAAAAGTATAAAGCGTACACAATACCTATTCTCTTTGGCTTATACCTTTTAACTGAGATGAGTCTTTTGGGCGCATAAATAATTCTTTTGTGTTTGCTCTCTTCTACAATGTACATGTCAATGATTATCCAGGAACAGATTTTCGAAAATTTGTGTTGCCTTTGGCAGAGCCATGTACCCCTCCCCTACCCATATCAGATCTTGTGGTTGTTAATCGAATCTTTGCTTCAAAATCAAGAGAAATATGATACAAGGCTACATAATCCTTAAGGAATAATGATGAATATGTGGTTGATTTACCCCTGACAAACCCTCACTATTCATTTGATAGAACTATTAACATTTACAATAAAAAGAGCTGTTGTTTATCAAAATAAAAATTTATTCACAGCGATCTAAATTACCGGTAATTCAAATCGAAATGTATCTTTATTGTTTGTGTATTTATTATGTTGTAACGTAACGTATGGTTAAGATGATTCTGTTTACTCGAATATTTTCCATCTCCATTCTACCTTCCCGTACAATTTAAGTTCCTATACATATACCTACCTAGCCTAATTTTCTGTGTGTGTGTTTTAATATATAAAACACATCGAAACTTTATAACCTTGACTACAAAAAGGCCAATGTACCAGAATATGGGGTTCGTTGTTCGTAGTGGTGTTGGTAGTTCCCAAGCCGGATAGAACAGCTGAGAGCTGACTAAAGTTTCAGGTTTCGATTACTTTGGTTTTTGTTCTTTTTGTGTGATAAGTTCGTTGGGAATCACTTAATAGAAAAAAAGAGGAAACAAGAAAACGACCAAGAAAAACTTGCACTTTGCCGTTTGAGGAACAGGTAGACATCGTAGTCGTCGTCCCTCGTCTGTCATCTTTCGGAAGGAAGAGGATAGAAAAGCAGGTTTTCTGAGCATAAAAACAGGTCGTATATTAAAAAAAAAAAAAAAAGAAGATATAAATCGAAATAACTAAAGGTAATTCCAAGAAAGTATCTTCTCGGATATGCCTACCTGACTGTGTGTATAGTTATAGAAGATACATAAATGGTATGGAAGTGTATCTCTCTCCTCTTTGGTTTGGGATGATGTTTTTACTGGCCAGAAAGGGAGCTTGGACCAGAACTTTTTTTCACACATGATTTGCCATTGTGGAAAAGAATTAACTTTTTGGTAAAGTATTAACAACATGCGGTTTAAGAGTTGTAGACTGGAGTTTAGGTGTGTAGGAGGTCCAGATTTCGTTTTTTTCTGGTTGTTAAGATATCGAAAAATTTAATCAGGAATCAAAGCCAGAAAACCTGACTAAGGATTAAGGAACCTGTAAAAAGTGAAATCAAGTTTTAAAGTATCACCAATGTAGATATTACCAAATTATCTAGGTATATGTATAAATCCTTTTAAAATATTTGACACCCCCTCCAAAAAGTGAAGTTGTACCTACTACTGAGAATAGGTAAATATAAATATGTATTTACACCTATTAGCAGTAGCAGGTAATTGTGAAGATTCTTTTGAAAATATGGGAAATCTTTGACAACCCTCGATATGCGACTCGATTAGGAGTATTTATTTGGATGTAGTTGATCGGTAACGGAGGCATAATGCAAAATTTTCTTCTACTTGTGTCTTTCATTCTCTCCTGCCCAAAAAAAGTAGGTCTGACAATTCTGTCTGTCTATGTGTAAGTCTGTCTGTCGGTCTGTATTAGTTACCTACAGCCTAAACGGATAGACCGCTTCAAACTTGCTACACTAAGGGGTTTTTGGAATTGGCATTCTAGATCAAAAATTAACGATACCTGCAATATGATTTTTAAAATTCAAAACGGCTCCTAATTTGATTAAACTTTCTGAATGACGTTTTTTGTGTAAACTTTATACATACGTTTTGGTTAAAATAGATTTTTCAGAAAAAGTCTTATAATGGTACCGTAAGCCGTTTGACAAATTTTCATAAAAATTTTAATGTTATGTATAATTCTAAAATTTTCAAAAAAAAAGTTTATTTTGGGTTGGAAATACATATTAAACATTTTTTTTTAATTTTTGATTTCTTTCAAACACTTCTGTTTTCTAATATAAAAAACTACAAACTGCTAGATGTTGGCCTACTCAAAAAAATTTTAATAATATTTTCTAAAAGTTTTCAAAAAAAAGGTTTTTTTTTTAAACTGGTCCGAAGATTATGAAATTTTTTTCCTTAAAATTCAAAGCAGTAAAAGAAATCAGATTATTTTTTTTTCGAAAAATCGTTTAAGCTAGTGATTTTTAAGTTATTAATAAAATATCATTATGATTATGATCGAGCCATAAGACCACTTCCACATATTAGAACAAGTTCTTGCGACCCAGTTGCACTATTTATTTAAGCTATGCGTTTCTGTCTTATGTATGTGTGATCGGAACCAATTTCTTTGCGGCTAGTCTAGCCGCTTTTCTCTTATTGGTCAGTCTCCCGTCCTGGTTCGTCGAGACTTATTGTAGACATGCCATGTGTTCGGAATTCCGATAGGACTGTGCTTGGCAAGCTCGTCACCTCGCCCATGATCCTGTGTACCCTGGAAATTAGGACAGAGTGACCTTCAAATTGATGCTAAGACCCATTGCCAAATACACTGCTTTCATAGCAACCGTGAGTGAAATTGTTAAGCAAGACTTGCGACACATTTATGTCTAAACCTTCTTTTTATGTGTTGCTCCAAATAGTGCTAATCTGAGTTAAATTGGCAGGTAATTAAGTTTGAAAAGTTGATGTTTCCGTGGGGTATTTCCGTCCAGCGACGTCTACATTGGTGGTCACTGTTGATTTGCCTTTAAATCTGTGCCCTTCCGTTCTTTCATACATTAAGTACACTGTCATAACATTGCTAAATCTTAAATTTCGGAATACAAATTTTTCTCATATTTGATTTCCGAATTATGAATATTCGAACACTACCTCTATCTCCTATGGATGGTAAAACAATGCTAATCAGTTTAAAAAGGCGGTGCACCGCGATGTTCAGTTTTTTTTTTTAAACACACGGTTTGTCTTCAGTTTTGCGCGGTAGGTACATTGTACATGTAGGTACATGTACATGTACGTACTCGTACATACATACATACTTCGTACAATCTTTTTTCACCAGGTGAGTTACACATTTACCTGTTCTTTAGATTTTTGACGCACGATATTTCCTTGGTTCTGTTATTAGTCTGTTTCTTTTCTTGTGGCTTCTCATACAATTTCGAACAAAAGATGGCATTTGCAGTAGCTACATGGTTGTTGATGATAAGATCTTCATCTTTCTTACAATTACGATGAAATGAGATTTCGCTTACCTGACCATCCACATCGATTAGGTATAACGAAGAAAATTGTTGCTATCAAAATGTTTAAAATGTTTCTCCCTTTTCCCTTTTGATGCCGAAAATCTTTGAATCGCAATTTTTCGACTGGAATCACTAAACTTGTATTGCCATTCGGTAGTTGCATTTGTTTTTACGAGATGTTCTAAATCACAAAACGAAACAAACGGCTGTAGTCAATATTTTATTGAATTACATTTTGCGTGTCCAGGCTTCCTCGGTATTTGCACCTCATAATCATGTTAGGCCTTGTTATTGCTGGTGTTTTGAGAAAGCATCCTCATCTCATCATAATTTGTATTTGTACATCGTCGTCCAATATTTTAAAATGTTTGATAGTGTTTTACGCTCAACGGCCGGGGAGGTGTGTTTTGGGGGTTTCTTCCCAAATGTATGTTGAATTTTTGATGTTGGTTATGATTTAGTGGAAAAGTGCTTAAAGAACAGATCCATCCATTTTGTTTACCTCAACCTAAATTTGATTGTCCCTTTTTCTAAGCCTACTTATTGTTCCAATACTTTCTGGCGGCACTTTATTAAAATGTTTACCGGCACAATTTTAGTGTCTTTGAAGAAAAAAAAAGTATGGTACCAATTAAACACAACCTAATACATATATAACACCTTTCTATATTCATTGGTAGGTACTGATTAGACAGTTTTTGAAATGTTATCAACATATTATTTTACCGTGTATTTTACACCAAGGTAGGAACACTTGGGGCTTTGAAAAAAAAAAACATTGAAAAAATCGCATTAAATTTTATTAATCTCTTTAAATGTTTTTTTGGTGACAATGAAGTAAGTGATCTGATTTCTTTTACTGTTTTGGATTTTAAGAAGACAAATTTCAAAATCCTTCGACCAGTTTTTTTCAAACTGTTTTTTTTTTTTAACTTTTCGAAAAAATATTCCAATTTTTTTTTTTTTTGGGGATGCAAAATTCTAGGACTTTGTAGTTCTTATCATTCTTTTTTAAGTGTTGCAGACAGTCCATTGTGGACCACGGCCCCAACCAACAATCTTCGCCAGCTAGGCCGATTCCTAGCCTAAGTCTTGCACACAAAATCAGAAAATTTTTAAGTTTTACATTCAGACACACAGACCTTTCTGAATCAGAGTTTGAATATTTAAAAAATTACCCTTTTGACTTTTAAATCTATACAAGGTTTTTTTCGGCACAAGATAATTGTGAAGGTAGTTTTAGATAAGACAAAAATCATTTCATGATACTATGTACTATGAAAAAAGTAAAAAAACATAATTGATTTCTTGGGGATTCTTTCGAAAAGAAAATTTGGTTGTGCTTGACTGAAACTCATTTTTTGTTTTAAATGCTTGATTTTTAAAAATTTGATCATGCTTACGATCACACGTAGTCTTAAGTGTCAATTCGAGCCTTTGGTTATCTCAAAAACTCTGTTAACCCCTTCAACGTTTGTAGGGTCAGTTCTCAGGTGGCACGGATTACACGAAAACAAGGAAAAACAAAAATGTTCAAGTCCACCAGCATAGCACTTCTTGCAGACATTTTATTCCTTTAAAGTAATTTCAACAATTATGCAACTCAGGATAAAGGTTCAAAGTAAGTCCCTCTGTTTCAAACAGTTCTCACACTCAAATGTCCTTCCCAACTCTTCTGAAATCCCATTAGTGCCTTCATATCCGAGTTTCAGAGTTTTCTCTACGGCAGACCGCTCCTTTGGACCCTCTCTTGTCCTTCAAAATGGAATGAGTTATTTACATAAAGTTGAGTTGGGGTGATAAATGTTCATTCTGGAGTGCTGGTATGATGTAAAAGTGAGTGATGATGTGGGGTTAGAACATTTATGGTTATGGCAGAGCCCAGGAAAAATTTTGTATACCTAGAGCTCAAATCAAAATGTTTACAATTGGTTGATATTGGTATAGGTGTATTTTGTGGAGTTATGCAAATGATAGGTATGTAGTTAATAAAGTTCCTGCATTTAGGCTGATTGGGAATTTTGTTTGGATAACACATGATTAATGGAATAAGTTTTAAAACAGAAAAGCAACTTAAAATGCATCTTTTTAAAACCCCATCGCTAGTAATTATTAAAAAATAAAAGTAAATTGGTATCTTATATCTTATCTAAAAGGTTGGTTGTAGGTGGGGAATATGTTTAGTGATAACTTCAACTATCTTGTGGTTGCCTGCTATTTAGAACATTTTGTTTTAAATGATAGTTAGAAAAGAGAAACAAAATTGCCCTTTTGTGAGGAAGTAATGAGAAGATAGAGTTGTTAAGATACTCAAAGAATAATCATAAATATTGTAGTTGGGAAATTTTGCAGCTTGCAAAAAATTTAAATAAAATTGACCTCATAGGTATTCAAAAAGTTCGGACTTAGTGCTCGAATATTTTCCCCTCATATTCTTCTTTAAATTCACCAATATCACAATTTTCCATCACACTATTTGTAATGTTTTCCATAATTATAGTTTATACACAATCTTATTTTGCCAAACAGAGTTTGTTCAACAAAAATGGTGGATTTCACTGGATTTCACAGGTTCAAAAACTTAGCCTTTTTTTTAACCAAAAATTTTATATTCCAAATTTCAGTTTGCAAGCTCAAAAATTGCGACCTCTAGAGAGTATGCATTCGGACGGACGGACGGACGGACATCGTTAACTCGAATAGGCTTTTGATTCCGATTCAGAATTTATATACTTTTCTATACCTAACGGGATTATTTCTCTATGTTACAAACTCCACACCAAATAGATACAATATACCCATTCTATAGAATAGGGTATAACCATTCTATAGAAAAGGGTTATACAATATAAGGAAAAGCTTCAATTCGTTCTTCACATTACTGCAAATTGTATTTAATCTTCCGATAACAACACTTTTGAAATTACATACACAACAACGTGGCTTACAGTACCTCAGCCAGGATTAAAAGGAAACAAAATATTTTAAAGGATAACAAAAAATATTTGTTGAAACATAACAATTCATTGACTTTAAAAATAAAAGGAAATTCACGAAAATACAAAATTCTGGTTAGGAAATATTATTTACTTAAAGAATTAATGAATATCTCTTTCCTGGTGTTCAGGACATACAGGACAATTTTATTGTTATATATTATCACACACATCTTTATTGTTTTTGTATTTTTGGCCCATGGGGGGACCCTTTGCAGTGGGCGTCCCAGAACCCCCTATATTTCTTCAGCCAATTCTTAAACATTTTCGTATGAGTAGAACACAACATGGGGTAGTATGTAACCCCAGTGCATACGGCATCCTTCCGTTTGAGCAACTGATACCTGAAATACTTAACTACAAATACATAGAGCGGTAAAGAGATAAATAAAGCCGAACCGGAATAATAGTTAAAATAAAACTGCTTGGGGTCCTGGCACACCCCTGTTGTTATCCGAAGGTTAAAACCTTACTTTAAAGGGTAAACATTGTTGTTCGTAAAATCTTGTTCAAATATTAACTCTACTTCTTTTTCCGTATCTGATAAATTTTACACAGTTGACAATGGTAAGTAGCTCTGTGTATACTGTTTAAAGTCTTAATAAAGTATACGCTTTAAAAGAATTTATTAGTGTGTAAGTTTTTTCACGTCATTTGCAAAATATTCCAAAATACATCAAGATTTTATTTTAGTCGCATTAAAGGTGGCAGAAAGTTTCTTATGTTAGACAATGGCTTGGGGATATAATGAAAAATATATTTACCTATATGTTGTGGGAAAATTACTACAAACGATCAATCATTTCTTTTAAATTAATTTTAATAATTGACGTTTTAGAGGTTTCTTGAAAACATAGCAATAATAATTTTTACTTGCGATTATAGGTACTATAAGGCAAATTATGCATTCGTAAAAAAAAAATTCTAACAATCAAACATGACATTACGATGATAGAGAAGTCGAAAAAAGTGGGTCCGACAATTCTGTCTGTCTGTCTGTCCGTCTGTCTGTATCGGCACCTACAGCCTAAACGACTGGACCGATTTGCTTCAAACTTGGTACATAGCATTATTATGCCGTCCTTTAGAGGGGTTTTTGGATTTAGCATTGAAACTTTAAAAACTAACTGTTCCTACCATACGATTTTAAGTAAACGGCTCCAATGATTTCGATAAAACTTTCTGAATAGTGTTGTCTGTTCAAACGTTATGTTTTGGTTGGAATAGATTTTTCAGGAAAAGTCTTATAACGGTACCTCCCATAGGTCTGGTTTTTTTTAAATCCAATTTTCTCGTCAGCCACTTGACGCATTTCGATGAATTTTTTAATGTAGAAGCTCTTTTATAAACAAAATAATATAAATTCTTGAACTTTTCAAAAAAAGTTTTTTTTTAGTTTTTTATAAAAGTTTTAAAATTTGTTTTTTATTTTTTTGTTTTTTTCCAAAAACGGTTTAATCTATTTTTTTTTTTTTTTAATTTTACTTTTCTTATAAAAATTAGAAAGTGCTAGAAATTGGCATACTCAAATAAAATTTGGAATGTATTTTCGTAAAGTATTTCAAAGAAACCTGTTTTTTTTTTTAAACTGGTCGAAGGATTTAAAAAAAAAATTCATTAAATTCTAAACAGTAAACGAAATCAGATGGCTTACTTCTTTTTTTCAAAAAAAAAAAAAAACGTTTTAACTAGTGATTTTTAAGTGATCAATAAAAAATGTATATCATTTTTTCCCTGCTCTTTTTTCCAAAATCTCAAACCATAAGACCACTGTCACACATTAGAGCAAGTTCGTCCGACCCAGTCGTGCACTTTGTTTTATTTGGCGTGTCTCCAAAAACATTTCAAACAACTAGGTATAAAAACAATTAATAATGACCGTCTTCAAAAGTTTTCAGTTCCTACCAATGCATACAATCAAAAAAAAAAAATATTACTTTCATGCGTTGGAACGTGGTTAAGAAAACTTAAGTTTTAAATTTCATAGAAATCGGTTAAGGCATTAACGGAAAAGAAAATAATTTTACAGAACGGTTCTATGGGGCTTATAACACTTTTTATGAAAAATGCATTCACTCCAAAAGATAGACCTTAAGTACAATACAATTTCCAGAATATTAATTTTTTTAACGTTTGTGTGGCAGTTGTCGTTATACCTGGAGGCATCGGGAGGCTCGAGGCTGTGGAGATCCAATAAGCACTTACCATTAAGTTTGAAGCAAAACGGCCCTTCCATTTATAATGCAGAAGTGCGAAAAGACAAACGGACAGAATATTCAAACCCGCTTTTTCAACTCCTCTATCACCGTAATGTGTAATGCCATGTTTGATTGTTATCTCAAAATCCGTAAACAAAAATTGCTCGACTGTTTCGAATCTATACATATTAACGAAATCCGTTTTAGTTATGTTTTTGTAAGATTATAAACGTTACCGAAAAAAATACTCGTACCAGCGAAATTTTTTTATAAACGACAAAAGAGATACAAAACATTTAAAGCCCTCAACTGAATTTCATGTGAACGTCCTCATTTAGCTATCAGTATCATAAGAGTATAAGACTAAGAGAAGTAACAGACAATGCAAAAGTCAATGAACAATATCTCATTAATTAAACATTAGATTGTAGGTATATAACCGTTAATTATTGCACAACCACCTCTTTTAGTACAAACTAACACATATGTATGTGCATTTTACAAGATGGTATTCCAATTTTGTGAAGCTACCACCAAACAGAGGTATACGTAGTACATCACTTTTAAAAGGAAAAAAGTCAAGTCATTGTTGCGAAGCAAAGTTTTCAACAAATGTCAGTGTCCCACGGCTGGCTATTTTCAACTTGAATCGCGTGTGCAAAACTCTGCCTTAAACACTTTTAATGTGTGTTAAATATAAGAAGGTGCATGCAATTCAAATAAAAATCCTGAAAATTAACCAAAGTCGTTCATAGTTTTGTAGTTTTACAAATAAGGGGTGTATGTGAAAAAAAATGTGCCAGAAAAAAAATAGTTTATTCTTTTAGAAAAAAGGAAAAAAGAATAGGACCCAGTATAGAGCCTTAAGAAACACCTCTGATGGCAGGAAAGTTATTCGGGATTGTCAACGCTGCATTCCTCCATAGAAAAAGCATATCATTAAATTCAAAAACGAACTTTCAAAAAGTTGTAATGTCAAGAAAGTCTCTCTCATATATCTTACCTGGCCGGCCGTCTGCGGTACGTAGTTATGTGTTTTCATTTTTTTATCTACAAATCAAGAGTAAAGCAAGTGACAAAATATTTGTAGTTGAAAAATGAGCTATGACATTCCCCTGCACCTCGTCCTTTTAAATATGATCTAGAATGAAATGGGAACACCGGGGTGAATATACAAATTGGTTTCTTTTTAAATCATATGTTATTTTGACACTGAGAGCTGCTTCCTGCTTAAATCTTAAATCTTTAGAGAAAGTCAATATTATACCTCCGCGGAAAGAAAGAAGTTACTTTACTCTTGAACAACTCTGGGAAAAATTGAAAACATATTTCCAAAGTTTGTGCTGTGTAGCCCAAACAGTGCGATTTTTATAAAGGAGTTTTGGCCGAAATGAAGCACCCACCGCGCCTGCTGTGCGCAAGTTTGTGTAAAAAGTCCGTGAGATTGGTATTCTAGTGGACAACACTCATCGTTCCCGTCGTCTTATGATGCGCATATACGAGAATGTGGCTGCTGTAGCCGAGAGATATACAATGCATATATACATCAAACATCATACATGCATATCTATACTTTAGATGCAAAATAAAATTCTTTAAATCATCAGCAACATATTTGACGTGCGTGTATGTGGTTTTTTTCTTTTTAAAACAGGACAAAGAAACCAATGCTCCTAGGCAAAAGGACAGATGTGTGATTAAAGGAGTATTATTATATGTTATTATTATTATCCTCTGTATATGTAGTACATTATGTGTGTATTTCTTTGAAAATAAAGACTACACCACATTACCTGGTGTGTTCATCACATTTCTAGAGTCCTTGATGGGGATGACAGGCCAGCTGCTTGAAATTATCAAGTGGATGTTAAAAACTATTTAAATGGATGCCGCCTAAAAACATAGACCGAATCCTGTTTTTTGATAAGACTTTTGATATTTTCCACAATTCGTGTACCTATCACATAAAATGTGAAACTGAAAACTGGTACCTTCGCCTATGCACTCTTTGTGTGTTGTGTAAGGTGCAAGAAGGATGATGCATATTCTGCAGATGTGTGACGATACGCCAATGATTGCAGGAAATGCTGTAAAATCGTTTTTTGGGATGGAATAATGTTTTCTGTAAGCATAATTTGAAGTCACATTTCGATATTTTCAGTTGTTTAAAAAAGAAAAGAAGAAAGTGAGTCTGACAATTATGTCTGTCTGTCCGTATGTCTGTATAGTTACCTACAGCCTAAAGGGCTGGATTGATTCGTTTCAAACTTGGTACACTGTATTATTATGATGTCCTACAGAGGGGTTTTTGAATTGAGTTTTCTAGCTCAAAAACTAACGGTATCTGCCATAGGCATGATTTTTAACAAAAAACTCATTTTTCTCAAAAACAGATCCTATGATTTTGATAAAACATTCAGAATGATGTTTTTTCCGTAAATTGTATGTTTTCGTTACAATAGATAAATTGTTTAATGTAAAAGCTATTTTCTAAACGAATATTAAATTCTTAAATTTAAAAAAAAAGTATATTTTTTTTTTTAATTTTAATTTTTTTCAAAAATTTGTTGTCTGATAAGATCTAAAATTGCTAGATGTTCAAAACTTTTTTTTTTTTAAAGAACTTGCCCGAGGACTTAAAGTTTTTTTTTTAAATTCAAAACAGTAAAAGAAATCAGATGGCGTACCTACTTATTTTTTTCAAAAAGAAAAAAAAAACAACCGTTTAACTAGTAATTTTAGAGTGATGAAAAAATTGTATATGATTTTTTCCCGCTTCTTTTTCAAAATCTCTAGCCCCAAGACCACTGTCTGTCACACATTAGAGCAAGCGACCCAGTCGTGCACTTAATTTCTTAAAGTAGTTTAAGTACTGCAGTAAAAATCAAAGTAGAAGCTTTTGTGTCTCGAAACCTTGACTTATCAATCTCGTATGTTGACTGACTTTTTATACTTCAACTTTTTGAACGGAACACAGATTCATAGATAATCAATAGAAAGTGATAAATAATTTGATAGCTGATATTATTAGGAAGACGAACCGCGTAGCTTAACATTAAAGAGAAATAAACAGTTGTTCTTAAAGTGGAATCTAAGTGTGCTAATTTGACTCATTTGTTTTTTGGAGGTATTGAATCAGACCCGTACACCTGGATTATTGCAGGAAAAAACTTCAAAATGCTGTAAGATTGAACAAAAAAATCTTAATAAGTGTCGATGAAAAGATTAAGGTTTCATAAATCTTGAGATTCTAATCCCTATAATAATAATTGAATTCAACTCCTTTTAGGTGTTAAAATTATTAAATATATGTGAAGGAACCCTACTTATAATACTTACTTATACGTATTGTTGAAAGGTAATCAGCGATAACAATTATATCTAGGCCCTAGGGGCATCGAAAAAAAACAAGGCACATGCATTAATACATTAAATATCTGTGCGTAAACAATATAAAACCATTTCATTAGAAAGTATTTTAATGAAGAAATATATCAGACGAATTAGATAATCTTCAGTTGTTTTTATCTTTATACAAACATTATAAAGTAAATATAAAAGAACCTTTCCCTTCCTAACCATAAGTATACCTAGAATAAGTTTAATCTTTTAGATTCTTTTAAGATACCTACCTACAAAGGGACTTAAAAAAATCTCTGGAGGGATTAAATTTCGCTACTGAACATTTTTTCTGCTTGATCCTTCCTGGATGTTTGTTGTAGATTCCTTTGAAGTTTAAAAATAATTGTCTCCACTCACACTCACACACACACACACAAACACATAACCATCGCAGACATACGTTCTTCATCGTAATTTTATTTCTTTTCCAGGACATTAAGAATTTTCAGACATTTTTTTTTCAGGAAATCCCAATTCTATATCATAACCCAGCCCAAACATTGAACGCGTTGTAATTTCAATTCATTTCGTCACCGAACAGTTGACGTGAAATATCACTTAAGAAACACTCATATATTTCTAGAAAAGTGTATGTCTATTTTCTGGGATAGAAATTCTTCTCCGCTTCTATCGTAGGTATCCTCTTTTCCGTTTTTATCAAATGGCTTTTTAATCTACGTAAGCTATGATGGCCCTTTAAGTGGAAACGTGTTCTTCAATGGGGTGAAAAATTTCTGTTTGGTAATAAATGTTCCCTCACGAACATATTCCAGGTTTTTTTTTTTCTCAAAAACCGCACCCAGTGCGCATGAATATTACATTTGCAAAAAAAAAATTGTTATGCCTTTAATATACACGTCGTTGGTGTAGTTATTTTTGTTGCAATAATAATTATACTTCATGCTATATTCAAAGGGAATTCATAACAGGACATACAAATTCATCCTGATTTAGATTGAAACATTAAGAGATGCACAAGATCGATAGAAAAATAAAAACAAAAGATTGCTGTTACTTTAAAACAGGGTAGGTATATACTTAATACTTCTGGTTAACATTATTATTAAGGTCTCGAATACATGCATCGTTTTCAAGTAAATAGCAAGAAACACCAAAGTGAAGAATCATGCCTGATTCACAAAATCAGAACGAGAAAAAGTGACAGCGATAATCGCGACGCTCTCGTCTCGTCGTGACGCGAGGTTGTGAATCAGGCATCAGCTGATATTATTTCATCAATTGCATATTCCACTACAAGAGAAGAAAACACCTAGAAGCACCTGTAAGGTCTTGTGAAACTATGCCATTATATTAAATGAACGAGAATTCAAGAGGCTTTAAGAACACTCAACTATTCGAGCTTCAGGAATTTTCGATAGAAATAAAAAAGTAAATGCCGATGGCTTAGAATATTACAATTATAAAGGACGAAACAGAGCAGGGTAAGGCATTTAACATTTGTGTAGTGCGACTAAAGAATGAGTCTCTATAACTAACAGAGCCTCCGAAATGAGGTCAGTAAAGAAAACTGCTGAGCATTCCTATCAATTTATTATACAAGGAACTGTTCCAGATAAGAAAATATTTCACTGGAATAAGCGATGAAATAAGGTGAGACAAGAAAAATGTCAAGGGAGTTCCAGTGATATATAGAAGTTCCTTTCACCAATTAGTTTCAAAGCTCTCATCTGAATTCTATACAGGAGCCTCAAATGAGTAATAGAAGCACCAGCGTAGATAAAAGGGTTATACCCAAGCTTTGGGCGAATATACGCCTTGAAAGTTTTAGTCAAATCAGACAGGGAAACATATTTCTAGCTCCGGCGTAGATACCTTGATCATTTTGGCGAAATAAAACTTTCCTAGAAGAAGGCGGTTAGTAATACAATACCGGGAACTGTTCACTTTCCTTGCTGCCAGTGCCTTTGAAGCACAAAAAGTACTTAACTCTAACGATTCTCATCAACGAATATTTCTTGCGCTTTACATTTTTTATCTTTTGTGATCAGTTATTTCACTCACATAATCATATAAACATTATAATGTCAAAACTGAGCAAAACCAATTTCCTCGTTGTATTATTTTTGAAAATGAGTGGTTCCTCGAGTGAAGCCAATTATTGTTATCCCCAGGGGTGTTTTTTAGATGTCACGTTGTCTGCTTAGGGTGCTGTCATGTACAACAGGCTTAAGTTAAATTTTGTGTGTATTGTTTCTTTCTTGATCAATTTACTTGTTCTGTCACCAAGTTAGTTTTGATTTTGAAAACTATCTGAAAACATAACTTTCAGTAACCAGACCCGCCTACAGACCTACGTTGTCCTACTAAGAAAATGCCTTATATGTCAGGCGTTTACGAGTACGTCAAAATTTTAATATTTGTCGTGATGTCAATTTCACTCGTTAATTGGACTATGGAGTATATATTAAGTTGTGTGAACTAATAATTTACTTTTTAGACACCATACATGACGAACTACTGCCGCATTTTATATAGCGGTTTGTGATTTTACGAAACGCTTTGTTTTCGGCTACTTGGCTACCATGACGAACATTACATAAACAAATTCTTCTTGTACTGAATTGAATTGAAAAGGACGAAGCAGAGTATTGAAAAGAAACATTAACGTACAAAAACAAATCTAAGGACATAGGTACGATTTGTTTGTACCTATTTTAAATTTTAAAAGAAGATTAAGAACTTATATACATGAATGTATATGTAAGTCAAAAGAAAGCAGCAGGACTTTTAATAACTGCAGAGAGTATACACTGATGCACACTTACAAAATTAATTCTTCTCCTTTTCAAAAAGAGGAACCCCTATTTATTAAGAAGAGAATCATCACAATGCAGAAAAGTTATTTATTTTTATTATTGATTTTATGATAGCAAAACAAAATATAATGAAAGAATACCTTAAAGGTGTTTTGAGTTTCTCTAAATTGTATTCAGTCAAGGTGCATTTGTTGAAAATAAGGATATTATAATAACTTGAAAAATTGAGCTGTGTTATTTTTTTTTAGTTATTTGCAAAAGTCACAACAGTATTGTTAGTTTTGTTGAAATTTAATTCAAACTGTGGTCAGTAAGATTTGAGAATGACTACTTTAAAATCCTGAAGCGTTTGCATCTGAACAGTATTTATTATCCTAAACTTTTCATAAAGTTTAATTAACTTATACAAAGGGTGGTGCTCATGAGGCTAACTTAATACGTCCTTCGAACTGACTCGATCTCAAGCCTGCTGTCTATAATTTCTTTCTCCCAGTAGTCGACAATCTGCCTCCACCCGGTCGCTCCATCAAAGATAAGTTCTATTTTCGCTTCTGACTTCCTCGCGCAGCAGGACCGGGATGCCGAGTATTCTGTACAGAGTCTCCTTGGTTCTTCTCGATATTTATTTATTCTTTAATTGCTAACTTATCCCAAAGAAACATCACACCGATTAGCGAGTGTTATATAATTTTTAAAGCTTACAAGATTGTCCAAGTATGTAGATAAAAATCCTTATTACTTATATCAATAACCACGCTCTGACCAAGTCGAGTCTGACGCCTTAATACGTGTTCTATTATAAATCAATTAACTTTCACGAAACAAAGGAGGATGGGCAAATTGGTCCAACCCACCAACAGAAACAAGATATACGTCGTTGGAAAGGTCTTGTCGAGTACATCAATCTTTAGTATGGGCATCCAGCTCTAAACAATGGGAGAGCTGAGATAATGGTCAAACTATGATGCATTTTTCAAAGTTAGCTATGGTTTGGTATCAATAACTTAAAGCAACAATATGTATGTCGTTGAAAAGGTGTGCACAAGGCGACGATTTTTTGCTATGGGCACTCAGCTCTATGTCAAAAGGCATCTGACATAATGCACTTAATTCATTTCTATCTTCTGAGTAACTTAACATTGTTTTGGTAATGTTAACCAACAGATATAAAATATACGTCATTTCTGTTGGTATGGAGGAAGGTCAGTACCAGGATGCACCCAAAAAAGACTAATTAACAATATCTTTTATCTCTGGTCTGATATGGATTACAACTTGATACCTATATCAACAAATATTGGACTTGAACAGATCTTTCCAATGCTATTTTTGTTTTGGTTGTTGATGGTAGAATAAGAAAATGCAACGGTGCAGTAGAAAAAGGGTAATTTTCAAAGTCCGTTATCTCAGCTCTCCCATTGTTTAGAGCTTGGTGCCCATATTAAAAAACCTTCCATTTGCAAAGACCTTTCCAACGACGTATGTCTTGTTTCTGTTGATGGGTTGGACCAAATCCCATACAAAATTGCCCATCCTCCTTTTAATTTCAGAAACAATTTGATTTTTCAAAAATTGCTATTCACAGAAAATTATCAAATTGTAAATGGACGATCGTAAATGCTTTGACTGTTTAATTTTAATTGAACATAAAACAGGCCATATGGCTTTTAGAAACAACCGGAATTGTACAATATACATTGTACATACACATAATCTCCATTGTAGCGTTTCACTGTGGTGTGCACCAGAAGTCGTTACTTATAGCTAGAAGCTAGCAGCTAGCATGCAGCAATATTGCTCAAAGAATGGTACAGTGGTATAGTGCTTGGTTGCTTAACTTGAGAGTTGTGAGTTCTAAGCAGCAATTTTTATTTCTTCCCCCAGTTTCACTGGATGACATTCGTGGGATTTACATGAGATTATTATCACCTAAATTCTCAATCCACTGTACCACCTTTCTTTCCTATCTTTCTATTCCCTCTCTCCTTGCTCGCACATGTTAAATCATTATGAGGGTATTCATATCCCCTTGAGTGCGAGTGAGTTATACAAAAAAAGTTCAAATTCAGATAAATGCACATTGAATAGTCGTCGGGTTTTGTTGCAGGTTAATCTTCAAATCAGAAACAAACAAAAAACTACACAAATATGTCACCTCAACTAAACATAATAAATAGAAACAGAATAATATAAATAAATTGATTCTATAATTGAATTCTGCTAACCCTCGTGGTTGATCGAAGTGATGCGTGCTTTCTTAACCTAAAATATCAGTTGGAAAGATGAAATCAGCTAATTCATGCAGGGGGTACCGAATCATACGCTCCGAAATAATGCATCAATAGGTTTGGTCGCTCTATCTTTCTAAACATTTGGTTGAAATCTCGAGTACAATTATTATTGTTCTACTTGTCCACCTACCTTGTAAGAAAAAAAGAAGAAAATAACGCTGCATGAGTTCAAAGGGTCAATAAGGCGAGGGATGGCTTTTTTTATATTTATCAAAATGGAATGTCTGTTTGAGTGTGGGTATTGCGTAGGCTAACACACCACCGCACCGCTGTCAATGAATCCAAAGAAATTTCTCCCGATAACTAATAGACTGATATGTTGACTAACGGTTAGACGACAGATGATAAAGATTAGTTTTTGTTGTCTATGTGAAATACCCACAGTGCCACATTTCCTATACCTATACCTAGACAACACATGGTGCGTCTGCGTACCTACCCATGGAAGTGTTTGTCAGATGTTGAAATTCGGTTCGTCAATTGAATCAGTTTGACATCGTTTGAGAATATTGTGCATAAAAGATTGAGTTCTAAATGTAATAGTTATGTTGCTCATAAGAAGAAAGGCATTTCAAAGCGTTCAATACTTAAGAATGGAACATTTTCAGAATTGGTAATATGTAGTTAGGACCTTCAGGAGTAGAGAAAAAGAAATCTAGGAGTGCATAAAGTGGAAGGGAAATCGAAAGCAAACTTATGTTTGGAGACTCTAACTAACCAACACCTAGTGATATCAAAATTAATAGATACTTCGTCATCCTAGACCGCGGCTAAAATGCCCTAGACAGCGGCTAAAATGCAGAGCAGCTGCAGTGGTAAAAGTTGAGTTAGCTTCTATTTTCCGAACATGCGTGCATGTCACAATCCGATCTAGGAAACAATTGAAGTTAACTTACTGTCATGGTCCGCAATGAAAAAAATTAAAAAAAATGTAATTTCTTTTTCTTAGGTTTCAAAGCAGGGTTGTATAAAGTTATAGAACAGATAACGCATACATTTTTCTTAAACCTCGTTTTTGAATTTATTTTATGTCAGTTTGTGCAGCAGTAATAATTCTATATACCAGTTATCAGGATATATGGTAACGACTGCAATTGTCCCGCAAGGAAGCATTCTAAGCCCTGTAGTGTTTGCTCGATCCATTGATGATGTTAATTATATTCTTACTGTTGATGCAGTCCTTGATATGTTTAAGCAGGCTAAGGACTACAAATCAAATTGTTGGTCTACTGTGATACATGAGAATTTCACATTAACGTACAAACAAACCGGCACCGATTTTGCGATCCAAACAAAAAACCGAATACATCCTGAAAAGCAAAGTGATACAGTGCTTACTAAAAGTTCATATATATTAAGTATTAACCCAAAGGAGATGGCCCATTTTTGGGCCCAGTGCGTCCACTAATGAATCTAATATCAAATGAAAGGTGATATTAAGGACATTATGTGGGTGAAATATTTTTAAAATCGTTCGTGGGGTTTTTGAGATATTTGAGCTTGAAGTTGACTAATTCAGAAGCAGAATTTCACTTATTTTTCCGTCAAAACGGCTTATATTTTCTGATGTAAGATACGTAGGGAAATAAATCTGGTATCAAATGAAAGGTATTTTGTCTACCTTTTCATCGTTATAAAAATTATTTTTGTACATATCCTATATTCTCCAATATTTCGTTTTAAGTTATTAGAAATCAAGTTTTTTGTATACTTACTTTTTAAACGTCAATATCTTAAAAAGATCGGCAGTGATTTCTAATTTCATCATTTTAAATTTTATTTGAATCATTTTAAAGATTATTTATTTACCTTTAATTTGATATATAATTTAGTGCCCTTTATTAAATACAAACTTAGTTTTGAATTAACTTACAAATGGACTTTTTGGCAACACACAGTTAAATGAAAATGACCAACCAGCCATAATCATATGTGACGGAACTTATGTTTACCTCCAAAAAGTTCAAATTATAGTTTCCAAAAAGCAACATATAGTCTGCATAAGTTTCAGAATTTAGTTAAACCCTTTATGATGACATGCTCTAACGGCTATATAATAGATTGATTCTGATGCAACAATTATTAAAAATCTTTTTAGAGATGAATATGGGAACATGAGGCGTTTTGTTAAAGAAAATGATGTTTTATCCTAGACAGAGGTTTCAGGGCTGCTATTTCAAGCCTAGAATCCTACGGGTACAAAGCTCACATGCCTGAAACTGTTTTGGAAGGGAATAATCAGCTGACAACAGCTCAAGCTAACAAGACAAGATGTGTTACAATGGTAAGATGGGTTGTGGAAGTTGTCAATGGACGCTTAAAGAGAGATTTTAAACTATTCCGCCAAAACTTTTTTAATTTAGCTACTCGTCACTCAATGGATGATTTTAAAATTGCAGCTGCAATCCTTAATAAGTTCCATCCTCTGTTAGAAGACAATACAGATGCCAGCGTTTTACTGGAGTTGGCTTTGAGTAGATTAAATACTCCTAACCATTTAGGCGATTTTGTTAGGGAAAATAACTTAAATAGAACTAGGGCAGTGTTTCGTAGAATTAACGGACACATTCCAAGCTTAAATAACTTTCCTTTGCTTGATTTGACAGAGATTCGTAAAATATCATTGGGAAATTATCAAATCAAACAAGCTCGCTCTTATTGTGGGGAACATCTTAAAAGCAATAGAAGTTATATAATAGAAGTTTGTGAAAATGTAATAAGAATCAATTCTACACATCAAAGCCTGGTTGGAAACAATTATTTACTTAAAGGTCGCATTCAATCTCGACACATCAGTGGGAAAATATATTTTACATACATCCTTTTCAGTAATGAATCTGATGTAGCCAATAGTTGCAACGCAATAGAAGCGTACTATTGCAATTGTCTTGTAGGAATGAGAACTGTTGGTTGCTGCGCTCATGTTATGAGTATTTTGTGGTACTTAGGATTTGCTCGTCACCAACAAAATATGAACATAGCTCCAGCTTTATTTTTAAATACTATTTTAATAGACAATGAAGTTGAAGGAGAATAAATCTGAAATAATACTTAATATTATAATGAATGTAGGACGTAGGTTATTATGGTGTGTAATTAAACCAAAATGAATTATAAAAATCTATTAGTTCAATGCAATAACTCCATTTCGCATTTAATATAAGTTAAAAGTTATGTCTCATATTAATAAAAATCATTTAGTTTTAAACCTTTTTGTACATATCAATATTGAAAAAATAAAGACTAAAAGTTATTACATCTACATAATTGCGTGTCTTTTATAAACTTCTTATGAAAATAAAAAGAAAACGGTAAGTTTTTTACATGGACTATATTTTCGAAGTATAGCATGATGCATATTTTCTTAAATAACATCACCTAGATTGTCATCAATATAAATGTTGTTTATCGGGCTTGAAGTAAGTAATAAATAATACATGTTTTGCTAATTTTGGTTAAGAAATTATAAAAAATAACGCTAAACGAAAAAGTGCATAGCACATAGTGCATGTAAATATGCTTTTTAGTGTAAGTTAATTCAAAACTAAGTTTGTATTTAATAAAGGGCACTAAATTATATATCAAATTAAAGGTAAATAAATAGTCTTTAAAATGATGTTAAAAAATTAGGAATCACTGCCGATCTTTTTTAGATATTGACGTTTAAAAAGTTAGTACAAAAAACTTGATTTCTAATAACTTAAAACGAAATATTGAAGAATATAGGATATGTACAAAAATATAGGATATGTACAAAAATACGATGAAAAAGTGGGCAAAATACCTTTCATTTGATACCAGATTTATTTCCCTATGTATCTTACATCGGAAAATATAAGCAGTTTTGACGGAAAAATAAGTGAAATTCTGCTTCTGAATTAGTCAACTTCAAGCTCAAATATCTCAAAAACCCCACGAACGATTTTAAAAATATTTCACCCACATAATGTCCTTAATATCACCTTTCATTTGATACTAGATTCATTAGTGGACGCACTGGGCCCAGGTTCCCTAGTAAAATGGGCCATCTCCTTTAAAGTATTAAATGCAACAATTAACATCTTGAAGTCACTCCTTTTGAGGAATCCGGGCGGTTCAAATAACTTTGTTCAAGTAGTTTTAATAATAATTGCTTGCATTTTGAGTGTGAAAAAGATAAAAGTTTTTCTTCACCAAAATGTAGAACTGTTTATCAACAAATTAGATTACTTACCAAAAATGCAATCTTTCATGTAATCATAATTTCAAAAACAATTTACAAGAAATTAAACTAAGTATTAGCCAGGGCATCGTCGTAAAATTCTAGAACTTTCTACAGGAACCTATACTCTGTCTGAATGAAGCTATTTGAATGTGAAAAACTCGTCGCGTAAAGTGAGTATATTATTTAAAGCAAGACATTTCTTTCCCCACAGATACAGAGGCGATATTCAGCGAATTTGTAATCTGTGTAATAGAATAAAGTAAGACTATATTTGACATTTTGTTGCCATAACTCCAATTTCGAGATTGTACTAACATGAAAAATTTATTAAACGGCCCTCAAGGTTCGTTTGCACAGTAATTGCAAATTCATATCGAAATAGTGTAGTTCAAATCGCTCTTAAATTGTAACCTTTTTCTGTTTGCTTATCCTTGTGCATTTCCATATTCCATGCAGCATTTTAGAAAAGTTTAATTATTATAGATCAGTTCTAAAACAACTCTAACATGTTTGAAAGCGTTATTCTTGAGTTTTTGTGAAAAATGTTTCTTCTCAATAAAAAACGGCGTGTAAAAATGCCGCTGATTTTGTGCTCATTTAAAATCTATGCAGGGTGATCAACAGTATCCCTCAGGTATTGTTTCTTGCTACTTCGATTTTTGCATTCCTTCATAAATTAACATCAAAAGACGTGTTTTAAATTGTTCTTAATAGTTTGAACGGTTGACTGAGATGTACGTTCGAAGAATGGAGTGACAAATCCTTAATCCAAATTAATTGGTTTTGAGAACAGTATGACAACACAAATGTTGTTTTATAGATTGTTGCTGAATTTTTTGAAAATCTACGTAAGAATAGTTTTGTATGGGCTTTTTGTGATACTTATGTATCTAATATTATCTCCTTCTGTTCATGTTAACGTATTTTTAAGAACCAAATGTTTTCATTAACTTATTAGGTATTAATTTCGGACAGAAAAATCATTTTTCTTAGAGAAATTAAAAATGTAGGGTGTGAAGAACTTTTATTTTAATCTGCTTATGAAATTTCATCCTTCCTGAAATAAAATAAGAGCAAATAGAACTCACAACACAGAAACTTGCTTATTTCTGTATCTGTCTGTCTATAGAGGCAGTATAATATATAGGCACTGAACCTGGAGAAAGGAGTGGTAAAGATAACAACTCGAGAAACACTTTAAAGAATTATAAATAAAATATGCTGTAGCGTCTGAGCATTGAACCTTATTTTGAACTTCTATAGCCTGACAACAAAACATACCTACATAAATTATTATGTTTATTATAAAACTCAACACTTTCTCCCACTCTGCCTGACAATAACCAATTTGAATATTTATGTTTGTGTTAGCGCATCCTGTGAATAGTAGGTATAGATCGTATACATCTATTTAAAATCTCTCCACTGAATGCTTACATATAGGAGAGAAAGGAGCTTTCTCCTTAATTTTCTAACAGTCTACACCTATACCTATGCAATATTTTGATCCTGCGCAATCCTACGAGTATATTATATAAAATAAAACTTCCGATGGATGGCGGGAATTTATTTATAGAGATTTGTTGTGATATACACAAAGCCAGACGCAATAAAAAAACTTAGAATTCGTAGAAATACTCGCATGCTTTTGTATTTAATATATTTCAGGAAGAACTCATGTGAACTGTCGATGTTATTGAACTTGACATGAATTTATTCTGAGAAAAAGTGATGCTGTATCTTTTACCGTATTTATGAACCTTGATAACATTTAAAAGTGATTTTTTTTTCGAGCAATTTATGAAGTGCATTGTGGGGACTTTCCGTTAATCGTTTAATATTTATTTTATTTCTCGATCATTAATTGGCCATTTGCTTATGTCGACTTTATTTAGTTTTGTATTTATTGCATTTTTTAATCGTCCCAATTATCATCATTTATGATATTTTCTTATTTCAAAAATGTTTGAAGTGATATGAGGTCGTATCGTCAAAATAATGTGGTTGGGGCTCAGGTCATTCGCTTTTTTAAAGAGGTCGGGCCAAAGGAAATTTTGAAATTCTCCTCTCCAAGCTAACAATATCGTTTATATAGTTCAGATAACAATATGTTTTTTTTTAATTTCTGATACATATTCTGTAAATTGGTTGGGCAGAGAGAGGTACCTATACCCTAAGTAGAACTACCTACTGTGTCTGAAGTTCGCAACCTTCATAATGGTTCATTTATCTTTATTTCAAAATATAAACAACAACTTAAGGCCATAGAGTGATATGTGGCCTTAAGTAAAACAAAAACAAAATGCACAATATATTCGATGGTTGCCAATTAAGTTTTTAGACAGAAAACAAAAAATAAATATTCATTTGTTCTTCAAAATATTCTTCATATTGATCGAAACATTTTAGGATGCGTTTGCACCAATTTCGAAGCACTTTGAATGAATCTAACTTTTCTTGAGTGGTTGAAAAACGTTGATCTCGCATTTTATGTAAGACGAAGCAATTCCATGCTTTAAATGGTCAAAAAACACTACTTGCTTAAGCCGATGTGCTCGTGGTGGGGAATGATTTGTCATCTGTGATTGGATTCATTCAGGATTGATTAGTCTAACATCACGGTGGTGCCATGTTCAATCACTAATTGACACGAGCCTTTTTTTGACGAATCGCATTTTTCCCAACAAGAATCAATCATTCCAACATGTCGAAATTCATATATCATAACTGTTAACTATTTAATTCCATTTTTTGACCAAGGTGATTGTTTCAAATACTTAAAATTTCTATTTAAAGTTTGACAAATTCACATTGGTGTTGTACAAACCTTTGTCCAGTCCAACACGGGTTTGTTGTTATTTTATTGGGTTATTCTCTTTTATTTTGTTTCTTTTTTTTTCCTCTTTTAGTTTCCGTTTCCCAGAAAAAAATATTTTCAAATACTAAAATGTACTTGCTGTTCTGAAAATCGACCTAATTTTTGACAGGAGTTCTGTAACAACAGGCACACAAAATCATATCCATTAACAGAAACTCATTTTGTTTTTTCGTCATTTTTGTAAAACATATAGATGGCAAACTTGTGGAACAATATTTAGGCTTAGGAGATTTAGTTTTTTTCCTGGGAGATACAAAAATGGCGCACAACCGAAATAAGAGTGGTTTTGTGATTTTGGTAACAAGCTAATAGGTTGAAATAGGATAAGAAATGTAGTACGTATCCTATTGCATTTTTTTAATTTTCCATAGAGCAAGCTATAAGAATGCTTTTTTCAAGCAATCACAGGACAGATGCTCTTGCGTTTACACTGTCCATCCAAATAATGATGAGTGTTTTTATTTGCGAATGCAAGGGGGGACCATTAGCATAATCATTAAAAACCGTCGATTGTGGATTGTGTAATACATATAGAGAAGCATGTTTGAAGCTTGACTTACTAGAAGACGATTAACATTGGAATATAACACGCTTACGAGTTTACCAAATCAAATACACACTCTGTTTGCAATCATTTTGACCACTTGTGCACCAGCAGATCTTAAAACGCTTTGGGAAAATCATAAACAAAGTCTAAGCGAGGATGTTCTACGGCGCAAAAAAAAAATAATCAGGCAGGAATACACTGAGGTCATTTTTAACGAAGCACTCATTATACTTGAAGGTGAATGTATGTTAATATTTTCACAGTTTATATCGGAAGGGCAGAACAACGTCTGGCAGGACAACTAAATGTGTAAATTTCTGTTGCTAACACAAAAAAACTATACAAGACCCTTATCATCCCAGTCCTGCTGTATGGGGCAGAAGCGTGGACACTGACACAATCGGATGAATACAGGCTGGGGTGCTTTGAGAGAAAGATTCTTCGGGTGATATTCGGGCCTGTATGTATCAATGGAGTATGGAGGAGAAGATTCAATGGCGAACTGTACGGGCTATTCAGCGACATTGACTTGGTTAAGAAGCTGAAAATTCAGCGGCTTAGATGGCTGGGCCATGTGGAGCGTATGGACGAAAACGCTCCTGCCCGACGAGTCTTCAATTCCAACCCGGAGGGCCGACGCAGTTCTGGAAGACCCCATCTAAGGTGGCGCGATCAAGTGGTAAACGACCTCAACCAACTTGGTGTGCGCAACTGGAGGCCACTGGCTAGGGACCGGCCTAGCTGGCGAGGATTGTTGGTTGAGGCCGTGGTCCACAATGGACTGTCTGCGCCACCTTAAGTAAGTAAGTAAGTAACACAAAAAAACTAGGATTTTAACTTATCTACATCTAACAAAATGTTTTGGATACAGAAACTCATGAAGAGAAATCTGGATTCCACCTTCCAATTATAATGTTTTAAAAATTCAAATATGTAGGTAAAAATGTCTCAATTTATTAATTCCGATGAAATTTTAATTAAAAAAAAAATAGATCGGGGGTCCATTTACATTCCACATAATGAACCAAATCGACGCTCATTGAAACAAACTGCCGCATGCAAATTCTCATTATTATTTACACAACGCCGCCGCTTCGTTTGCTTGCTCTGGCTAATCACATTCACAAATTGTTCAATTTTTTGTTATTGTGTTGATAAGTCATACGACAAAAGAAAACTGAAAAAAACCCCGAACTAAAACAAATTGGAAAATTACACACTTTCAGAAATGCATGTGCCTATGAAAATGCTGCCTGTCTGCCACATGTTTGCACAATCAACCCTCTACATTTTCGAGCCCTTGCATATCAATCTAGTCAGCATCCCCGCGATGGTTCAAGTATTTTAAGTATGTTACCATGGTCACCGCGAACTCCGATTCATGCGTACGCTGATATATACGTACGTTTCGTCAAAAACTGAGAATACATTAACATAACTATAACAATAGTGTGTGCAAAAAAGCGGCCTCAAGTTAAGTACATAACATATGTGGAACATGTATCTATCCATCAAGACAAAATCTTTAGTTTATAGGGCTGAAAAGATTATCGCCTTCACAACAAAAGTGGAAAATTGAAGCGTGCCACAGTGTTTATTCTTCTCTTTGTTGTTTAATTCACTTTTTGTTAAAGATAGGTACGCATGTGAAGATAGTAATTTTTGGAAAAAAAGTTCTATCGTGTCGCCAAACTTCTATCGCTTTTCGCTTCGAAAAGCATCAAGAAAACTGTTAAAATTTTAATATTTTATTTACGTCACCACTACAAAGTGTTTATGGTAGTTATAACAAAAAAGCAATTTTAAAATTTGTTGTCCGTCTGTTTGTTCCGGCTAGTCTCGGAAACGGCTGGACCGAATTTGACGGTACTTTCACAGGTAACTAAGACTATTTAATTTACCCTTAAAGGTGGCGCTGTGATCGCATTTTTCAGAAATTCTTATTTATGGATAGGCAGATAGCTGATGTTCTAAATATAATTAATTTGTTAACTACCCCTATGTGGGGCTGGGGATACCCTTTTACGAATTCTAATTTATGGGCGATTTGATTTAAAAACACAGTATCTATACACATAAATAAAATTTCAAAATTACAAAATATCAGCTTTTTCCTTAATGCATTTAAAAGAATTATTATTTTCAATACATAAATGAATTTTGCCGGAACGAAGTTCGCGGGTCACCTAGTATATAATAAGTTGTGATAAAATCCTTTTTTTTAAACAATAACTATAAGTGTATGTCTGTAAGACCTAAGGAGTTTTCAATGTTGGTCCACTGTATACTGTATTGAGATTAATGTATTATTTATCTTGCGAAAATCCCAGGGGTGGCGTCCAGTTGAAGCTGGGAGAATATTGAAAAACTGCTGCCCAGGTTGGTTGCACCATTTGCGAAGAACATTTGTAAGTAGCTTCAGGAAATAGTGCCCGATCGGGTCATTAAAGCAATTTCCCTTTCGTACAGTGGATGGTGCGCTGTGCTCCACGTTTTGGATGGCTTGCCAAAGTTTGAATTTGCTCGAAAATACGAAGTGAAATTTTCGTCAAACGCTTCTCGTCATCCCAAAATCTACTGCTGCCGATTAACTTAATGCATGCCTGAAATCATCGTCTTTGTGGCGGCATGTCAAGAAGTTGAAATTGACCACGAACATGAAAGTCGCATTGTAGTACAACCCATCGGCTGCTAAATTCTCGGGACAACTACTGGCGGCGCTTGGCAATGGCCAAATTCCCTTTGTTGATCCGACTGGATTGCTATCGTTCCCGTCAAATATTTACGAGTTCACATCGTCGAAAAGGGGGACCTCATCACCAAATTGTTCCCCAGCGTTGTGCAAAATTATCAAAATCTCGATTGGGTTAGTGAACGGGCTAACTAGCCTGTTCGCGTGTTGGCAAACCTTCTTCTGTTGCTCTCTATGGATTTTGATTCTATTTATATAATTAATATTGAAATTTGGACTATCTCTGTTTTAGTATCATTCTGAAGTTTATCTGAAGGCGTTAAATTTGGGCGATGTGAAGTTCACAGGGTCCGCTAGTATGTTTATAAAATAATAAGATCTCTGTAGTTATAAAGCATGTGCCAAATGTTTGTATGTTCATAAATCCTGTTTCGCAAAATGGATTTGTAACACACCTTTTCTTATACAGGGTGTCCCCTTTTTCGAAGGCAATATTTTAGGGCATGATTCTTGGGTAATATTTTAAGAAAAAAATCGCCGGACAGTAAAGGCCTATCTCCAATTTTGATATCATTTTTTGGGGATTTGCGAAAAGGTTTACTTTGGTGTACCCTGGCTTACATTAACGATAATTGTGCTGTTTGTACAAATGATAGAAACTTTGTCTAGGTTTTGAGAAATAATAGTCTTAGTTTTGAGATATCCAGTTTCCAGTCTATTAATTTTTCCCGCCCATGCTAATTTGTTGACTTTCGGGTAAATTTTCTCCAGAAAATGCGTATTAAACATAGTGCTTCTATATTTTTTTTGAATGAAATGGAAGCAATTGTTGAAATAAAAGTTAATGACAAGTATGCAGAAAACACTCAGATTTTATGATACTTGGAAAAACCTGCTACAGAAATAATTTTTCTTTTATGTAATATCAAAATTGGTTATAGGTTATGGCTTATGGGCCTTAACTGTAAAACGATTTTTTTCTTAAAATATAACCAAAAATCATGGCCTAAAATATTGCTTACAATTTAGGGGACACCCTGTATACATATATATATATATATAGTCAATAAAAATAAAACTAAGGTACATCATCTATAATCTCATGTGATTGATTTTACTGCTGTTATTTATTGAAGCCCTGACTAAATGCTGACTGTCAATCACTTCACCCCATAACGAGAGTTTCCGGCGTTGTATTCACCTTACACACGTTTTCATTCACACAAATACTATAGAAACTGCTTGTATGCTGAACTCAATCCCCTCCGTTTTTGTAATAGAATTGCTGTTACAAATAAATTTTCGATGAGCTCAAGCGAGTCCTTGCTTCGCTTTGTATTCCTTGTTTAAAAGGACTTTCAATTTGATGTCTAGTGTGTACATTACATGGTGTAGTGGCCGTTCTACCGTTAGCAAATCGTAGGTACACACAATGAAATTTCATTAATTTTCAAAGAATCCAATATCCTTCCTTACCCTAATGCATAATATGTGATGCCCATAGAATGCAATTACCGTGCAATTCAATCATAAATTTCTTATTTTCAATGGAATGATGTTGGTAATAAAGAGACACTTGTTCATTTTGGCACTTTGCCATTAAACAAAAAATTTCAAAGGGCATAAACCTAAATAACAAATTAGGAGTCTTTACACTGTGGCTTATTATTTTTATACATATTGTTGACTGTATTAAAACCTAAAAACTGGCAACTGACAGAAATATTGATACCTATGGCAGCAACAAATTACGGCAAATTTACCAACATGATCCTTGAGAGTTTTTGTTTTACTAAAAAATAAATAATATGCAAATATAGGTATACAAGTTACAGCAGAAACAAGTGAAATGTCAATACCTACTCATATAAAGTACCTACTTAAAGTATATTATGTAAATAAGAATATGAGCCAATCAAGAACAAAGTGCGACACCACTCTTCTCTTAAGATATAGGTACTAATGGAAGGGGTTTTTTGTCACCACGGTGCAATTTTGCTTTTGCGAAATCTGCAATCTGCTTCTATTTTTTCGAAAAGAATATTGCTTCGTTATTGGTCGTGAGGTTCAAAAACATCTCTTCTTTTTGGCTGATTGGTTTCATTATCTGACCAACTATAGCTTTCCAACACAAGGTTAATTAGAAACCCTTTGCATATAACTAGTTATACATAATGTACTTACTTCTTGTTTATCGTCCAATGTCAAGTTCATGTAACGGAGAATCTTATAAAACTCATATATATAAAATTAAAAGACTTAGTTCGCAGAAACTAAGTAACTGTATATACATCCATACATCTTTTTCAAAAAAAGTCATTTGCTTCGTAATTTATCAAATGCGTCTGATAGCCTTTTCACGCCAAAATGTTAATGCTGTTAAAAAGAGAATAGGGGTCTCAGAGACCTCTGTCTTTTCTGAACAAGCTAATTCCGTCTCGAAAGCATCACTTCTGCTTTTCTTTTTTTGACATTCGATTGAGAGCTGAAAGTTTTAGATATGTAAGCTTTAAAAATTTCATAAGGCGTGAATCGACTACCCCTTTTGTACAAAGCCGTTTAAAAAAAGCCATACATATTGACAGGAAAAGCGAAGAAACGAATGATAAACCGATTTTCATTAAACAAACAATTGTTGCGGAAACAAATGAAACCGGTTTATTTTATTTTTATTCGTTGATGTGTGCGCAGTTGGACTATGAGGGGAACAACGAATCGACGCGTCAGCTTAAACCTTAAGCAAAATCGTATACATTTTATATTTCTTCTTGATGTCAAATAAATGAGATTACCGTTGAAGTTGTGGAAATACATACATAGGTGTTTTCGTATTAAAATATGTTTAAACTGACAACTTACAATTTCTAATTTTACATGAATCTCACAAATTATTTGGGTCGAGGATGATGGTGCAGGGAAATAACTTCACTGGGAAATAACTTCACATGGGAAATAACTTCACCACCAGTGGGAAATAACTTCACTTTTTTGATGTGAAGTTATTTCCCACTTTGAGTGGGAAATAATATCACTTAAAATTTGGTGAAGTTATTTCCCACCTTGTTTTCTAAGAATTGTTTGATAAAAATAGCAAAGAGTAAGGGTTTTTTTATTTTAATAACAATTTATTTGAAATTGACCACCGAAAGTTTTTTATCGATGGCACTTTCAATGTTGTCTCAGTATCTTGTGGCTATAAGCAATTGCTAATTGTTCATTTTCCTTACTCCGAACATGTAAGTATATACTTATTATTTTCATGGGGTTGGCTATGTTAGATAGTGTAACGTTTGACCGCATAACGTTTTCCCGCGCACGTTTGCCCGCCAAACGTTTGACCGCAAAACATTATCCCGTGACAACGATAGACCGCGTATCGGTTGCCCGCGTAACGTTTGACCGCATAACATACTACTTTTCTTAGTACTATGTGAAAATATTCATTTCCATATGAATCGGTGGGTCAAATGATGAGAATCAACAAGAACAAAATTTCGTACTATTTTTCAGTACTTTTCGCTACTATGATGAGATTCCCAATTGAAAAAAGTGTCCGACCAATCAAATTGCAAAGAGGGTATCCAAATCATGAGAATCGGAAAGAAATCCCAATTGAAAAAAATTCTGGACCAATGAAAAATGAGAATTCAAATTTTAATTTTTTTCAATTGGAAATGTTAAAGAGTATATAAGGAAGTGCGTTGAGCGATTTTTTCTTAGTATAACTTATTAGTTGTACTAATGCGGTTGTACTCCGGAGCAAAAAAAAAAAAAAAGGTTCTTCTTAGGACTCGAATTATTTCTTGAAGAGAAATTTTTTCAATTTCAATGCATTATTTCATAATTATGTAAACAAAATTAAATCGATTTTCCATTTATGACATTGCGCTAGCATAAGTTAATTAAATTTTAAAAAAAATATGCGAGTTATCAAATTTATTAAAAGCAATCTTTAGTTTTTGAGCATAAGAGTAGGTAAAGATTGCTTTTAATAATTTGATATCTCGCACATTTATTTCTATATTTCAAACAGTTTTCGTGATCAATTGGGTGGGTGGCCCGCTTCGCGGGATATTTTGATTTTCTCCTCCTTTTTCGGGGGCACACCGCGCTCACGCAGCTTCGCTGCTCCACTAAGGGTATGTAAATTTGTCAGGCAGGCGCCTGTGTCTGTAACATTTGTAATTAATTTGACCTGGGTGGCCCGCTTCGCGGGATCTCTTGATTTTCTCCTCCTTTTTCGGGGGCACACCGCGCTCACGCAGCTTCGCTGCTCCACTAAGGGTATGTAAATTTGTCAGACAGGCGCCTGTGTCTGTAACATTTGTAATTAATTTGACCTGGGTGGCCCGCTTCGCGGGATATTTTGATTTTCTCCTCCTTTTTCGGGGGCACACCGCGTTCACGCAGCTTCGCTGCTCCGCTAAGGGTATGTATATTTGTCAGGCAGGCGCCTATGTCAAACAGTTTTCGTTATCAATAGTACCTAGAAGTCCCATAGAATATAAATTAATCAAAAGAAGAAAAAATAAATTTTTTGTGTTTCAACATTTTTTTTTTGATTTTGGTCTCTCGCTCATGTTTTCGTCAATAACTTTTGAAATGTTTGAGCTTTCGCTCTAATTCATACATATTATTAAAGGTAATGAATGTACCTTTCCAATGATATATAATGTTTTATTATTTTTATTCATATTATGCTATATATATTGGTTTAAATATGATTTAAAACGAAAAAAATTCTCATAATTTAGTCATTTTGTTTTTTGGCTGTAACTTCGTTAATAGACGTCCTAGAGGGTCGATTTTTACTCCGTTTTTTGTCAATAACTTTTGAAATATAGGGCCTATAATGATAATTTTTGCATTTTCTGATAGGTAATGAATGCCCCTTTCCAACAATGTTTTTTTTTATTTTTTTCAAAAAAATAAAAATTTCTGGATTTGTCGATTTTTTCAATTTTTTCAAGGGAAAAATCAAAAAATTCATTCAAAAAGGGTAGCCAGATTATGAGAATCACCAAGAACCAACCTGGTTTGGCTATGTTTTCCCGCGTAACGTTTGACCGCATAACGTTTTCTCGCGCACGTTTGCCCGCCAAACGTTTGACCGCAAAACATTATCCCGTGACAACAAGAAAACCAAAGCAGATTCCCAATTGAAAAAAGAAGAGGGTATCCAAATCATGAGAATCGGAAAGAAATCCCAATTGAAATCGTTTCAATTGGGAATGAGAATGGGTATATAAGGAGGTGTGCTGAGCGATTTTTTCTTAGTATAACTTATACGTTATACTAAGCCGGTTCTTCTCAGAACTTTAAAAAAATCTCTAAGAGGTAAAATAATTCGAATATTTCAAGAAAAATGACTAAAATATCAGCGAAAGATTCAAAATTTAATAAAATATCAAAAAAAAAAAAAAAAAAAAGTGTCAGATTTTTTCCGAAATTTGACCAAAAGTACTAAAAAAATTCTTAGTACGCACACTACTTTTTGAAAAGTAGTGCTAATCCCGCCAAATAGTAGTAGGTTCCTAATGCGGTCTTACCGCGGTCAAACGTTACGAGGACGTTTATTTTTTTGCACTAAGTGTTTGAAATAAAGTCAAAATCGGCGGTCAAACGTTACGCGGTCTATCGTTTCCCTGTCTAACGTAACGCTCCCTTTTCATGTTATGATCCGCACGATTTTTTTTACAATTACATACTATATATTTAAAAAAAAATTGTGTATATAGTATAAAGTAATTGTGAAAAATTCGCGCGAATTTTCCACAATTACTTTATATTTTCCAAAAAAAAAAAAAACACAGTTTGTATTTTCAAAGTTTTAAGGTTTTTGATCATTCCTAATATGAGAATATAAACTATATTAAAAAAAAAATAATAATATAAAGTAATTTGTGAAAAATTCGCGCGAATTATGATTGATCAAAAACCTTAAAACTTTGAAAATACAAACTGTGTTTTTTTTTTTTGGAAAATATAAAGTAATTGTGGAAAATTCGCGCGAATTTTTCACAATTACTTAATTTGAACACTTTTCACGTCAAGAACCGATCTCAGACTAAATTTTACACAAGGCCAATTTCAATAGCACTAGCTGTTTGCAAAGAAAACTAACTTGTAACTTAGCAACATGAATAATTGCAACAACTCTGATCGAATCTTAAAAAAACTTACGTAAGAGTGAAGTTATTTCCCACTTAAAGTGAGAAATAACTTCACCAACAAAAGTGAAATTATTTCCCACAAAAAAGTGAAGTTATTTCCCACTCAAAGTGGGAAATAACTTCACATCAAAAAAGTGAAGTTATTTCCCACTGGTGGTGAAGTTATTTCCCATGTGAAGTTATTTCCCAGTGAAGTTATTTCCCAGTGAAGTTATTTCCCTGCACCGAGGATGATATTGAATTGATTTTATACCTACCATTCAAAATAGTGAACCCATGCTGTAGTTTTGACAGTAGCAGCTGTCTTCATCAGTAATGTAACGTCATAGTTACTTTAGAGCAGCCTTTCTCAAAGTGGGCGATAGTGCCCCCTTGTGGGCGCTTTAGAAGTGGTTTAGGGGGGCGATGGCTGATTTGTAATTTTATCTACTTAATATTTTAAAATTATCATTAATTAGAACCTATATATGTATGATTATTTTATAACAACTAAATATTATATTATTGCGGTCAACAATAAAAATATTTAAAACTGTAAAGAGGTTATCAGAGTATTCAAATATTCACATTTGTAAATAAAGCAGTACAAAAAAAGCATTTTGTAGGGTTGCAAACAATATGAAAATTGAGCCGCACTCAGCTCACAGCTCAACTCATATTATGAGCTAGTCAAATATCAGCTAGCACACCATAGCTGAAATAAAGCTGAAAAGTCTGTTGAGCTGAGCTGTAGTTGATGAATTGAAAAAAATTCTTTATGATCCTTATGAACAGTTTGGTAGTCAAGTGCTAATCCATCGCGATTCTTAACAACAGGTACATAGTTGGAGTTTTCTACTCTTTTTGGTTTTGACTTGGGAAGGACACATGACCAAAGAAAACAAAACAAAACCCAACTAGGTACCTTATTTTAATATTCGCGTCGCGTCGTCTTATTCTTATATAAAAGCACGTAATATTTCATTTATTTTCATAATATGTGGTTTCACATATTTAATATCAAGGCTTTAGTTACGTTTTTGTGAAAATTAAACCATGTTGGAAGCAAAAAGGAAGAAGCGCCAGTGCAGAATACATTAGATACGGATTTTGACTATCCAGAAAACATGTCAACGCCTTTGTTGCTTGTTTGCCTCAAACCATTTTCAAATGAAGCGATGAAACCTTCAAGACTTCAGGATCACTTGAATAAAATGCATCCAGACAAGGTCAAAAATGCAGCCTATTTTCAAGACCTGGAGAAGAAGCACAATACTCAGCCAAGTGCGTCAAAACTTTTTTCGGTGGCTGCTAAGCAGAACGATGACGGACTTCAAGCTTCGTACAATATCTCTCTGTTGATTGCTCAAACCGGTGAACAGCACACCATCGGAGAAGAATACATTTTGCCGGCTATAAAAGAAGAAATGACTACGGTACTCCATAAACCAGCGGCAGATATTATCTGTAAAATTCCTTTGAGCAACAGTTCTGTGCAACGACCAATTGATAAAATGGCTGAAAATATTGAAGAGTCGCTGAGCAACTATCAACTAACAACTAGTAAATTTTCGATTCAGCTGGACGAGTCAACTTTACCAAGTAATGAAGCATTGTTGTTGTCTTACGTGAGGTTTATTAAAGATGAGAAAATTTGCCAAGAACTATTATTTGCGAGAAATTTAGAGACAGATATAAAAGAACAAAACATATTTAATACTCTGGAAAAGTTTTTTGATGAGAAGGAAATTCCCTTGCTCCGGCTATGACAGGGTGTCATAAAGGCTTCATAACGCACTTAAAAAATAAAATACCAGATGTATTCGCTGTACATTGCGTCATTCATCGACAGCACTTGTTTGCCAGAAATGTAAGCGAAAGACTGTCCCAATCACTGCAACATTTAATCAAATCAGTCAATAAAATCCGAAACAGCTCTTTAAACTACAGATTATTCAATCAGCTTTGTGTTGCGAATGATGAAGATTTCAACCAATTACTGTTTCACACAGAAGTTCGTTGTCTATCAAGAGGCAATTATCTGGCACGATTTTACAATTTATTTGACTCAGTGATAGAGTTCTTGAAAAACAAAGATACGGTATTGCGCGACAACCTCATCACATCAAATAATGATATTGGCAGACGTGAGTTCCAAAATTTTCCAAATTTACCATTATCCTGTAGTACCCCGTGACGTAGTGGTTAGTGTGTCGGACTGCCACGCCCAAGGTTCTGGGTTCGATCCCTGTCGTCTCCACCTAAAAATGTTGTTTTACGGTGTACTGCTTCTTGCGAAGAAGTGACAAATCCTCCAAGAATAATTAATGTAATGGAAAGTGCTTCTCTGTTAGCCGTTCGGATTCGGCGGTAAATTGTAGGTCCCTTCCATTCCTGCAGAATATCAACGCACACACAGTAATGGTTGAGAGAGTAAGTCACAGGCCCCGGCCCCGCTTGGAGCTGTTGTGCCAATAATTTATTTTATTTATTTTACCATTATCCTGCAGCAATGACGACTTGTTTGCCTACTGTCAACATTTGGAAAACCTCCACAGTGATTTTATGGAACGATTCAACGACAAAATGGGAAATACCAGACTGGTTGTTGGATCCTTTTTCGAATAAAAAAACGGCAATATCATCCCAGCTGGAAGAAAAACTCATAGAACTGACAACGAACGACGAAATAAAAATCAAGTTTTAAAACGGCTACCAAGAGTTTTGGCTACAAAAGTCAATCCCACAATTGTACCCGGGATTGTGCATTCCGTTCGTCATATTGGTGTGAACGTGGATTTAGTGCTATGACAACGCTGCTTACTAAAAAGAGAAACTATTTGCATGTTACCGAACGGGGCGATTTGCGGCTGTTTTTTGAGCAAATTTGAACCGAATATCGACAAACTTGTCAAAAATCACCAGATTCATTCTTCACATTAAATTATGTATTTTAAAATAAAAATTGAATACGATGGTTTTAATATGAATAAAATGTACTGGTACTATTATAAAATTGTGTTTTATTTCATCTCACTAGTTAAAAATCTAAATCTAATCTTAAGTCACACTAATATAGCGCATTACTGCAATTAAATTGATCAAAGTAATGAATGTCACTAGGGTTTATAAGATGTGGTATACGAAAACTCGAACATATATATGTACGCGTCGAATAGAGAACCATTTCTTTTTTGGGGGCGCTGAAAAATAATTGATTATCAAGGTGGGCGTTAGATGAAACAAGTTTGAGAACCTCTGCTTTAGAGGTATATAAAGTATGTTTTTTTCAGAGGTATAGAACTTGAAGTTGCCATTTTGTCTTCTGTTCTGTGATTCTTCTTTAGTTTGGTCTGCCATTTCATTATGAATCGAATGACGCCTGAACAACTCATTCAAACAATATTGGTTCTCTTCGTGAAACCCATCGCGAAATGTTTGTTCAGCAGTGAAGCTCATTTTTGGTGGAAAGGCTTTTCATTTCTGAATTGAATTGCTTTGATGTTGGAGTTGTGGATTGAACATGAACAAAACAGCACAACATGTCAGACAGCTCTCGCCACAATATTGATTTGTTAATGGAAATTTTTGGTGAGCGCATAATTTCGCATATTAGACATGTGAGTTGACCTCCAAAATCATGCGATTTAACACCGCTAGACTATTTTCTGTGGGAGAACGTGAAGGTGTTAGTCTATCTTCGACAATAAGCCAGAGAAGATTGAAGACTTGGAAAACAACATTCGTCACGTTATTTCTTATACAAGGTGATTCACGAATGTTGTGCTTAAAAGCTAGAGCGTGTTGGTTGGGTTGAATCAAGAAAAAAATCGCATGGGAGGGGCCGTTTAGCTGGGAGGGGCAATTTTCTAAAAACATGACTTAAATTTGAAAAAAAAATTATTAAAAAATATCGGTAACTCCTACAATGCCATGCTATACCTTTTTGTAAAGCCAAAATCTTATCATTTTATTGTAATTTTAAATGAAGTTATTCTATTGAACCGTTTTCAAAATATTAATTTTCAAACTCAAACTTTGAGTTTGAAAATTAATATTTCAAAAACTATTCCTTAAAACATTTTCATTTAAAAACATATAGCTAAAATTGTTAAAACCGTTTATTTGACCTATTGACCTTGAATAACTTCTAACGCACCAGTCTGATCGATGGGGATGTTGCTTAATTTATTTGAAATGGTGTTCCCAACGTCTGTATCAATTTTCAACGTTATGCGAATTTTTGCAAACCGATATGTCTATTTTGACCGGACTAATAATAAAAGAAGAAGTTTTTGGCTTTACAAAAAGGTATAGCACGTTGTTGTAGATGTAGCCGTTGATTTTTAATAATTTATTTTGTTAATTAAGTCATTTTTTTTAGAAAATTGCCCCTCCTGGCTAAACGGCAGGAATAGACCCCCCCCCCCCCCCACCTCCCATACGATTTTTTTTTTTCAACCCAACCTACACGCTCTAGCTTTTTCGCACAACATTCGCGAATCACCCTGTATAGATACAACCCCAAATGCTGCAAAGAGTGATCGAAAATTGGAGCTCAGGATTGGACTACATCCGATCCAGCCACGAAAACCAAATGCCAGAAATCATATATGCAAATAAAAATGGCAAAACATTGTCTTTTACATTAAGTTATTTAATGGCAACTACATATATGTAATTCAATATATATGTGTGTGTTATCTCTAAAAAAACACCCTATAAATAATGTGATTTTGGACATCGTCTAATCTAAGCCTTTAACAACAAAATATAAAGTTCTGAGTTCGGCTACTGTGACTTGTCAGTGCGGTTTTTCCAGAATCGCTATATTATGTTTATTCGGATTCTGTTAAGGGTTAAAGTCGTATATAGTTGTTATCGTAGTTTGGGAGAACTACAGTTGCGAAATGAAAGTAAAAGTGTGTCAACTGTTAGACTTCCCTTTAACATCTACTTCACCATAGGGCCAACGCCCCTTCCCCTATTAAGAACAATAGCAGCTAAGAAAAAAATACATAATTTTAATTTGTATATATAAAAATATTGCCATACGAAGTTTTCGCCGACAAAAAAAATTGTGGAGAAAAGAAGAACGAACGCAATCACAACACACTTCACTTCTTTGGCACGTGCAGCTCGTGGTCATTAATCCGAAATGCAGTGCACTTGGGAATCTTTTTTTTTTGTGCATACCCAACTACCTATACACTATATCTACCTACTGTTTTTCCCCTTTTCGCTTTTTTTAATAAATAGGTATATGGATATAGATATAAAGCACCGTTAACGGCAACAGCATCATATCCATAAACACAGCCCCTTTAACTAGAATGCTTCCACAAACGTAAACAAGTTTTGTATCTTGTGTGTGTATTTATATTGGAAGCCTGATGTGTAAGTATATTTATAAAATCCAAATCTGTCTTTCATATGTGAATTCCCTAACCGAATACCTAAGGCAGACTTCTCTTCTTGGACCAAAAATCCTCCTGCATAGAGAGCGCAAAGCGCAGTACAGGCACATCATGCCTATGTTATACCATTAGCCATTATTTTCTCATCGCCTCGTCTCTCATGCATCGTGCGTCCGTTCTTCGGTATGCTCAAATAATATACATATGTAAATCTTTCGAAAGTAAAGTAAAGTGCTTGACTAGTCGCACGAATTTGCTCTTTTTTTGATGAAATTTTGAGAGATTTATAAGGACCGTTGGCTTTGAATGTCAACATATCACAATATTTGGGAGGGGGGGGGGGGGGAGGTTTAAACCGGGTAAACATTTCACATTCGTGTGAAATTTAAGTACCTTTCAGTTGCGTCCATAGTATACCCCGTGGCGTAGTGGTTAGTGTGTCGGACTGCCACGCCGAAAGGTTCTGGGTTCGATCCCTGACTCCACCTAAGTTCTTTTCCGGGGTGGAGGAAGTGACAAATCTTCCAAGAGTAATTAATGTCATGGAAAGCGCTTCTCTGTTAGCCGTTCGGATTCGGAATTAAATTGTAGATTTCTTCCATTCCTGCAGAATATCAACACACACAGGAATGGTTGAGAGTGCCAACAGTTTATTTGTTTTTTGAGCTACGTCTACACGAAAACGTCTCAGGGGAAAGTGCAAGCATACTTTCACCATGTTCAAGGAAGCAAATGTTTCTCCACTTGAGGGTAGTCCCTATCAGTTTTCAGGTCATATTCTTGTCAGATCAGATGTTGTTATATCATAAAATCACCCGTAGATCGACAGCAACGAGAGCTTTGGATCTTCAAAATATTCTTTAAGCTGACGGTTTATCAGAGTTTCTATGACCTTGTATGGTAGGGAAGTTTAAGTTTGTAAAATTGGCAAGTTATAAAAGCACAAGAAGATTGACTTTGTGTAAAGAGATTAGTTGAAACAATTATGTGGGAAAGATATCATCGTAGCTGTTCTACGGATCACTAAAGATTTTTACCTCCTTTGGGACATTCCTGTTTTAATTTTCGTGTAAGTAGAAATTCGTGTCCTCAAAAATGGAAATGGCCGCTATAAGGCGCCTTCTTATCCTCGCGCTGCCTGCTCACATACAGCCCCCTTCTGGGGCTTTTTTTTCAAAAACGAATGAATGCATAAAAGTCTACTCTTACAGAGTTAACATTGCTTCCGTCAACTTTAACGCTTTAAACAGAAAAGGTTGGGAAAGTTCCTAAGACCAAAGTATATACATATATATGTATACCATCTACCCACAATATATCTGAGGTTTCTGATTTATAATATGTATAGGTATGTTTTTGTACACCGTTGAAAATGAATTTTTCTACAGAGTCGCATCCGTTATCCTGTGCACTACATCGCCGTCTTTCTCTTTTTGCAGTCTAATTTTCTCAAGGTCTTCTTTTCATGAGCTCTTTACTTACCCTTAATATCTTTATTGCAATCTTAAAAACAGTGAACAAAATAAAATAAAGGGCAGTGGAAAAGGACCGTGCATAATACATCCGACCATTTGAAAATCAGTTTTTGAGTTACTCTCGATCGTGCCTCTAAAACCAACCCTATTATTTGGTCAAGAAAGTTAAATTGGACACATACTCGTAGCTGTTTAAAATATCACCTAGGGTGCAAGCAACTTCTTACCTCCTGCAGGCAGCCAACTCTCACACTAGAGACTAGAGACTCATCAACCAAATCACCCTTTCGATGTGTAGCAATAGATTCTTACTTACTCGTATATATACATTTTCACAACCCTCCCGCACATCAGTTTCACAGATGTTAAACCCATTGGAATCGGCTGAGAGTTTCAAAATAAAAATTATATTAAAATGAATGGAGGGCACATGCAACCCCTATCCTCGTGTCTACGTTATTTTTTACTTGCGATTATAGGTACTATAAGGCAAGTTATGCATTCGTAAAAAAAAGAATTTTTTGTTATACATTCAAACATAACATTACGATGATAGAGAAGCCGAAAAGTGGGTCCGACAAATTTGTCTGTCTGTCTGTCTATCCGTCTGTTTGTATAGTTACGCATGCAGCCTAAACAGCTGGACCGATTTGATTCAAATTTTGTACACACCCTTTTAATATGACGAATTAGCATTCTAGTTCTAAAACATACGGTGCCTACCTGCCATATGATTTTTAATGAAAAACGCATTTTTCTCAAAAACACCCACAACGATTTTGATAAAACTTTCTGAGTGGTATTTTTCATGTTAATTATACGTTTTGGTTGTAATGGGTTGTTCACAAGTTTTATAACGGTACCTCCCACAGGACTGGTTTTGTCATATTAGAATTTCTCGTAAAACACTTGACGGATTTCGTGAAATTTTCAATGAAAGCTCCTTTATAAAATAAATAATTTTGTTACTTAGAAGTTCACACATTTTTTTTTTTTTGAGTTTTAAAAAAAATCTTTGCGTTTTTTCTTTGGTTTTTGTTTATTTCAAAAATAGTTGGATACATTTTTTTCAATACCTGTTTTCCTAATAAGAACGACAAGGAAAAAATAGTCGAACGATTTTGAATTTTTTTTTTATTAAAATTCAAAACAGTTACTTCACTTTTCCAAAAAAAATACGTTTTTCAGTGATTAATTAAATTTAGTATGATTTTTCGATTTTCAAAATCTCAAGCCCCAAGACCACTATCACACATTAGAGCTAGTTTGTGCGTCCCAGTCGTACACTTTATTTCTTAGGTAGTGTCATTTAAATGTTTTTTTTTTCTCTGTTCACGGTTACAATAGTTGAACTGAAACGCGAATGGGTTCTTTTACAAACAATCGTGTTGTAAGGGTTATTCAGGTTTATTTTGGTCAGTCGGAGTTAGGCTTTAGTGTTTAAGGGCAGATGATTGGGTACTCTCCTTCTTAATATCTGTCCGATTGTTTTTAATTGCATTCCTGTTATATTACTTCATTAATCTTTAAAATGTATTTCTATGGCAAATGGTTGATTTTCAGCTAACAGCTGAATGTTACAATGATTGCATTCTCGTTAATACGCCACCCCTTGCTTCCTACAAATGCAATTGTGTTTATGCACTTTTAAATATTTAGTAGCAATCACTTTAGGGATGTTAGACGATTTTTTTTCTAGTCTAAAGCCTAGTACTCAGATCGCGCTAAACTAAATTTTATCTCTACAATATTTATCTCTACACACCTTTGATAAAAAGGCGCGCTAAATTTTGCAGTTGGAGAGATTAAAGACCTATAAGGCAAGTTATGGATTCATGCAAAAAAAAAAATGTTAAACATAACATAACGATGATAGCGAAGACGAAAAAAGATGGTCTAAAAATTCTGTCCGTCTGTATGTCTGTCTGTTTGTTCGTTTGTATGTTTGTATAGACACCTATAGCCCGAATGGGTCGGCCGAATTGCTTCAAACTTGGTATTATAGAGTTGTTAAGGTATTGTACATTTTCAGCTCAAAAAATAACGGTACCTGCCAAATAACCGTTACGCTAAAGCTTTTTTTTCTCGAATAAATATGGCTGACATTTTTTTTTAAAAAGAGCAAAAACGGAACTTTCTATAGGACCGTTTTTCTTGATTTCGACTATATCGAAAACGGCTCAACCGATACTTTCGAAATTTCACACAAATATAGGTCCCGGTAGCTCAATTTATACTGCATACCATTATTTTTAAAAGATAGTTCTCTGTATTTAAAAAAAATTATTACTAATGTATTTGCTGAATACCTACGAACTGGCATTTTTAATTTTTTTATTTTTTGAAAAATGTTTTCAGAAATTTTTTTCGAAAAACTTTTTTTTTCAAAATCCGCTCCACAGGTTTTTATAAATTTATTCTCATAAATTCAAATTTGTCCAAGAAATAAAATGGCGTACTTAGTTTTCAGCTCAAATTAGTTCAAGTATTTATTTAAGAATTTAAAAAAATTAGTTTTTATTAAAATCTCAAGCCCCAAAACCACTGTCACACATTAGAGCAAGTTTGTGCGACCCAGTCGTGCATTTTATTTAATAAACCTTCATTATGCAGCCACTTTGCATTTATCGAACATAAGAGCAAGTTCGTGCGACCCTTGCAAGACCTTCTGACAACTGTCAGAATTTATCTTGTGAAATAATGTGTTTTACATTCTTTCGCAAGCTAAATTTTGTGGAGACTTTTTTTCTTAGCCGTTAGCCTGACATCTGGAATTTAGCTTGAAGTGAGTACTGCTCAGCTAAAAACCCAAGCTAACATTTATCTTGGGTGGAAATTTGTATGGAAGATAAATTTTAGCGCGATCTGAGTACTAGGCTTAACCTTTAAACTGAAAGTTATAAGTAAGTAAGTAAGTTTATTTTGTTTTAAATATGCAATTTTTGTCTTTACATTTCTGTAAACTAAAACCATTCAAAAAAAATCCCCATAATGTGAGCCTCTTCATGTTCAACTTTCAAATTTTAAGTTTTAATTGTTCTTTATATTTTTTGTAAATAAAAGATCCCCTGAAGAAGATGGCAACCACCGTCGAAACGTCGGGAAAAAAATGAAATTGTTGTTTCATTTATAAAACATTGCGACCAAAAAAGCCGAACAAGAATATTTACTAAATTCTTAAATATCCACAATGAAAGTCAAGAACGGAATTCAAGAGCGTGGGACTGATTTTGAGAATGCTAAATAACGGGTCCGCCATCTAACGTTTTTTTTTTCAACTAGTGCTTATTTCGTGAATGGTAACACTTAGCTCATGTCTGATTTGACAGATAATTAGTTTTATCCTTCCGCTGAACGATTATGGTTGTGTATACGCTTGAACAACGCTGGGAAATTTTCGTTTTCTAGCTGAATCAGCAATCTGCCTAGTTGGGCATGAATATAGTTGCTTTTGTAATTTTTTCGCCTCTGCCTTATTCTTATATGGTCCGGTAATGAGTTGCCAAAATCATTTTGTTTGACAGCTAATAGGCATGGTCAAAAATAGAACATAATTGTCCTTTCATTCATTATTCCTCAATATTATCGTCTGTGATGTGGGTTCGTTAATCTTAAAGCCGTCTAGAGGATCGACCAGTTGATTGATCGCCTAAGCCGAAGCAACAAACAATGTAATCATCCCTTGTTTTAATTAATAAGTCTGTACACATTTATTTTACAACATATATCTACACAAAATCAGATATACAAAATCATATCCATCTACCAAAACTGTTTTTCATAATTGAAAGAAACGAGTATGTAAATGGGTGCCGTGAAATAACGCCGAATGCAATAACGCCGAATTTCAAAATTCGGCGTTATTTCACTTTGCGAAAGTGAAATAACGCCGAATTATGACGTTCGGCCTTATTTCACTATAAGAAAGTGAAATAACGCCGAATTCCAATTGAGAAATAAAGCCGAATGGTAAGAAAATAAAACAAAGCAAATATGTTCTTCCCAAAAGTTCGTTTTAATGAAAAAAAAATAATTTTTAATAATTCTTTTTTGTTGAAAAATACATACTTAATAAACATAACATAAACATTTCGATATTTAAAATTTTAATTATTAAGTTTACGAAATGTATACTTCATTATATTTTTAAAACCTAGTGCTGTTAAGAGAAGTCTTTTGAAGTAAAAGTTTCAGTATTTATTGAACTTAAAATGTATATGTAGACACCTAGGTTCTATATCTATATCAAGCTAAATAAAATGTCAACTTTTATTCAAAACCGTTGATATAAGTGCAACATATAAAATCCAAGCTTTGCAGAATTTGAGAGAAAAATTTTTCAGATCCAAGTTTTTTGAGAAATTCATCAAATAAAAATAAAAAATCGCGCGGTTTTTTATTTTTATTTGATGAATTTCTCAAAAAACTTGGATCTGAAACATTTTTCTCTCAAATTCTGCAAAGCTTGGATTTTATATGTTGCACTTATATCAACGGTTTTGAATAAAAGTTGACATTTTATTTAGCTTGATATAGATATAGAACCTAGGTGTATACATATACATTTTAAGTTCAATAAATACTGAAACTTTTACTTCAAAAGACTTCTCTTAACAGCACTAGGTTTTAAAAATATAATGAAGTATACATTTCGTAAACTTAATAATTAAAATTTTAAATATCGAAATGTTTATGTTATGTTTATTAAGTATGTATTTTTCAACAAAAAAGAATTATTAAAAATTATTTTTTTTTTCTTTAAAACGAACTTTTGGGAAGAACATATTTGCTTTGTTTTATTTTTTAGTGGAAATTGGTCCTGTACAAAAAAAATATACAAAGGGTACTTAAACATTTGTTTAATGATTCCAAAGCTCTCAGGATGGTACCTTATTTAGAGAATATGAAAGACACATGAAAAGTCATAAAAATAATATGTATTTAGAAAATCTTTTAGTCAACCTAACAAAAACTACGAAGAAAATTGTTCACCTTAAAGGCATTCTTCGATCGTGGTTTTTTCGCATGAACCTGTGCCACAAGAAAAAGTCTAGCGGGGTCACTCACTGCGCATTACTTTGGTGGCCAATTCACGTCATCTTTGCGTGAGATCAATTTGCGGGCTGTCATTGACATTCTGCATAAGCGATTTATGCAGAATGTCAATGACAGCCCGCTTTGTGCCACGAAGTCCCGTCCTGCTGGAACACATGTCGTATAAGTCCTATGGTTCAATTCGGGCCACGGTTATCATTATCATAGTTCTATTGCGCTTGCAGTGACGGTGACTGCCTCACCAACGTCCGTTTCAAAAAAAAAAAAAAAAAAAATACGGACCAATGACACCACCGCACCAGCTCAAAAACCAAACCAAATGGTAACTAAACAAAACGAAGATGGAGCCCTCAAACGTCCCATATACTGCAATTTAGCTTGTTAACAAAGCAATTCATCCGACGAGGCTCTTCGCTTATGAAGATTTTCGGCCTCTTCCAATGGCAAACGAAGCCCTATCAGCTCTTGGGTCAGTTGGACCTAGTATTTAGGCCCATATCGCCAAACCCTTTGTCCACTTTTGAGCACCGTCCCCTGATGTAACTACAAAATGCTACCAATAAAATCTTTTTACTTTACCGCGCAATGATTTGAATGAAATGGAACTTAACCAACCAGTGTGAAGTTGGCTCGTTTGACGTTTGAGGGCGCCATCTTCGTTTTGTTTAGTTAAGCACGAACTATTCGAATCACAGTCCTGTGGTGAGTTCCTTTTAATATTTTATTTATACTTTTAAAACTGTTTGATTTTTTTTCTCTGATGAACACAAAACTCGGAGAATGCCAATTAATTCTAGTAATTCAGTAATATTTAAGATATCATATGGATTCATTAGTTTTAGCAGTCCCCTGGTAACAGTATACCCTACTTTAAGCAAATACAGGGGACTTTCTTAATATTGTTTCACTAAAAATTATCCCTTAAGTTAAGACTGAGATTTTGAAAATTTTACTCCATCGTTGATTATAAAATTCTTATGTCCCAGTTAGAAATGAAAGAATATAAATCTTTGAGACATTTTTTCAGCCAGAACGACTATGTTAGTGGAGAAATGCTCGATTATAAACTTTTTAATATTCCCAAGTTTAATTTTTCATGAAAAATATAAATATTAAGACCCAGAAGCTAGGAGTAAATCCAGCATTCGCTCAGGTGTCAAATACATGAATCACAGTATTTGTATTTATTTTAATGATTTAAATGCAACTAATCGCTTTAAATAATATAAAATTGTATTTACATTTTTTTTAATGAAATTGTCTTTCTTTTACTTTCAGGTAAGAAGAAAAATAAACAAAAAAAAATGATATCAAAAGTGAAATCACCAACTTTATTGCTCGAAAAACTCAGGTATCGGTGTGTTTGCATAGTTCGATATGAGTTCGTTGGTTGAAGTGTATGAGTATTCCTGAAATAATATTGAAAGTAGATAAACCATTTTTTATAGAAAGTATTTGTCAAACACTTCAAACACAATTTTTGAGAAATAACAACATCAAACAATTCCTGGAAAATTTGTGTGAGTGAAATTATCTAGCAATACAGTCAGAATAAATAAGACTCTGTTGATAAATGAAAACATCCTGTCAACCCCTTTAATATGTTTAATATGGGAACGGGGAGCATTTTAAGCTTTTAAGCTTTAAATAACTATAGTACCTAGACCTGAAATATAGTACCTGAAAAATAATTAATTAACTTACTTTTTTTATATATTGAAAGAAAATCTTAAATTTTCGAGACGAGACACTTGTGCCATGATATTGTATTTGTATTGGCTTTTATTTTCTGCATTGGAGTTAGATACTATAAGAGACACTCTAAAATACAGTAAAACAATGTGAGTCAAATATAACCGCAATTTTCAAAAGGGCTTCATTTCTTTAGATTTGTATAGGATTGGACAGAACTGGATGAACAAATTTGAACCTGATCAAAAAATTTAATTGTGGGCCAAGTTATTTGGTGGTGATCATTTTAATAATAAGGACAGGGACATAGTAAATTCATTATTAACTTCTTCGCTTTAAACGAATTTAAATGTTCGTTTTAATCCAAGTCTTTGGGTATGTACCACAAACGTCAAATCAATACGCGCTTGAACAAAGTCGTAGAACATACTTCCTGAAACCCTCAACTCCTTGGGTTCAAAATATAATGTGCTTATTTTTGAGGCAACTAATACTTTAGATTTAGATTCCTCTGTAACATCCAAATGGTGTGTTGACAATAAACGTACAGATGTTTGCAGTTTACAGATAATAGATTTGCTCAGTTAACCTCGTCGGCCTTGCAGTTCCCTGGAATACCTCTATGCCCTGGCACTCATAAGAGGTGAATGTTAAATTCTTCCACCATATCTCTGAGAGATAAAATCGAGGGATTCCAGCAAAGCCTGGGTATCAGACAAATTGATGATGTCCCTGGAGGATTTTCATTTTCTTAAAGCTATCTGTTAGAGCAAGGTCATCAATTAGTGATGTCCGTACAACATTTTATAGAAATAATATTTACTAAAAAAATGTAAATACGGAAATAACAAAGGTATTTTTTTACTAATCAATGAGGAAAAACGACATTTTTGTTACGGACTACCTGTCTGAAGTTTGGAGTAAAATTGGTGCAAGGTATTGACATTAAATCCTGGAGATGTTTATCTGTAAGTCGATATCGAAATTTGTTCTTAATGAAGTTCATCTTCGAAAATGCTGCTTCACAAACATTATGTTGACCAAGAAGTTTCAAAGCTAATTTCAGTAGTTCTGGATATTCTGGAAACTTCCGCATGTTTGTGTTCTAAAACTTTGTTTTCTTGAAAATCGATAATTTCCATGTGCAGAGTAACTTCGCTGCTCCGTACTTCATTCACCGTCAGGATACTGAGAGTAAACGCTGCTGTTTATTTCTACTAAATTCTCAGTTTTCTTAAAATCTGTTAACCTGTTTTTAAATTCCGATTTAACATCCATAATAAACGTCTTGTATTGGCCGACGTCATTGTATATGAAATTTATAGTAATATGGAAAGAAGGATCGACTGTGGCGACACCGTGCGCCTCCAAACCTTTTTTTCCAAATTTCTCGTTTTGGAGAGAAAATGTAGGTGGAAAGGTTTAAATATGTGATAATTATCAGCGACATCTATGTGTCTCCAAACCCCGTTATCTCATACTCGTTCCCCAGACTACTATAGATTTCATATACAATGCCGACGTCAATCTCGTTGTCAACGCTGATTATTTTATTTAAATTGGTGAAGTGTATGTATGCATTCATTACCAAGACCATTATCAAAGAGACCGAGTTTTTGCGAAAAAGTTTCTACTTCTGACATGAGCTCCCATACAAGCTTTCCCTTGCCTTGAAGCTTAAGGTTCAGTTCATTGATATGTTTTAAAGTATCCGCCAAGAAAACAATGAGCTACATTTTCTTTTTCGTTTATAAAACCTACTAGGCGTTTGCTGAAGTCGGATCACTGATCACTGAAAAGATATGTCTTCAAGTGTTCCAAAATGCTTAAGAATTCTTCTAAAACACAGCCTTTGCTTATCACATTATAATTATAATGCAACAGTAGATCGTCATATTGTGCATCAACTTCTTCAAGAAATGATTTTAATTCAAGACGTTGCAAAGATGATTTTGCACGAAGAAAATTTACTATTTTCATAAGTTCTTGCATAATACGCTCAAAATTATGATTAGCGTTTGAAGCAAAGCACAGTTTGGTGTTTAATACAGTGATAGGAAATCAAATCTTCATTACATCTTTCTTGCGTTGCTTCTCAACAGGGAAAGGGAACTAGTCCCTTTTTACTCCCAACCATTGCTGGCACATCGGCAGTAGTTACCGATAAAAGCTTTTCAAGTAATTTCTATCAAAATAATCCATGACTGCTTTGATCATGTCTTCTCCTCGGGTTCTTCCTAATAACAGCAAAAAAGCCAATATCTGCTCTACAAAAGTTTCCAAGAAAAGTGCGAAAATATCCGACGATGAATATTAGTTTTATGCCGTAAGAGGTAAGAGAGAATGCCGAGAGAGTTTGTGTTTGTAGGGAAAAGAAAAAGGCTCTTGGCAAGTTAATTTAATTTTTATAGTTATTTTAATTTTTATAGTGAATCTATTAGAATTATTAGAACACAAAAAATTTCACTTGCATCATGGTTTCATAAAACCACACAAAGTTTTTTATTAAATTACCTACTCTGTAGTGAAGGTTGCTGTGTTCTCGCGGTCCGCACAAAATAGATCTGCAGTCCGCCATTTGGCGAGCCCTGTAGTTAGAGTAAACCCCACTCCTACGTCCTAGCCCATGATTTGTTTTTGAACCACCAGTACAAAACTGGATTTGTTCTTCTTCAAGGAAAGCATTTTGCTCGCAAAGTGATCCAGGGGGTATTCTAATTTGGAAGTTTTTCCGAAATGTAGTAGATGTGTGAACTGTGAAGTAGTCAGTATGTAGGCAAATTGCGTGAAGCAGCTGTTAGCTTAATAAATAATTTGTCGAGCGCTGGAGTAAAATACGTAGCGCATTACTTATGCACATACCAGCAGAGCATTCGACTTTCCTTTTAGCTTCTTACAATTTGTTGTTGTGTCAAGGGCAGGCCACCAACGCCATTGCATATATAAACTATAGTATTCCCACTTGAGGTGCGCCATCTATCGACGAAAAACTAAGCTCTAGAATACCATGGGAAGCAACAACAACAATTTCCACCATTTTAATTGTTGTTGTTGCTTCCCATAGTATTCTAGAGCTTAGTTTTTCGTCGATAGATGGCGCATCTCAAATGGTAGTACTATAGTTTATATATACAATGCCACCGCCCATAAGTGACGAAAGTATAAGTAAACTTAACTTTTCATATTCGTTTCCAGACTTTTAACCATATTCTTTGGATGAGAACATATACAATGGTAGCGTATTAAAATATGCTGTTAACACCATGGGGAATAGTTTATCAACGTTGTAGAATCAAATGCTTTAAAAACTCAGTGCTTACTCTTGTTACTTAAGTAGAACATATCTTCATGTGACTATTCTTTTGAATCAATATAACAGAACAGTTTTCTATCCTCGATAGGTATCTTTAAAATACTTGACCTTTCCAAAAATATCGCGAAAAAGGAATGTCAATAGCCTAACCTTTGACGTACTATCAAGTTCATACTATAGTCTAAGAGCCAACGACATAAAGAATCAAGTCATTTATATAATGTTGTAAGGCATATCAATAGAAAGCGTTGGGGGAGTTAGACAAGAAAAAGTTTGTCTGGCAGTTTTTTGGTGTGACGAACATGGGGTAAATTCGACACAAAAGTGTGACAAAAATGAAATAAGTCAAGTCACATATATAATGTTGTAACTCATTTCAATAGAAAGCTTTTGATTAGTTAGACAAAAAAAAGTTTGTCTGGCAGCATTTTGGTGTGACGAACATGGGGTAAATTCGACACAAAGTATGACAAAATTTCAAAAAATAACTTATTTGGGTACTTTTGTAACAAAACGAATAGGTTGTGTTAAAACAAGAAAAAAATCCTAATAGAGGGGGGGCTATTCCCCTCCGTTTAAACGGGAGGGGCAATTTTCTGGAAAAATGACATATTCGAAAAAAAAATATTTAAAAATAATTGCACCTCCTATAATGCCATAATATACGTTTTTGCAAAGCCAAACATCTTTTCTTTAATTGTATTTTTAAATAAAGTTATTCTAGTACATCGTTTTAAAAAAATTAATTTTCAAACTCAAAACTTTGAAAAACAAAAATTTCAAAAAAAAAAAATTTCAAAATTATACGTAATTAAATATTAATTTTTTTTTCAAAATTGTATGCTCTTATTAGTTCTTAGTAAAATACTGAAAACCGTATGGCTCTAGGACTTTTTTTGCTAAGCTATTTAAAAATAACCGAACCTACTACTTCACAATAGCAAGAAAATCTAGCCTAACAATCATCACACGGATTGCACAGGTGATCATTTTAAGTTCGGTTATTTTTGAATAGCTTAGCAACAAAGAGTTCTAGAGCCATACGGTTTTCAGTGTTTTACTAAAAACTAATAAGAGCATACAATTTTGATTGAAAATTAATATTTAATAACGTATAATTTTGAAAAAAAAATTGTTTGAAATTTTTGTTTTTCAAAGTTTTGAGTTTGAAAATTAATTTTTCTAAAACGATGTACTAGAATAACTTTATTTGAAAATACAATTAAAGAAAAGATTTTTGGCTTTACAAAAACGTATATTATGGCATTATAGGAGGTGCGGTTATTTTTAAATATTTTTTTTTTCGAATATAAGTCATTTTTCCAGAAAATTGCCCCTCCCGTTTAAACGGAGGGGAATAGCCCCCCTTCTCTTAGGATTTTTTACTTGTTTTGACACAACCTATTCGTTCTGTTACAAAAGTACCCAAATAAGTTAATTTTTGAAATTTTGTCATACTTTGTGTCGAATTCACTCCATGTTCGTCACACCAAAATGCTGCCAGACAAACTTTTTTTTGTCTAACTAATCAAAAGCTTTCTATTGAAATAAGTTACAACATTATAAGTATATGTAACTTGACTTAACTCATTTTTGTCACACTTTTGAGTCGAATTTACCCCATGTTCGTCACACCAAAAAACTGCCAGACAAACTTTTTCTTGTCTAACTCCCCTAACGCTTTCTATTGATATGCCTTACAACATTATATAAATGACTTGATTCATTATGTCATTGGCTCTCGGTCTACTAGGGACTTCTTCTTTGGCTGCACTTTACGAATGTGTAATGCATCACCTTACTCAATTTTCGTTCCTCATAAGTCATAACCTTCAAAACAAATACCTCTTTTTTCCAATACTACTGTGTTATTGCATGATATAAATCAAAACATTTCGATATTGTGGCGCCAACAGCTTCAGGTCTAACTGGACGTTAACTCTTATCTTTCCCCGATTGTGTGTTATCCTCTGTAGTAATGGATTGATATTTTATTTGTAGCGATAGCATTTAAATTATAGAAAATAATAATTCAAAATAAATAAAGACTCATATTCTTACCGTTGAAAGATTTGTAAATTTTTCCAAATCCTCAAAAAAAAAACATATGTGAAATCAGGCATTGAACTCAGAACTTTTAATGTATTTACTTAACGATTGCTAACAAAAATTAACGATCATCTGGAATAATATGTTCTGTATGTTGGAATATTTAACTTGTTCAAATCAAGCCCTAACCTCAAAACATTTTGTCAAACTTTCTTATGCACCTGATGAAGATCATCAATTTGCTTGTATTTGTGTGAAGAAGGTTATATTAGGCGTTTAAATACAAGCATTCCCAGACAACCTGCATTTTTCATTTGAAATCAAAGTTAATACATTCTGAATCTTTAACAAAGTAAGCAGGTTCCTAAAAAAAAGTAATAAACCTTTTATAAAGAATAAAAAGGAGGCAGACGAAAAGGCCTTCGATAAGATGGGTTAATGCCACTAACGAGGACGAGATCAATGATTTAAAGCTCTTATGTTCTCAAGCAAGATTTTATTCTTTTTTTCGAAGATATTTCTCTTTTATTGTTTTTTTTTTATAGCTAGCTAGCTAGCTCTTTTACGGTCCATCGTTTAACGAGCTTTAAAGAAATGTTAAGAAACAAACATCAAATTCTTGATTTGAGAAAAATGTTTCCTTAAAAGTGAGCATTTGTTACGTTCAAACTGCAGTTTCGAAAACGTACTTGTCGATGCATTTATTATATTCAGTTTTTAAGAGAGATTTATTGAAGAACACAATGTTGGGGCGACATTTTATCTGTTCGTTAGCCTAAACAAAGTAACCATCACTAAACAAACGCCGCCTGCCACACCCTTTTCCTCCTTTTAAAAATAAACTAAACACAAAAACGTTTTACTTTGTCGTTTTTATTTTTACAAATACATATACAAAAGTAAAAAAAAAATTAAAGAAGGAACAACATATATATAAATTCATTTATTTTCTACGACCCGGGAGACGCCAATGACCTCCACTTGAGTGTAGAATTCATATGCTGATCAGGGGCACCAGCACACCATGCGCGTTTAATGACACGTGAATCTGGTTGCGGAGTGTATGCTGATGAATCACAGCCTCGGTAATAGCTGCTTCCAACTGCCGATGACAGTCGATCGGAATTGTTTTGATCAAGAGAGGCAGATAATCAGGTAGGAAAGATGCAATGAGTGCGAATGGGCAGCCATCAGTTCGAACTGATTACGCATTATGAAAATGAAAACACAAAAGATGATGGCACAGAAAGGAAGACAATAAGATGTATGGGGTATTTCGCAGTCGAAGTAGGTAAGAACACGATCCAAAACTTTGAGGACTTCTAGCTTGGAAATTTATATATTTTTGTTTGAATTATAGAACAGCTAAAAATACTTATGTATAACGAAACTATATTCGCTGTACGCGAAGTTATTCAGTACATCATCGATTGGCGCACCTGCTGTGGTCAAATATTAAAACTGGCGCCTACGAAAAAAAACTAAAACTCACTAAAAAATCGTTTATTTGAAATATCAGCGAGTCATCATTTAAATTGTATGTAATGTCACATTGCCGTCTAGGTTGCGAAAATATAAAGGCGTTGGCATGGCGTAGTGTACACAGCCAATAACTGTATTAAATAAAATATTACTTTAAAATACATAAACCATATCGTTGCTTACTTCCGGTTGTACTTTCAAAAACGAGGTTGACATTCATTGCTGGTTTCAATGTTAGATGTATTGCTTGGTTGCTAACATAGAGTTGTGGGTACGAGCTCCATCCTGAGCAGGATGAAAATAGGCTTTACGTGGACATCTTGCTATTAAGCCTTTAATTCAACGGCGAGCCTACTCGCATTCAGAGTTCGATTGGGCTTAGACCAGAGCCCTAAGATCTACCTTGCGGTAGAATCTTAGTACCAATTTTATGGAACATATTGAGGCATATCCACACTCCTTGGTGAGGGGCGAGGTCTATCTATAACACCTCTTGCCTCTAGAAATAAAATCCGTAGATAATATAACCAGATGTCATATGTTACCGCTTGGAGTAAACAGCCACTACGATACTCCCACAAGAGGGCCTACCTCATAGATAGTCTCCCAAGTGACTCGGCCACCTGGGTTGGCACTATCTCACGTCGTACCAGAATAAAGCTTCCGGTGAAGCCTCCCAACCATAAGGTCAATTCCAGATGAGCACCATCAATACTCAAGGCCTGGCAGCCTTTAGATATGCGCATTCAACCACTTGCCAAGGTAAAAGCAAACAGCCAAATACGCACATCCAGCCTTCCTCTCTTTGCCGCATACAAGTTTTACCTTGCATACATTACCGGTAAGGAATCAATACTTCAAGGAAAGGAAATACAGCTGCAGATACTCACTCCTATTTCACTTACAACATTTTCCCTGCCATTCATATTGTTCCCGGGTTGCCACGCGGAGGCGGAGGATAGGCACGTCTATGCCCTCTCAAGTTCCAACTTCCATCTCAACCACATTCATGGTTGGATAGAAGTCACCTTACAAAATATCGTCAATGCTAAGCCCGGCAGGTACCCTAAAGACGAAGGGGTGCCGCGTCCTCTACGCTCCAAGGATCTACGTGGAACGGAAGGAGTATTGCGATCTACATATATCTGCAGCCTTGGTTAAGCGATCAAAACACTTAAGAGGGTCATAGTTTAACCCCCTCCACGCGGTGACACGCCTCAATATCCGCGGACAAAATATCCGGGTCAAAATATCCGCGACAAAATATCCGCGGACAAAATATCCGCTGCTAAAATATCCGCGGCCAAAACATCCGCGGCCAAAATATCCTCGTCAAAATAACCGCATACAACCAACCTCGCACCTATCCCAAGTCCTATAATGTGCCCAAGCAGGGGGGTTGCAGGGGGGCAGCATGCCCCCCCTTACATAGGTCATTGTTTATACATCGTAGTGCTGGGCGCTTGCACTGTATTTGTGTTTCTATATATTTGTCTGCGGCTATATTATGTCGCGGATATTTTGACGCGGATATTTTGTCCGAGGATATTTTGTCCAAGGATATTTTGTCCGAGGATATATTGTCCCCGGATATTTTGTCGCGGATATTTTGACCCGGATATTTTTTCCGCGGATATTGAGGCGCGCAGCCCTCCACGCAGGGCAGCAATTTTTCAATATTATAAGCGACAAACACCTCCCAGGTCCCAGCCCCTGGGAAAGGATTTCTATCAGTGAAAGTCAAATTATAGCCGGCGATGCCGCGGGTTCTGCTTTCGTCTGGTATGTTGGTTTTGAAGAACTAAAATCGCAAGTATTCAACCGGAGGTCTATGTTAGCTTCCCATATGTGAGCATATACATTCAGCAAAACACAAAAACTGTCCTTCCATTTTCGCATTTGATCTTCAACTAGTTACAAAAATGTGGGAAGTGGGATCAATTGGTTTCTATTTTTCCCGACAACTCGTTTAGATACAATTCAAAGGTTTTTTCTTTTCCCCCAACACGAGTAAACGCCATTGCATACTATGGTAATACCACGTGAGTGACATGTTTAGAGCATTGTATATAAATTCGGGGTATCGTTAGAAAAATGTTAGTTTGACTGTGATAGAAAACACTTTCATTTATTTAATTGATATAGAGTCAATGAAACACCTTATAGTCTTGTTTAATTAAAAATTTTATTATGACGCGTTTCGACTATAATAGTCATCCTCAGATCACAATCGACTGGTTGGTTTTAACAATAAAGTAAATAAAATAAAAGCTTTTGCCTGTGACAGTTTAACTAAAACAAATTATGACAGTTCTTACATTATAATTGTTATACAAAAGAAAAAATAAAAAAGGAAAAAAGAACACACAATTTTATAGAAAGAGCTTTCAAAAAAATAGAAATAAACAAATAAATAAAATAATGAAAACAAAGATCAGCTGTGTGCTTTACAAATTTTAACCAGAGAAGAGTCAGCAAATCCACAGTTGTCGTTCAGCGCTACGTTATGTAGTTTGTTAATGTAGATTGATTCCCAAACATTTAATTGCCTGTACCCCTGCACCTCTTTAAGTAAAGTTATGTTGTCAGTCATCACTCCGTGTTGTTTTTGGTTCCTCCTTCCTCTGCCCATTGCACTATTTTCTTGTAATACATGTTTGGCGAAAGCTGTTTTTTCCGTTTTGTTTTGGATATCTAGCTGGTGGTCTCTAAATCTTTTCTTGAGAGAACGAGAGGTTTGACCTATATACACTGCTTCACACCCGCTGCAGTCTAGCTTGTAGATACCCGATTTGTCAAGTGGGTCTGTTTTTTGTTTTGTGCTTTCAAGGAAACTTTTAACCGTACGACCAGACTTGTATGCTAATTTAATGTTGTTTCGGCTGAGAACATTGGAAATTTTGTTTGTAAGAGCAGGATAATATAACATATAACATATTTACTTTATTGTTAAAACCAACCAGTCGATTGTGATCTGAGGATGACTATTATAGTCGAAACGCGTCATAATAAAATTTTTAATTAAACAAGACTATAAGGTGTTTCATTGACTCTATATCAATTGAATTTGAGTCTTGTTGGCTGAACTTCTTTTAATTTTAATTAACTTTCATTTATATCGCGCCTAAAACCCCCTTTTTTACACGCCTAAAATTTATAAATGTTAGTGATTAGTCGAACAGAATGAGTCAAAAGAATAATAAATTTTTTCACAACTCAGCTTGTAGGTAGTTTACAAAGAAGGATTGAACTTATCGAAGTAATTGGAGCATTTAAAATATTTTAAGCATCCGATGTTGTAAATTCATAATGTGGTTGTTTATATGACATGTTTCTGGGACGAAAATGCACCTAAACGTTTTAGCCATTGTAAATCTAGAACTCCCATAGTGGGATTTGATTGTAGTGCTCTAAATACAACTGTAAAAAGAAAATAGAAAAACTCTTAGCATGCAGGTTTGTGACAGAATTGACAGTCTCATGATAATAATATAGACTCTAAAGTTCTTAACTCCAAACGGACTACGAAGATTTAAATTAACGAGTTTTTCATGTAATGGGGATCCCTTTATCAATATATAAGAATTATTTGTTTTCGATATCTTCGCAAACTTAAAAAATAATATAATATACTCCTGGTACAAAAACACGCCCAATAAAACCTTAATTGCTGAGGCATATCAAATTTAAAGAAGTCTGCTGTTGCTGTGTGAGAAAACCTCTATAAAGGCTATGCTTAAAGATACAAAACAGAATACAACTCATTTTAAATAAAATAGAATGTGGAGGACTGACTTCGTGGAGCTACAAAAATTGAAAACCCCTGTGGAGACCAAAAAGGAGTGCAGCAAAATCCCTTGTGAGTCTTTTTACTCGATTATTGGCATTATCTTGGCTTATAGTTTTTTTTATACATAGATACTTTCTTAATTATATGTTTCCATTATTGGAAACAGATTCATTCATTGAAAATATGTCTGATGATTACTTGGGGAGGTGGACCCGAAATTAAATTGAATTTCTATTTAATTTTGCAGCCCTTTTGCTATACACGGCACATCATGCTGTGGAATTAGTTGGAAACAAAAATGAATATTTATGCAACATATTACAATTTTTTTTGGAGAATACGAATTTCTAGAACTTTATAGTTCTGATCTGGAAAATAAAATTTAAAAATAATTGTTTGAGACCTTTTTTGACATAACCAAACATTTAAAAAAAATTAACTTTGTTTTTAAACTCAAAAAAACTTTTTTTGGAAAATTAAAAAGACAGCATTATTTCGTTAATAAAAGGACTTTTACATTAAAAATTTAATCGAAATCCGTTTCTTTTTGATAGATACGTAAGTGCCTATAACTTTTCTTCTCTTAAGTGTCAAATTGACCAAACTGATACCGCAAAAGCTGAAATTTGGTACACTTATACTTAAAATAATATAACTTCAACGAAAAAAAACATCCAGCTTTACATTAGTGGGGGGAAAGTGCCTAGCTGGTGCAGTGAAGGAAGATGCGCATGGATATGCACCCCCCTCCCCTTCCTATTTTAGCACAGGGCCCTCGAGGTCAAAAACTAAACAAAACGTAAGTTTACTATTCCTGAAAAAAATCCCTAAGTTTCATTGACTTCTGGCCTTTTTCCACCTAAAAAATTAAATGTAAGTAAACTATAAATGGTTTTAATTTAATTGAACCACAAATATCATATTTTCTAATTGCTTTCAATGTAAATGTAAAGTAGACAAGTGTTCGTCCATTGTCGTTGGCTTTTTTTCCATTTGCAATTTGTATTACACTCTGGCCATCTTCCTAATCAGTGAGTAATTTAAAATCAACTATAGTGAGCATCCAATACAAAGTAAATTTTAATTGCAATCCAAATGGTTAATTAAAATAAATCGATGATATTTCTATCTTCTTCATAAGATGTATGTAGTATGGATATGTGATAGTAGTACCCGGTGCCGTATTGGTTAGTGTGTCAGACTGGCGAAGGTTCTGGGTTCGATCCATGAATCCAAATACGGTGACACGCCTCAATATCCGCGGACAAAATATCCGGGTCAAAATATCCGCGACAAAATATCCGGGGGCAAAATATCCGCTGCTAAAATATCTGCGGCCAAAATATCCGCGGCCAAAATATCCTCGTCAAAATATCCAAATACACCCAACCTCGCACCTACCCCTATAGTGTGCCCAAGCAGGGGGGTTGCAGGGGGGCAGCATGCCCCCCTTATGTAGGTCATTGCTTATACACCGTAATATTATGCGTCGCGGATATTTTGACGCGGATATTTTGTCCGAGGATATTTTGTCCGAGGATATTTTGTCCCCGGATATTTTGTCGCGGATATTTTGACCCGGATATTTTGTCCGCGGATATTGAGGCGTGCAGCCCCAAATACAGTTCTTTTCCGGGTTACTGCCTCTTGCGAGGAAGTGACAAATCCTCCCAGAGTATTTAATGTCATGGAAATTGCTTCTCTTGAAGCTCAGCTTGAAGCTGTTGTGCCAACATTTTTTTTTTTATGTATGGATATGTAATACCACAAGAGCTGAAATTTGGCAATACAGTTAACTGAATAATTAAACGAAAAGAACATCCAGCTTCATATTTAGTGGGGGGGAAAGTGTCCAGCTGACACAGTCAAAGATACGCCCCGCTCGAGTGCATACCCATGGGCAACGTCCTTCACAGCTTCAGCTGGGCTTTTTTCCCCCCACTAAACAATGTAGGTGGATGTTTTAATTAAAAAATGGTGAGTGGTTGTAGGTGGGGGATTAAACAATGGCGGGTGCTTGTAGGTGGGGTATGTCGTTGGTGGTGGGGGAGATACACGTGAAGTGGTTATCACGTAAAGTTATCGTCCGTAAACCGACTTTACAGACAATCAAGTTTTTTTTTTTTTAAACGTACCGATTATCTAGCAAATGAACAAGTTCGTGCGACCAAGTCGTGCATTTTATTTTACTTGTGATTATATTTTTTTTTTGCAGAAGAAAATTGTGAGATCACAATATAGGAATTCATTTGCTGTGTTCCTGCTGATAGTCTGAGAGAATTGTCAGATTCGCTTCTCAATCTTTTTTTTATAATAATATTAAAATATTATCACGCGATTTTAAACAAATGAAGATTTACAGGTGGTAGTTATATCATGTTGATCAAAATAAACGCTTTCATCCTTTCCCGGCGCCATCAGGCTTGAATTCAAAACCAACACCACCACTACTCAATATTGTTGCATTTAAAAATGACATTCTGAAAAAAGTTTGACAAGAGTTTCTTGTCGTTTTTTTTTTTTCTTTTTTTTTTTGAATATTTATCTGATTTATGTTTAAGTGTTTTGAATACTAATGGGCAAATAAAGACACAAAAATATTCTGAAAACATATTTAGCACGTGCATACCCTGACACTTTTCAATAAGCGGAAACATAATCTTTTTTGTGGCTAAGGCATCTAGGCTTTTCTTTGATAAAGTGAACATTCTGAAAAAAAGGAACTGCTTTGAAAAAAGTTAAAATTAATCTTTCTTTCGTCATTTTGAGTTCATTTAGCTTTTATTATACAATATACCTCTCCAATTTAACAAAAAGTTAAGTTTAATGCACCATAAATGTGATACGAGTCATTCGGTTCAGGTGATGGATTATTGTACAATCGACTTTGTGATAAATTATGATTCTCGGAATCAGCCGGATGCGAATTCTCGAAAGTAATATAATTTTATTATAAAGGGTGTTTTTCTTAGACGTGGCAATACTTTTTTCGGAGTTGGTCTTTTTGACAGCTGTCACTTGATTTATACTCAGTTTGTTTTGTCATTTCATAATCCAGAACAGCGTTTGCAAATCGTGCAAATATAACCAAAATAATGGTTCGGTTCGCGACGCAACGCATCGCGCGCTGCGTCCAATATTCGGTAGACATAATCGCCCAGGAATTTATTCGAGCCAGCAACGGCGGCCACTTGCCCGAAATCATTTTAAAACATAATGGCAAACCCTTATCTTTATAATAAAGCTAAATTCTTGGCCATAACATTAAATTATTGTATGCGTTTTATTTCTTCTTGAAAGCCACACGTCTAAAAAAAGAAACACCCTTTATATCTTTATATATTTGTATGTATTTTTATTTCATGTAGGATTCGCAGAAATGCAAACAAAGCCGCACAATGATGTGGAAGAACTGTTTTCGGTGTGTCATTCCTTGTATAGTTTCTTTATATTTAGGTGTGGGAGTTAAAAATAAATATTTGTATCTTTAGCTTTTAAACGATATTTAATGATTACTTAGTTTATATTTTTTTTTCTATTTCCAGGTAAATAAAAGTTTTCTGATCCCAGTATGATTATTTGGTGATTAACAAATAGATTCTCTTTGACAAAAGCAGTAAGTGTACAATATTAAGGATACAAACCAGCGATTGCAATAGACCTTAATTTGAAGTAATGTTTGTTTGTTGTAGTTTTGATGTTTTTCTGGATGATGTTCACATTGTACTCGCTTCGTAGACTTGCTTTTAATGTAACCTGCTCCTATTGCTTAGAGTTCAGAAATAGTGGAATCAAGCTCAAAGTTGTAAAAATGAGTCGTTAAAGTGAGTTCACTGTGAACTCCTCTCCCCGAGATAATGGCTTTTATGTTTGTTGTTCAATATAATTATTTTCTTCTTAACCATCACTCTCTATTTTTTAAAGCCTCTTTTTCTACTGTTGTTAAAGCACTTTGGTTGTAAATAAAATGCACGACTGGGTCCCACGAACTTGCTCTTATGCTGGATATTCGCTTAGGGGCAATGTATATTGGAAAAAAATACTATGTGCTTAGAAAAAATCTTTAATTTTTTTAAGAGCTTCAGAGTTTTCTCGTTAAAACTAGGCATGCAATAATGTTTCTTTGATTTTTTTTCAATTTTTTTTTTTTTTTTGAAAAAACTTCGAAAAGAAAATAAATTTTTTTATGTCATTATAAGCCAATCTGTAAAAAAAAATTCAACCCACCCGTTTTCAAAATATCTCGTAAACTAAAATTATTAAAAATCGAAAAAAAGAGTTTTTTGATAATTTTGAAATGCAATATAAATTCAATTATAAATGGCTTCTTTCGTTAAAATTTCAATTGAAATCGGAAGAAAGGTTTACAAGAAAACCTAATTTGAAAAAAAAAGACCTGTTCTATGACCCATTCGGCCCATCCTTTAAGGCTGTAGAGGTGCGAACAGATAGACAAACGGAAGAAACTTCCAGACCGACTTTTTTGACTTCTCCATCATCGTGTGTCATGAATTGTTATCTAAAATCTTTTTTTACACGAATCCATAACTTGCCTTATACAGTGAAAGCTACCTTAGGCGGACAGCGACTCGAGTTACACAAATGCAAGTCAGGAAACATGACGACGGAACATTTGTGTTGCTTCGTAACCCTTCAAAATATACAAGGGCCATAAGAAATTGAATGCGTTAACCTTTAATATAATATGTATATGTATCTTTAGTGATTGTAAGAAAATCGTTCGGTCGCAGTCGACTGAAATATATTTTGGATTTATTAAATAAACTGGTGAGAAACAGATAACACCTCAAATCTTTTTATTTAACTCGCGCGACGGACGGTGGATGCACTTTTGTCCGTCTAAGGGAGTTGTCCGTCCAAGGGAAAAAATGAAAAACCAATTAAAAAAATAATTTTGGATATAAGTTAATAAGACCTCCAATGGAATTAAGTTGCTGGTATTCAGATGCCCGTTATTTCTATTTTAGGCCCAAACTTAAGAACCCAGTTATCAATGAAATATTTCCATAATATAGGTACCGACAAAACAAATCAAAATTGTTAAAATCATTTTTGAAAAACAGTTGATGCCATCTTTTGGGTGTTCTGAAAGATTATCACTGTATAGTTTTTTTTTTTGTTGTTTGATCAATGAAATATGTATATGTTGTAGGATGTAGGTATATTATCCTAACTGACTAATTTGAAAACACTCATAAAAAAAATTGAGAACTCAATCCGTTTAGCCGTTTATCTTTTACTGATGTCATCCCGCCATTCCCTCCACCCAAGACTTTGCTGCTGATGATGTTAAAATAGGATTTAAATGGCTATCTACTATATTGTGTTTCACCCTATAAACAGTTTGTTAAAAAAAAAAAAAACAGAAATTCTAAAATCGGATACCAGTTTTTCGATTTTAACCCATTTCACCCTACAAACAGCTAAGTTTTCCAAAAAATATTTAGCCTTCAAGGCACCCCTAAACTACAACCTTTCGAAATAAAAAGAATTTTAGATTTCTGAGTTAAGTTTAAGAAAAGAAAACGTAGGTTTCCCCTTGTTATTCCCAATCAAGGGGCGACTCATCGTCTTTGGCACATTTTTTTAACAGAAACCCTTGCATATATAAACTATAGTAAAAACTAAGCTCTAGAATACCATGAGAAGCAATAACAACAATTTTCACCATTTTAATTGTTGTTGTTGATTCCCATGGTATTCTAGAGCTAAGTTTTTCGTCGATAGATGGCGCACCTCAAGTGGTAGTACTATAGTTTATATATACAATGCAGAAACCAACCTATGTAAGTCCATTTTTTAAAGAATAATTCAGAAAAAAATCCCTTTTTTAGTCTTATATTCTTATTTATATTGCCTTGTCTAGTAACAAATAAGCTTTCCCTCCTCCATTAAATACGTTCACTTATATTTGGTTAATGTCAATTGAGCTCCTATTCTCATCGTTACACTCTTACTTAAGCCAATTCGACACTGACCTCACTCAATTCGTTACACATAAATAATTTAGGTTGTATGTTGTTTTTGTATTTTATTCGCTTTCTTTACCAAATACGAACGATGGCCGTGAACTCACATTTCAAAACAGACTAAAAGCAACAACCAACAAGAACCTACTACATGATTCAAGAAAAACAACAACTCCAATAAAAAAATATGCTATCAAAACTTTTGTGAGTAAACACACAAATGAAATTAAAAACATAAAGAAAAAACAATCTTATCCAGTTAATATAGCCGTCGAAGAAAGTACAGTGTACGAACAAAGTAATGGTTCTATTTTTGTTCAAGCCAATATACGAGACTGTCACTGTACTGTACATATAGAATGAAATTCTGGAAAGAAGATTTAAGAAGATTGCTCCTCCAGAGCAACTATTTCCAGCGACATCATTATGTTTTTTTTCCTCTGCGTCAATGTTGGTATCGAATACTTGCTAGCGAACAGTTCCCTGTTGCTGAAAATTAAACAAAAGTTTCCGAATTTATGTGCGGCCATACTTAAATACGTTAAATACATATTGCGGGTGGCAATGGTGCAGTGAATGTAGAATTGTGGGCCCAGCCTTGGCGGCAATTTTTCAATATTCCCCCCAACTTCAACTGGACGCCAACCGTGAGATTTTTATGAGATAAATATCCATTTTATCAAAAAAAAATTCTTTCCTATCTTTCTATTCCTTTTTACTAATGCCGTGCAATTTGCATTCAAAAGACCTTGGTTCTTACAGGAATTTAGTAAAAATTGTTAAAAAAAAAAATCAAATTCTGGAACACTCAATAGCCAATAAAATATACCAAATCAAAAAGTATCCGACATTAAAAACTTGAAAAAGAAACCATCAAAACCAAAACGATATCTGTTTAATATGTCCAGCAAATAACTTTCGATTTTGTGAACTGAATTCATATTATATTTTCGTAACCATTTACAATAAATTGTCAGTCAATTCAAAACACAGTATCTTTACTTTCAATATAGACTGTAAGTAGGTTCGCTCACACAATATGTATGGGTTAGTTATGTACAAATGGAAGTAAACAAAAAAGAATATTGGTAAATTTTATAAAGTTCTGATCCGAATGGATCTGCGATTACATTGTGTCTGGGTCTGGGAGTGGGGTACAAAATGCCAACAAACCGGCAGACGAAAGCGACGACCAGCCACGCCGCGCCGCACCGTCGACTCTCATTCGACTTGCACTGCCGTTTGCCGCTCCGCCAAATAAAATTTTCTACACCTCAGCTTGATCTGAGCCCTGGGTAAAGTTCATTAAACCTACCAAGCTGACATAGTCACAGAAATAAAAATACATTAAATGGAATAATGCGAGTGAGAGAGTGAGAGGAGAAAATCATTTTTGATGATGAGTTGCTGCTTGCTGGACTGTTGTGTGTTTTTTTTTGTATTGTGAGGAAGTGTCAAGTGGTTAGAAAGAATAAAGGGGAGCACGCTTTCCGTCTTTGATGAAACTAAAAGTTCTGTGATATAATTTATGAGAAAATTGTTCTAAGGCAAGAGTATCAAAAATTGTTATTGACATAATATTATACAATAATAATTGATCAGGAGTATAGCGGTAGCTGAGTTTTGTTGTTGTCATAACTCGATGTGTTTATCAATCAAATATGGGTTAGGCAATGCAGAGATTTGTAAGAAGTATGCGTTTCTTGTAAAACAATATGTACTGCCTGATTTATGAACCATCTCTATCTCTGATAGTGATAGGCAATATTCTATATCCCTTTTTTACATAAGGGCTTTTAAAAATCGTTTAATGTATCTGGCGTTCTGTGGGTTTTCTGATAAGTTCTATAAAAACATGGAAAAGCATTTCTTACGAACATTTAGGTAGGTGACCTATAAAGTGAAAGTGATTTAATGTAGCTTAATATCATAATATATTTTAGACAATTAATCTTACTGGAAGGGGAACACATTCTACAAAAAGTATGCATAATTAGAACTCGTTTCCTGTATATAGTATACTATATATTTGATTTCAGTCAATGAAAAAACAGACTTTAACAGCAGCAGCAAAAAAAGAATTGTTAACTAATGTGAGCGTTACTTTTAAAAAAAGTTTAAGTTATTTCTGATTGCTGTTTTTAAATTGATTTAATTATAACTGAAGTTGTTTGATGCTTTATAGTTAAATAATTAATGTTTATTAATATTATCTTATTAAAAAAAATTGACAATGAAATGGCAAGTTTTCTTTTTTTAAATTAGGGACTCAATAATTGAGAAGTTGAACATAAGGGTAAACTGATGAGCGTTCCTTGCAGTGCGGATATTACGGTTGAATTGTTGAAGGGGCGAATAGAATCTGGCTATTTCGCTGGAGTACTGTTCATAGAAGTAGCGATACAACAAGGTTAAAAAAAAAAAAACATTACGGCGATGTTCGAGTGAAACAAGTGTTTCGGTTCTTTCACCTATCAGTTTAAATACTCTTAATTGGATCCTATCTAGGAGGCGCAAGTGAGTTGCAGGAGCACCTGCCCAGATATGAGAATTGTACTTAAGCTTCGGGCGAATGTATGCCTTGTAGTTTGTAGCCAGATCAGAAGACGAGAAATTTTTCTTACATCGATTTAAGAAACCTAAGCACTAAGCGACATTTTTGGCGACGACGAATATGTGATCGTTGAAGAGGTGGTTTTTGGTATACATACCTAGAACGGAAACCTGGTCGGTTTCTTCAATGCAAGTGCCACTCATGGCTAGTGGCATATGGGGAAGGTTATGCTTTAACGACAGAAGACAGTATTGAGTTTTTGAATTTAATTCCACGCGCTTGATAATTCATCATTGGAAAATCTTATCATTCCCTGCCGTTGCAGTTCCACATCCAAAGAATTGGGCTGTGAATCTGGAAATTAATATGAAAAGTTGAGGGTACTGTCGTCAGCAAAACAATTAAGTTGATTATAAGTATTAGTCTTAGAGTCGGAGACAGAACGGAGCCTTGGGGCTGGGGCACACCAGCATTTATTTTGTGGATAATAGACTCAAAACCATCCAAGACAAAGCAAATTGAACGGCCCGAAAGGTAACTTCTAATTCAACGAGGAAGAGGTACGTCAAAACCAAATGCACGAATCTTCGATAAAAGAATTGATGCCAAACTCTAATAAATGCTTTTGTCAATCCAGCACAATAATCTTTCTTTCTTCAAAACGATATGTTAAGATTGGTTCCACTGTTTGGTAGGATATACGTTAATAGTAGGTACCCATTCCAAATAAAATAAAATGCACGACTGGGTCGCACGAACTTGCTCTTATGATAAGCAATTGCTTATTGTGGCTGCATATATGGCTATTAAAAAAATTTAAATAATTTCGAAAATTCTTTGATTTTTTAAATTAGTTTAAGAGTTTTCTCGGAAAAACAAAGTATGCAATAAAATTTCGAAGCTATACGTAAATCTAGGAAAAAAAAATATTGAAAATCGTTCGACCAGTTTTTTTTTTTAAAGGTTATTTTTGAAAAACTTTTCCAAAAAATATTTTGAAATTTATTTGGGTATGCAAATATATGGCAATCTGTAGTTTACATTTGAAAAAATAATTTTAAAAAAAATCAATATACCAGTTTCCAACATATTTCGAAAACCAAAAATTTTTTTGAAAAAATTATAAAAAATCAAAAAAAAAAGTTTTTGAAAAATTTGAAATGCCATATTAATAAAATTATAAATGACTTCCTGTGGCCAAAATTTTATTGAAATCGAATGTATAGTTTACGAGAAAATTTGATTTGAAAATACTGGTTCTATGAGAGGTACCGTTATAAGACAAATTTTGAAAAATATTTTCCAACCAAAAGATAGACTGTCTTACAAAAATAGCATCCTGAAAGTTTTATCAAAATCGTTAGAGCCGTTTTTGAGAAAATCAATTTTTTTCTTCACGATTGTATGGCAGGTGCCGTTATTTTTGGGCTTAGAGCAAAAATAAAAAATATGTTCCGAGGGACGGCCAAATAAATCCTAGATACCAAATTTGAAGCAAATCGGCCCATCCGTTCAGGCTCTAGAAGCGCGAACAGACAGACAGACAGACAGACAGACGGACGGAATTCCCAGACCCACTTTTTTCGACTTCTCTATCATCGTAATATCATGTGTGATTGTTATCTCGAAATTTTTTTTCTGCACGAATCCATAACTTGCCTTATAGTACCTATAATCGCAAGTAAAAAGATTATTCTGAAAAACCAGGATTCAGTAATTTCTATCAAAATCGTTCTTGGAGCTATTTTCGAGAAAATTTAAACTTCTTGCTATTGTATGGTACCGTTATTGTTGGACCTAGAGTAAAAATGAAAAATACGGAACGTAAAACTACCAAACAAATAGTATCCACCAAGTTTGAAGCAAATTGTCTATCCTTTAAGGCTGCAGAGGTGCGAACATGCCCAAAAGTAGACAAATAGACTAACGGACGGACAGAATTTTCAGACCCTCTCCCATCATTGAAATGCGATGTTTGATTGTTATCTCAAAAAGAAATTTCACACGAATCCAAAATTGGACTTAGTATAGTCGCAAGTACAAATCGTTTAATATACCAAGTACCGTTCTCTCATGTTTATTTTTAAGAATTCTCTAATTTTCTATATTTATACGACCTGGATCTGACTGTCACTATTTTTTTTTTCTTAGTTTAGTTAGTTTAGACAAATAAGTTTAAAATAGAATTAAAGTAAATTGGGTGGTTACCCCAATTATTAATAAAAAAAAAAATAAATAGATTATAAAAAAAAAAAGATTTTATCAATCAAATTGAATGAATATTATGTGCATTATCAATTTAAATATAAGTTACACATAAGAAAAAATGTATTCTAGAGACACGCTGCTGTTATGAAAATGGATGAGCTATGCCTTGTGCGCTAAAACTGATATTGATTTTGGCTACAAAATTCTTAATCATCGCCTGATCTGTTTTTACGGTTCTGTTTGCTTTAGTTTGTGCATGCCTAATGAGGATGACCATCATCTTATAATCCCGATTTACATAAAATGGATTAGTTATGCAATGTTTGTCCACGACCTTAAGTTTATACCAAACAGTCTGTATGACAAAAAAAGTTAAGCTTTGTTTGTGTACCACCACATCATCCTCCCTGAAGGAAATCCTCCGAAAATGTAAAATTTTGTTCTTTTTTTATTTAGTGTGTGACTTTCGTTCAAACTGGAGCACAATGTGATAAAAACCGTTTTTAGTCTATCGACTGAAATTTTAGTATTTTCCTTTTCTATGCATTACAAAATATTTCCTCATGCGTCGTATGACTTTAAAGGGTCCTTTAGAAGGAAGGCTAAGACCAGTTTTGACTTTATCGATTCTTACAAAAACTGCTTTATGAAAATATTTTCTCTGTTATGACGTGTGTCAGTGGGTACAAGCTTCCCCAATGTTTTTCATTGCTGAGTTGATAGATTGAGGATTCTGAGCTGACTTGCTGTGACTTATTGTTATCTTCGAAGATTTCACCTATAAAACGAAGATTTTGACCATACTATTTCTGGAGGTGAGCATTGAAGGTCTTCTTTTACGGCTGTGTTATTTATTTCGGACCAAAAATTACGTTCGGAAACTAATTTTTTACTAGCCCGTATACTCGGAATGACGATTACTCGTTCTTTTAAGGGGATAATGCTTTCACCGCTGATTTTATGGCCGAGACATTTTAACTTTTCTACGCCAAATGTGCACTTTGATGTGTTAATCGTAATTTCGTGTTCTGAAAGTTTTTAAAAAAGCAATTCGAAATGTCATCAATAGGTATATGGGAAAACGATATTAAAATCTGAGCAGATTTTAGCGATGAGTTGCTGGAAGGTTTGAGCAGCCCAAAAAGCATTCTGCAAATTGAGTTGTAATGGCTGTTATGCTCTCATGATATATGATTATTTTAGAAAACATGTTGCATCTGCGTGCGTTCATTGAGAAATTATTCATATATGTGAAATATGGTATCGACTAGGTAAGGTGATGGCGTTTGGAGTTGGACTACGATAGTCCCCGCAAGGTCCCCAGTCAATGTTATTTTTATTTTTTACCATATGGAAGAGTGATGAAGCGGGGCAATTAGAGATTGGACAGAGTTCTATGTTAACCATGTTTTTAAATTCTGTTTGACGTGTCGTGAAGGATGTAGTCGACGCGACGTGGACGTGTGACTTGTGACTATGTGGTGGACTATGTAGTGTTTTACTGGTGCAAAAAAAATAGTTTGGGGTTCAACTAAAGAGGGGTATTTTGCAAGCATTTTTCCCCATTTGTTCTTTAGTGTAAAATGGAATATAATGGGTATGTTGACCGTGCTTATTTCAGCTTGGCATTGCAAATTAGTTTTGAAATCTAGTAATCTTTTGTTTTGAAGATCTAAGAGAAGACCAAATTTATTTAAAAAATCTGTCTCTTAAAACTCAAACTTGAACTGGTATTCATTTTTAGTACAACATTCTTTATCATCGCCTGATCATTATCTTATAATTCCAGGGTTCCTAATTCAAATCTGCCAATATATTTTTAGCCTTATTTTTTTTTTAATTTTACAGCCTTGGAAATGGTAGCACAAGACCCTCATTTGAAGGCACGAAATCGGAGTGTGTAACCCATCTTCTAACTTCTGAATCAAAAAAACTTTGTTCTTTAGGGGCCAGTTATAGTTATCATTGGTAATTTTGACTGCCAATTGTAGTAGATTAAACAGGTTTTTGGTTTAAATGGTTTTAAAAATAAAATATATATTTACATATTATGTACTCAATTATGATTAAACTTTTCTTGAAAACCACTCTTATAATTTCAATAATTAATTTCAAATTACAGGTGAATTTGGTTTTCGATGCTTATTTTCATTGACTGCATTCAAATCTATTTCCATTCTTATCTGTCAGTTTTTCTAAGGCCGAAACATAGACTTACTGTGCATTCGAGTGATCGTTTGATGCAGATGCAAATTTGCCAGTTGTTATTTTTGTTCCCACGACGTTTCCATTTGCATTCGAACTAGTGTCCATACTAATGACATATGTACATATTTTGAATGAAGTAATTTTGATACAGGCTCCTGGCAGACAACTATGGATATACAAAACGCGGAGCAACAAAGTTGTATGAGCGCGACTGGCTACACCTACAAGGAAACTCTTTTTTCATTCAAGTGAGTCAAACATCTCACTGTGACATTGGCTGATTGAGAATTAACAAAGTCTAGCAACTTACAACTACAAGTACAAGAAAGTGTTATAGCTCATTGTTGCTACACAGAGTGCTTTGGCGGCATTGCGTTGGGTTTGACAGTAGCTTATGTTTACTTATGCTTATAATAGGCACATAATAGTTTACTATCTTCGGGGTCACAGTGGTTTTTATTATTAACGAAATTGTCTTCTGAATGATGTCGATTTTATGACTGCTTAGGTATCAAATCGTTGCGTTTCATTTTTCTAACAGCTGAAAATTTAAAACTATTTAAATGTATATATTTTTGGAATAAGGGATCCGAAAACCGAACCTGATATTTATTTCCTAGTAATTTTGCCGTCCAACTGTTTGGACTTTAGATACTAAAATTAAGAAGAAGAGGAAATAAACATACATTTGATTTGTACACTATAAAATGTCGATACAAAAGTATCTTATTCTGTACGTACATATATACACATGTGCTTCTATTTCTTAGAATCCGAAAGTAACAGGCTGGCCTTTTTCCCTTTCTTCTACTTCTGTAGTTTGTTCTTTATTCTTTCCATTTTCAATGTGTTTTGTATTCAATACGACTGGATTGCTGGTCTATTGTGTCTGGTTCATGCTCATCCATCAAAATTGTCTGGTTTCGTAAATTAATAGATATCTAAAGGAAATTTCTTAGTTATTTTTGTGACGCTGGCGACGGAAACGATTTCTTCTTCTTAGGCATATACGAGTAGTTGGCGGCTGTTGTAAAAATTTAGTAAGTAGTTCATTCATTAATTTTGTTTTTGGTACATTGTTTATAATTTTTATGAATTTTGTAGCTATGGCTTTGCCGCAAGCTTGGTTAGAAAATTAAATAAATAATATTTTTGGTATGAATGATATTTCAAATTAAATTTAAACAATTTCGGATATAATTAACATCCTTTATTTAAAAATGGTTTTCAAAAAATAATAGAGTGTTTTGCAGGTACCTATTGGTTTAGTTTTGTGACTGTTTTAGTTTTCTTGACAAAGATTGAGTTTTTGTAGGTAGCGGATATTTATATATACCTACTCATGAAGTGGAAGCAGTCTTCTTTTGCTCTCAAATTATGTAATGTACAAAACTGCCGTTGTATGGGGCTCCGTTTAGGCTAAGGACTTCACATCTGGTTTTGAATATTATAGATTTTTCTCCCCAATTTAGTCAATCATTGAAGCATGTTGATTCCATAAGATTATGTTTCAGTTAAGAGTGAAGTAATCTGTTTTGTGATGTTCGATGAGGCGTTGCGTTCAAAATGTTCATGAGTCTGCTTGTTAATTTTAGAGAGTTCCGTTTCCAGATAAAAGGCATAGTTCGGAGTTTTTACAGGCAAATTGAAAGTTACTTCGTCCGTATTGTCCGGATCCCCATACTTGGGCAACATAGCAAAACGATCTTAACAACAGTATCAATTTTTTTATATTTTGCTGAAAGAACTATTCGCTGATTTGAAAAAATGTTTCTCCAAGACAAATTTAACAGACTTTCTTTCTTTCTTTAATGCTAATGTGATTTTTAAAATCAATGGTTTTATTAAAAACTACTCGTAAGTGCTTGGATTCGTTAGCTATCTGCAAAAGATTTCCATTGAAGTGCCAGTTATATGCAGTTTGGTTCCGGGCAGATCTTGAGAACACCATTATATTTGACTTATCTACATTAATGACAAGTTCCCATTTATCCCAATAATCGGCTAGGCGGTTAATCATCAGCTGGAGATTGTCTGGAGACTGACATCGTGGTATATTTGTGATTGTCCAGTCTTTTGGTCTGTTGAGAAAAAAAACTCAATTGTGGTGTATTTAGTGTATGGCTGTGCTGTGAGATGGTGCTAATTTTTTTTTTTTTATTTTCTCTGTTGAAGCGGGGATTGGGTCGAGACGCACTTCCTTCCTAGGGATATATTCTTAGTAGCCGCAATTAAATTATTCATTTGAAAAAATCAATCTCCCAAAGACGAGCCCGTAGTCCACGATATGATGTTTCTATTGGCTCGTCCTTAAAGACTTCCTTATTAAAATGAATAATTTTAATTGCTGCTAGTAAGAACATATCTCTAGGATGAGAAAAAGATATTTTTGATAACTATTGGACTTGTGGTTTAGAAGAGAGGGGCAGATCCATATATTTTTTTCTTCCAAAGTTGACCTTTTAAAGAAAAATTCATCAAAGTGCGAAATGTATCTGCCCCTCTCGTCCAAACCACAAGGCCTAAGGAGATAAATCGATGGCATTTAACTGAAAGAATTTTTTTTACTTATACAATTTTTAATTGAACCAATACTTTTTGTTCAAAATGATTTTTTTCTTTTATACCTACGTGTAACAGAAAAATAAATAAATAAATTTTTGACAAAAAGTACAAGTTCAATTCAATTTTTTATTTGCAAAATAAATTCTCTGAGTTAGTTGCCATCGATCAATGTAGCATTTTTGTTTGAAATCGAACCATAACATACTAAAATCTCCATTTGAAAATTGTTTCTGTTTGGTTTTTCGTATCGCTATAACTGGCTCCTTAATAAAAAAAATTGACGTATTTGGGCTAACTAAGAGCTAAAAGGAGTTATACTTTACATCCATGAAATACAACGGTATGGGCTGGCGAAATCATTGGTCCATATTTCGCCAAAAAATGGGGCGAATCAGAATGTTACCGTCAATGGTTGAAGGTACGCCCTGTCCGCGTAACCTTGCCGCCTAGTGCTCGCCTAGCCTACTGTTATCTCGTAACGGACTATGCTCTTCCTGAAACTCAAGCCCATTGTCTCGTTGAGCTCTGGTTTCAGCAAGACAGCACGTGAAACATAATAATATAACATAACATAAAAAAACATAAGCGAGAGCTACAGTACGTTTGCAACGAACTGTTGGATACCCTATGCCCTATATTTTGTGTGGTGTGATGTTCAATTAGTGCTGGCACAGTAAAAAAGGCGTGCGCCACGCCCAAAGTTAAAACTTTTAATTGCCAAGGCAATTAGTATGAGCTCAGTGACATTCAATTTTATTCTTGCAGATCGATTTGAACAAAACAAGACAAAACTTAATTTTTTTTAAATTTGATTTTGAATGAAAATAGCGTTTATGGGTGTTTTGAACAATTCTTGAACCACACTCTAATACGTAACAAAGAAATATAAATCTAAGTGTTCATCTTTTTACTTCAAAACTGCGACCGATAGTTAAAAACGTTAAAAAAATTAATGCATTATACGTCTTAAAAATTTTAAGCACTAACTGCACTTTTTTCAAAATTTAGGCATATGTGTAAGACTACAGCTGAATCGAGTAGTTTTTAAACAATCTTACCTGAACAAAGGTATTTTACCAAAATCACGTCTTTAAAAGTGGGCGTATTGAAAAAATTTACAAAAGAAAATGTAGAGATATATTTCTCAAATAACGAACGGAAGGAAAAAGGTTTAAATTAAACATTGGAAATGCCTTAAATTCTTAAGGCTACGTTTTTCGTTCTTTCATGAAAAGTAGGCGTAAGCCACGCCCAAAATTCAAAAATTTCTTTTCATACACAAACTTTTTCGTTTCTATTAAGAGACGCAAAATTTTGGCTTGCGGATTAATTATAAATACCGTTTATTTACAAAAACAATTTTTTTTATAGTTTCTAATGAAAAGTGGGCGTCAGCCTCGCCCAAAATCAATTTTTTTGATTTCATACACAAGACGTTTATGTGCCAGTAAGACCCACAAAATTTAATGTTTTTCGCTTTAATATAACAATTATTATTTTATAAAAACAATATTGATGGTTTTGTATAAAAAATAGGCGTAAGCCACGCCCAAACTGAAATATTTTTATTTGATTGGAAGAAAGTTTACCTAAAGCTTACGTGTGCAAAATTTTAGCGTTATGCTTTTATCGTAACTGTACAAAAAACCATAATTTAATTTTATTAAATTGAGGTTGTTCAACAAAAATGGCGATTGTGGGCGTGGAATTTATTTTTCAAAATCATCGGACCAGTTTTTCAAAATACTGTTTTTTTTTTTTTAAACTTTTCGAAAACATAATCCAAATTTATTTTAAGTATGCCAACTTCTAGCGGTTTAAAGTTCTTATCAGAAAAGAAAAATTTGGAAAATTTTGAACAAACCGTTTTTCAAAAAAAAAATTTACAAAAAAATTTATCTTTTTTAAAAAAACTCAAAAAACTTTTTTGAAAAATTAAAGAATTTATGTTACTTATTTCGTTTATAAAAGAGCTTTTATATTAAAATTTGCATCGAGATCCGTGAAGTGGTTTACGAGAAAATTTGAAAATACCATTTAGAAAGTTTTATCAGAATCCGTTTAAACGTGCTTTTCATAAAAAATTATATGGCAGGTACTTTAATGATAATTGACAATTATTTAAATCCCATGCAACCAAGAAACCAGTCTCGATTTGATCAAGAGTACTTTTCATTTCCCATGACGTCAAAAAAGCAATCTCGATTTGATCTCAGATTGAATCTAGATCAATTTTGTTGTAATTTTTTTTTCTCGATGTGGCGTTGTCAAAAGAAACACATTTATTTGCAAAACAATATTTTATAATTGATTTCAAAGTGGAGCAGCAACTATTATACTTCAATATCATCCGATGATGTAGAATTTTTCGAAACTGAAAATTTGTTTAAGAGAAGTGATAGGCATTCCGTCAACGATTATGTTGCATATCATTGAGATGAAGAAAAGGGTGATCATTTCATATATGATATTACAAACCAGCTGTTAATGGCACACAATCTGAAATTGTCGTGGAATTCGCCATTAGTTACCTACATAATGCACAAGTTCAATGAAAGTTACAAATGGCTTTACTGTGATACTGGAATCCGTCCGTTAATAATTTAGTTATTAGTATGAAGTTCTTTTATTTGAAATTATGTTACCTTAATATCTCTGTATAACAAAAAATGAATTGTTATTTTTTTGTTTTGTTAATAAATAAATTTTATTTTTGAATTTGTATATCAAATACAAAAGAACACAGTACTATTCGGCCTTTTTCAGTACAATTTTGTTTTAGCGCTCAGTACAATCGGCAAAAGTCGATTTCCATCACTTACGAATCAATAGAAAATAGATGAAAAAAAAATAAGTTAGTCGTTCTGAATAGTTGTTTTATCGAAAACGTCATAGAAGGCGCTGTTTACCATTTTAAAGACTATTTTTCATTCAGTCAAAGCATAGAAATCGAAAAAATATGTAACCATAGAATAGAGGGACGCTTAACAGTGTTAACGTCACGTCAATGCTTGGCTTGGTGAACGAGCAATACTTACTCCCAAAACTGATGAATCAGAGCTGCCATAAATAACAGTATTTTGCAAAAGGTTGAAGGACACTATGTACCGGTCCATAAAAAATTATAGTTCTATACCATACCGATGATGCCACTTATTCGGTAGAGTTTTTTTTAACTCTATTTCTACCCGCGTGTAACATCGTTTTGAAAGTGGGCGATTAGGTATAATAGTAGTATAAGTAGTAGAATGTGTTTTTATTTAACTTAAAAGTTGCTTTGTTATATAAAATTTGCACAATAAAAAGCATTGGCGTTTGCCATCAGCCCGAAAAAAAAGAGTTAATCTGAACAAACTAAAATAACAATATTAATATTAATATTAAGGAGAGGAATCTCCTGAGGATGTCTTAATAAGACGCAACGTATTATTATTAAAAAAATAATTTAAAAACATATTTTATGTAAACAAATTCTTTAATTTATTATTGTTGTTCCATTTTGCACCAAAAAAGCACTGTTTATCTAACCGTTCCAAGACCATTATTGGTTTTCAATTTTTAATTGGCTGTGCAAAAATAAAAATATACTAAGATACTTGATTCTAATATCCATGCGTACGAAGTAGTGGCCAAAAGCTTGTTTCAAATAAATTCAAGATGAAATGCAATTGCTCGCTTTTGAAACAACCGAGCAATTTTCATCACGTTTGACTGTACAAATCTTTAAAAAAGATTTTCATATTTTAAGATACAAATGTACGGCAACTCTGAATATCCTTTACATACAAACAAAATATTAAAATCACAACAATTTTCATTATGACACATCTGTTAGCATTATGTTTTATTTTGGATGCTTCCAAATCAATAGCAACGTTATCTACTTTGCAATCATGTTTTCTGTTATTTTAACATAACTATCAAATAGTAAGAAAATAGTTCCAAGAAATTGCTTTGAAGAGATTTGTGAATGCAATGAATATTATTTGTTAGTTAAATAAGTTTTAGTTTTCTCAATACAAAGTTTTATAAAAGAAAAAATTGCTTTTTAAAATACAAACTCTATAAAATCAAACAAGTAAGATATGGGCTACTTGTTGAATTAAAACTAGCTTTTTATGGTCTATGGCCAAAAACAATATTTTGGAATTTTATACAAGTTTTCTTTTTCGTGGATGAAACTCCAAAACTTTTATTTCAAAAAGTGCGGATATACTTTTACTTTCTCAATCTGTTGCTGTGTAGTTTTCCCAAAACTCTTGCCCTCTGATCTTGAATCGATAAAATATTTTATCTTCGTCAGTATGTAAATGGTCGGAACGGCCGGTCGGCGCGGCGCAGACGTGCCCGTCCATAATACAGGGAGAAAATGCAATTCGTATCTCTCGCCCGAAATAACGATTGCTCCGTTTCGTCAAGTTTTCACTTTTGTTTGCGAACGTTAACTGCGCTTAACATCGAATTTTACAGACGAAAATTTGACATCTGACCGTAAATGGAAATGTTAGGTATGCTGACTTTGTGTGTGACGTTATATTAGCTTTGTTCGGGTTCTTTTTCTGCCAAAACTAAATGAAAACTGTCAAAATTTCTCAAATGAGAGAAAAATCTCTCTCATTTACCGAAAAGTAAGCGAACACTTTTTGTGTAAATTCTTGAGAAACGTCAAATTCGAATTTTTTGATTGGGTAGCTCTTCGCTGTAAGGATCATCTGCAACAACAAATTGTTTACGTCATTCGATTTTGACAGAGTTCAAGTTTTTACCAGATGAAATTTCACTGGGTCAAAACTTGAATTGGTTAGAGGAAAAATTAAAACATTCATTGATTTGACGGTTTTTATTATTTTAACTGTATTATAGAGTATATATTTGTAATGACAATATTAATGTTGTGAAATTTAATTCTGTTTTGTTCTAATTAAATTTGAATAAAGATAGCATAATTTAATTTATGCATGTTATTTGTTTGTATATGTATGTATTTTAATATAAATGGTTCTAATAATTATAGTATAACATTTCGTTTGAATTCAATTCTTCGTTTATAGAAATGAAATTAATACAAAAAGCTGACTGTGACGTCACAAAACACCACGATGGTGCTTCGCATGTAGCAACTCAGCACAACTGGTGTATGATTGTTTGGGAAATGTTTTGCTTCTACGCCAAGCCGTCCATATGGTTAAAGCTTAAAGTGTTCATATGGCAGATTGGAAGGGAATGTTTCATTTGTGTTTGACACTAGTTTCCGCTTGCTTCTGACTATTTTAGTCCAGCCTTTTTAATAGCTCTGTTTCGTCAAGTTTGATCAGTTTTAATAGGGGACGTAAACTGATTTGGTTTTAAACCATTGAGCTACCTACATATACAGGGTGATTCACCAGCGTTGTGCCAAAAAGCTAGAGCGTGTAGGTTAAGTTGAGACAAGAAAAAAATCGTATGGGAGGGGGGGTCTATTCCCCTCCGTTTAGCCGGGAGGGGCAATTTTCTGAAAAATTGACTTTTTTTGTAAAAACAAATATTTAAAATCAACGGGTTCGTTTACAACACCGTGTTATACTTTTTTGGAAAGCCAAAAACTTTTCCTTTTATTTTGTTTTTAAATTAAATTGTTTTAACGAATAGTTTAAAAAATATAAATTTTCAAACTCAAAATTTTGAAAAAAAAAAATTGAAAAAATAATTTTAAAACTAATTTTTTTCAAAATTTTACGTAATTAAGTATAATTTTTGTTCTCAGAATTCAACGCTTCCATTAATCTTTAATCCAACACTGAAAACCGTATGGCTCTACGACTTTTTGTTGCCAAGGTATTCAAAAATAACCGAACCTACTTCTTCGCAAAAACACGAAAAAATTGGCTAAATGGTCACTTGTGCCATCCCGTAAGGCTAGGTTTTCTTGTTTTTGTGAAGAAGTAGGTTCGGTTATTTTTGAATACCTTGGCAAGAAAAAGTCGTAGAGCCATACGGTTTTCAGTGTTGGATTAAAGATTAATGGAAGCGTTGAATTCTGGGAACAAAAATTATACTTAATTACGTAAAATTTTGAAAAAAATTAGTTTTAAAATTATTTTTTCAAATTTTTTTTCAAAATTTTGAGTTTGAAAATTTATATTTTTTAAACTATTCGTTAAAACAATTTAATTTAAAAACAAAATAAAAAGAGAAGTTTTTGGCTTTTCAAAAAGGTATAACACGGTGTTGTAAACGAACCCGTTGATTTTAAATATTTTTTTTTACAAAATAAGTCAATTTTTCAGAAAATTTCCCCTCCCGGCTAAACGGAGGGGAATAGACCCCCCCTCCCATACGATTTTTTTCTTGTCTCAACTTAACCTACACGCTCTAGCTTTTTGGCACAACGCTGGTGAATCACCCTGTATATTATATTAGAATTAGAAGAGCTATTCATTTAAATCAGGGGCGCACTTCAATGCATCTGTTAAGAAGTTATTAAGTTTTCTTCTGTCAAATGGCAGATGTGCTACCGGGATGTGCTCTCATATGTTCTCCTAAATTATTTATTTTTCGATTAATATGCTACCTTTGCGTTCAGAAAAAAATAATACATATTGGCATTATTTATCAAAATAGGTAGGTTAGGTACCCAACAACCTAAGTACCTAATTTCAAAGTTGAATCGTCTGAAATCTATAATGTCGGAATCTTGTTTCCTACTCTCACGAATATTATGTGATAACGCTGTTAATGATTTTCAGGTGCAAACGCATCCGCCGTATCTAACTTGCCATAGCCTCAGATGTATGTGATATGTACACTTCATACCTGTAGGTACGTACTATATTCTATCAATTTAAATTCTTTCAAAAGAATCCTGTAATCTTTTCGTTAATAAGGGTAACATGTTTTCATATGATACGAACGATAGACATTTTATAGACATTGGATTTGGATGCTGCTCATGCGCAAACAAATACATTAGCAGTACCTTAATTCACAATAACATTAACAGCAAAAATCGGTTTACAAAGTGAGTACCTACCTACCTACGTTCCTACCTATTGCTTCCTATCTTCAAGGAGTGCAAAAATAAAACAAGATTTAAAAAACAAAGTAGTTTTCTATAATGGAACGAGAACGGGTATTTTGTATGCCTAGTTAGTACCTAGATACTCTAGCATCTTGAATCCACCTCCTGCCACCAGCTGTTTCTACCTTATCTTACAAATTACAAAAATTAATGTTTAGGCTCACATGCATCCCTGCGCACACACAAACAAAATTCAGGTTTCTTTCTAACACATGAAAAAGTATCCCATATAATGTTGTTCGCATCTAAACATGACACAGATACAATTTTTTTTTTTTTCGTTGACTTCGTTCGGTTTCGGATTACTTTTTCCTTATTATTTCGGGGTTTTCCTTTGGTCGCTATCCTTGTTTCCTTGTTTCATAGCTCTTCTGTTGGTGTAAAGGTCCTTTTTTTATTATTATTATTGGTAAATCCACACCTACACATGTGCAGTTATATGGACTTCTCGCACACAATGCAACAATGATTGCATCAGTGTTCTTAACGCTATACAAGCTACAACAAGCAAAACCGGAAAGGGCGAAGGGTGGTAGTTGAGGTCAAAGGCACACTATCAAACATTGTCTGGGGTGTGTGTGTGAATTTGTGTTTGAAATGCGTGTTGTATTTTGGTTGTGTTGGTAAATGTTGTTGTTGTTAGTCTTTTTGTTTTTTGGTGTTAGAAAAGTGGTGTTTTTCTTCTGTTCTGACTTCTGAGAGCGAGAGAACAGGAGAAAAAAAAGTAAAGTAAAGTAAACCCGAACCCGAACCCGAACCGAACCAGAACGGTCGATGCCGAAAGCCGAATACGAGTTGCCGTATGCCGTTGCCGTTTGCCGAATGCCGAACCCAACGAAGAGGAGAAGTTGCATGGATTCTCTCAGGCACAGGCAAGTGTACAACAGTACAATGTACATCAGTCAGCCATTTTCCTTCGCTTCGCGTTGACTGCAGCGCATCTTCATCAACCGTTATCGCGCGGAGCCATATTATATTATGTTAAATGTTGCTTAAAATTTAAACAACTTACTGTATGAAATAGTTGATTTCGTATATCTAACGGTTAATAGATTTAATTTTGTAAAATATACCTACCTACATAATATAGAATGCAAATGCAAGTTATGCTCGGGAAATTTGTGACTGTGATTATTGTAAGGAAATAGTACCTACACCTTCCTACCTATACGCTATACTACCTAATGGATGTGCCAGTCTTCCAAATATAAGAAAAAAAGATTAAAAAAAGAAAAACGGTTGCACATGTTTTTTTTGTTTCGATCGATGCTAACACTGATATACCTACATACATACATATATATACATACAAGTTTGAATTTATATAAAAGAAAATAAAAAGTTTCAAAATGCAACTATACATAACTTGCTAAGTTATAAACATAAATAGGTACATCATTTCGGTTCGAGACGGATCCCCGTCCCCATATGCCCAACGCCCATATTGCCTATTATCATCAAAAAGTGGTCTTTTTAACTGCATATCTCCTCTACCTTGTGTCGTGTGTCTTTCTCCTTTTGGATACCTCGGGTTTGGATTTAAAAATTCTACACCTTCCTACCTGGAAAAATTATCTATAATAAATAAAATTCTTCAAAAAAGTGGGAACAAAACTACATTTTAGAAATCAAAACAGACGTTCTTGTGGATTATTTTTTTTGTATTCATCGTCGTCCGTTGTCGTCTGGGATTTTCTCCTTCAGCTTCAATACGAAAAGTAAAAAAAGAGGTAAGAATCAATGTTTATACAAAAGAATCTTCTATCGGAGAAGGTATTATAAAGGGATAGCCATAGCAATAACGAAAACATAGGCAAGTCAGGGCATACACAAATGTTTTGTTGATGGATAAATTTGGTATTTTTTGGATACCCAATTGCATGTTTTTTTTCGAAATAAATTGTCATTACCCTGTTTCTATTAAAGCTTTAATAATATATTATCCTAGAAAAAAAAATGGATGGACACTAAGATGAATTGATGGATATCAAACGTCTGAATCAAGGGGAGAAGCTTTTATTATCATAGATAGGGTGGGTTTTTGGATTACAAAGAGATTTTTGTTGTTGGTTTATTGTATGTATATATACCTATATAAGGGAGGCTTCCTATATACTTTTTGAAACATATTTAGAAATCCAGACAAAAGTTGTAGGTATACCCATTTTTGTACATATATAACAAAAAGAGTATGTCTCTAATGTACGTACGTATGTCGTATGTACCCTTTTATAATGTTCTTTTATGTTTGATAAGTCTGTTAGATATTTCAGCAATAAACTAATTATAAATTTCATTTTTATTAAAAGTTGAATTTATGAAAATAATGTTGGTGCCTTACTCAATAGGCGGGGTTGTCTTGTCTTTAACATATTTAATAAAATTAAATCCGATGTTTTAGCCACTTTCTATTTATGTACCGACATACCTATGCAGCATATTGAATAAATTTAAAGCATGAATTAGTCCAATAGGTATATACTGTCTTCTAAATTCTTAAGGAAATGTTATACTATCCAACTATACCCATCTAGACAAAGAAATCTTTCTTATGATTATAGACTCTTATTATGTTGCTCGGTAGACGGTAGGTACCTACCTACATTACATAGCTACCTACTTTGTTTTATTAATATTTTATTTTGTGATAGGTACCTACATAATATTATTTGTATCATATAGAATCGGTAGGAAAGTATCCAATATTTCGCTCTAAAGTGCCTGCATATACATATCTGTGATACAGACAGATTCAGTATTTTACACATTTAAAATTTGTATTCAGGATTTTGTCGGTTTTCATTTTTCTCAGTGGGTGGTTAAGTGAAGCCATGATTCTATGTGTGTGATTTGCAATGGATAAGCATTTGATGTAGGGGAAGAAAAGAGGCTGCGCGTTACGCTTCCTCGTTGGGATTAACTAAACATGGTTAACTTGGCACCACAGGGCGCTGCTACATAATGCTCCTATTCTAGGTTTTTTTTTTTCTTTTTTCTTTTTTTTTTGGAACTTGAAATTGGTCAAATGGGTCGAAGTAGACTTTACCTATGTAGGTAGTTCTCTTTAATAAAAAAAGACCAATGATTAAGGGTCATCTATTTGGCAATGAACTGTATCTTCTGCAAGGAAACTGAACTTAACAGAACGCCTTGTGTAGATCACGTAGGTATACAAACCTATGCCGATTGATCTCCTTTAATGAATAAGAAATATTTAATGAACCTTTCTTATTATACGAGTTGTTCCACATGCATGTGGCCGTGGCGCTATTCTGACTATAGTTGCCTAGGCATCTTAGTTTTGAGAAAGAAAACATGAACATTTTTTTTTTATGTTTTATTTGTTTGTCCAGGGAGGGTCTATTAATAACACAAATCTGAATTCCGCATAACCTTAAAGTGTAGAAAAGCTCATTGGACATTTAGAAAATATTCCCAGAAAAGCAATCGAAAAACATGTCAACTTAAATAAAAGAAATCGTTAAAGATTATAAGAACAGAAAATATTATTAGAAAATACAATATGCATACATACATATATTTTTTTTTTGTTAAAAGGGTTTGTTATAGCTCTTTTAATGATTAGTCACAGCGCGAGCGATAGGAAATAAGGCAGGAAGGGAAAGAAGGTGTCGATGAACATTGGTCTTGAATGATCAAAATAGCAAGGGAGAATTGTGCCAGGCAATTCATATCACATTCGTGTTGTACGTCTAAAGAAAGAATCCCTATATTTGACGGTACGTCAGAAATTTGGTTCAAGTGTAAAGTGATGAGCGTTCCTAGCAAGACGAGTGTTACGGAGGATGTTTAAGGGGTGGAACGCAGCTGGCAACCTAGAGTGAAGATTTTTTTTGTAGAAGAACCGGTAAAATAAGGAAAGACATGAAACATTTCGACGATGTTCAAGGGATGGAAATGTTTCTATTAATGCCTCTCTCTCCTATCAATTTAAGCGCTTTTTTCTAAACTGTCGAGCAGGTGTAAAAAAGTTTGAGAAGCACCTGCCCAAAAATGGGAGTTATACTCCAGTTTGGAGAAAGAGAGTCGGAGACAGAACGGAGGTAGGTACCTATCTAGCCAAATATAATTTAAAACAAACACATCGAGAAAATCTCATCACGTGAAAACTAGCTTTAAACTTTTAAAGAGAACACCGTTGTGTCAGCTAGACTAAAAAAAAGTCCTGGCTAAGGAGCCCATTCAAATTCAAAAGATAGAAGATATCTTAAAGACACTAGTGGTCATTAAACCGAGTCTTGTAACGAGGCACTGGAATCTGGAACTTCTAGTTAACACCTACTTCCCAGTAAATAACTACGACGCAATTTGATACTCTACTATTTACACGCAGCACCCAGCGGAGACAGTTTTTTTTTTTTTTAATGAAATAGCTAATTAACCCAGCCGTACTAAAATAGTTATAATGTATATCTTTCTGATAACGCTTGTACTTAAGGCAATTTGTGGAAACAGCTTTTCATAGTTCCGTCTGCAGAAAACACTGAAATGCAAGATATATGCACATTCACAAATTTTCTCAACATCAAGGTAGTCTTCAGAGCTCGTTTTTAACAAGATTTGTATTAGTTATAATAAAATTGGACAGTTTCCCGATAAGCTGAAAAAATGATTGGTTAGCTCCAAAAGAAAAAGAGCCGTTGCCGTTCTACTTAAATGCCGTTGGAAACGCTCGACAATCAGCAATCACTGACACTGCGAATCATCAAAGTGTTATCCTTTCAAAATAAAAGAAAATAAACAACTCAAGCAGTTGAGACTTAAAGTACCTACGAATAAGAATTCCAGCACACGAATGCCAATTAGTTTTGATACCGACAGACAGAGCAACCCACAAAAAATTAATATCTTTTGCTGTTTTTAATAAGTTTTTTACCGATACGACGTTTAAAAAGGTTCTGTCCGCATTTTTCGGACACAAAATTGATAGCAGTTTTGACATGAGTACGAAAATTTGACACTTGCGCATATATGTAAATGTATACTCAGAAAAGATTTTTATTTCAATTGATACATACTTTGGAATGTTTACAATGACACCACATTTAATATTATGGTCAGATTTCATGTGCTCAAAACCGAAATCTATATATGTAAAAGAAAGTCGTGTTGGTTACACCATTCATAACTCAAGAACGGCTGAAACGACTTGGCTGAAAATTGGTATGGAGGGAGCTTAGAACCAGATGACGGACATAGGATACTTTTTATTTTTTTTTTCTGCTACGGAACTGACGCAAGAATTTGTTTCGTTTTTGCTTGAACGCCAGTTTTTGTTCTACGACCAGTCATTGTTCTTGAAGGGATTTTAATGACTATCAACAAAAATTTAAGGATTTGTAACTTATCAACGACATATCAAGGGAAAAAACTTATTGAAATCATTACCGTAACCATCACATAATTTCCGTAACTCAATGGCACGGTACGGAAATGACGAAAATCGATGTTTTTTTTACTTATCAGACACACAAAATAGAATAATTCTTTTCAAATTTTGTATGCACAATTGTGCAACACAATACTATAAAACTATTATAAATTAATTTGTTTTTACTATAAATCTACAAAATTATACTCAAATACGGAAATGACGTAATTGATGGAACACGTGACGAATGGTACCACTCACTTTAAAATTGCACACGAAACTGATTTATTTCAAAGAGAACTTGACTGATTTTCTTCATCTACTTTGAATCCTATAAACTGCAGGTCGTAAATTTGAATTTGAAAGCGTCTAATTTTTTTTTTACGGAAATGATGCAAATACCCGCAGACATATAGATTAATTAATTTTATTTTAGGGAAAATCGTATTAAACTAAATTTTCTTGTTACTGGAATACAATCAAATTATAATTTTTACTTGCGATTATAGGTACTATAAGGCAAGTTATGGATTCGTGCAGAAAAAAAAATTTGAGATAACAATCACACATGACATTACGATGATGGAGAAGTCGAAAAAAGTGGGTCTGGGAATTCCGTCCGTCTGTCTGTCTGTCTGTCTGTCTGTCTGTCTGTCTGTCTGTATGTCTGTTCGCGCCTCTGGAGGCTGAACGGGTGGGCCGATTTGCTTCAAATTTGGTATTAAGGATTTATTTGGCCGTCCCTCGGAACAAATTTTTTATTTTTGCTCTAGGTCAAAAAATAACGGCACCTGCCATACAATCTTGCAGACAAAAATTGATTTTCTCAAAAACGGCTCTAACGATTTTGATAAAACTTTCAGAATGCTATTTTTGCAAGAAAATCTATCTTTTGGTTTGAAATTTTTTTTCAAAATTTGTCTAATAACGGTACCTCTCATAGAACCAGTATTTTCAAATCAAATTTTTTCGTAAACTATACATTCGGTTTCAATAAAATTTTTACCACAGGAAGTCATTCATAATTTTATTAATATGGCACTTCAAAATTTTCAAAAACTTTTTTTTTTGATTTTTTATAATTTTTTCAAAAAAATTTTTGGTTTTCGAAATATGTTGGAAACGGGTACATTGATTTTTTTTTTAAATTATTTTTCAAATGTAAACTACGGATTGCCATATATTTGCATACTCAAATAAATTTCAAAATATTTTTTGAAAAAGTTTTTCAAAAATAACCTTTTTAAAAAAAAACTGGTCCAACGATTTTCAATATTTTTTTTTCCTAGATTGACGTATAGCTTTGAAATTTTATTGCATACTTAGTTTTTCCGAGAAAACTCTTAAACTAATTTAAAAAATAAAAGAATTTTCGAAATTATTTAATTTTTTTTTAATATCCATATATGCAGCCACTACGCAATTGCTTATCATAAGAGCAAGTTCGTGCGACCCAGTCGTGCATTTTATTTATATTTAAAAGAGACAAAAAAAAGCTTTTTTTGTGCTAAAACGAGCAGGCTTCACGTTACGGAAATGACGTTTGGCCATTAAAATGTATTTTTTTTTAATTAAATATCTGCAAATATTAAAAATGAGAAGTGAGCCAGTTAGGTACGTTACCTACGCTTTAATAAATCTTGAAATATTTCAAAATGGAGCTTTTAGTGGAGAATCACCCATATATTCAGCTCGTTGTTTTAACACCACACGAATTTTTGACAGGACTAATACATTTTTCAATCTAGTAATAAGCGAGGAAAACGGAAATTTTAGCCTCTTGGAAGGAAACTTCTCTGCAAAAAATTCGTGAATAAATGCATTACAATTTGTCGAACTTTTGTCCAAATTCAAAAATCTTCTTCTTCAGTGAAAATAATGAGACGCTAATTCAATGCTGGTTGTTTAAACCTTTCTATTAGGCATCTACATTTTCGGGCAGATTTTGTTCGTATAGTCTATTAAGCAGCTGATGCCAATAATATTTGTATTTTTACCAAGCAAAATCGTTGCAAAAAATCATGAACAAAATAATCGCTCTTCTTTTCAATTCCCTGTGCGCTTTCAAACAAACAAACAAAATAAAATAAATACTCGTATGTAGAGACTTCCTCCTTTCCTCCCACACAATTAATTTCCCGAAACAGAGCCCACAACATTAATTGCTTTCGAAATCTTCGTTTTCTTTTCGTGTTTGTATTTTGTGCGTGTTTTAGGTGTTCCTTATGGGAGTCATATGGACAATACACACTTGGTTTTTGATGTTTTTAGAGTTGATAAAACTCTCCATAAATATTTTTAATGTTCTTTCGTTGTCAATGTTTGGACCACAGAATCTTGATATTTGTTCTCTGTTTCAAAAGATCTCAATATTTCATTTATTTTATTTATAGTATAACGAGTTCTGAAAACCTTAAATTAATTTTAAACTTATTCTTAACACCAAATAAAAATAATACTTACTAAAAACGTACCCGCCGAACATCTACTAGTTTTTAATTAATTGACTTGAAAGCGTCTGTACCTTCAAGCTCTCTTAAAGTCTTCTTTTACTGTTTTCTTGTCTAAAATAATTGATAGATTTTGCTGCTATAGAAAGACATATCTTGCTCCCATAAAAAAACTCGGTAAAAACTCTATTGTACCAAATATAAAAAATATGATGCATATTTAAAACTTACTTATTAAGTTAACTGAGGATATTAAAGTATTTAGTAGACTTTAATATCCTCAGATTTTCAATGAAATGACATTGTAAAGAGAAAACAGCGAACACGCTGTGAAATTTTGATAATTAGATATGTACTTATTTATAAGGCTAAGATTACACATGTAAGTCTTATTTACGAAAGTTACTCACGTAAGCAACTTCTGAAAAAATTACAAATAATTTAAATGGCTCTGTAAGTGACTTACAGTTCATTTTATCAATTTACGTAAGATGTAAATTGAAAGAGAAACTTACAAGTGTAAACACGTTTTTTGACACTTACGAAAATCTCACGGCTTACATACCCGGCAGTGATAAGTTTACAACTTACGGGAACATTTCTTACTGTAAGTTCTTCTATAGTGTAAACCTAACTGTAAGTTACTTTTGTAAGACTAACGTAACTGGTAAGTAAAATTTACATGTGTAACCTTAGCCTAACATAAGACAGCAAACCAAAATATCAGCTTTAAAATATCAAAGGTGTGGAAATTTTCCAGTCAAAGGTTTTCCTATCCAAAATAAAATAAAACTAAAAATTTAAACTATTTTATATGTACCTTTTTGTTTAATAATATGTTTTCCTTGTTTATTTGATTTTAGTGGCGTTGCAACATCTCTCAGTTGCACAGACTCAAGTACAGCATCCAGCGATGTGTCTGACCCTGGCTCACCATACAGTCCAGTCTTTATAGGTGAAGACTTGCTTCAAAAGTCAAACATAATGCCACCTCAAACTATACTTGCAACAACTAATGGTAACGCCGGCAAATCACCAACAACATCAGCTACTTCACCCGTACAAAATGTTCTGAAAGGTGGCAAACAACAACAAAAACAATCGCAAAATAAAAACCAACAACAATCAAAACTCGCTAAACCACAATTATCATCGCCATTAATAAAAGTCTCGCAACACATCTGGCCATGGACCACACTGAATGGTGGTGTTGGCACAGGAGCAAACTTTACCAGCGAAATGGCAAGCAGCCCAAAGACGAATGTTACAACTACAGCTATGAACAATGCCAAGAATAGCAATAAACGTCATTCTCAAACATCAACAACTCCGGCCGATGGCGGTGCTAAAAAAACACGCACAACAAATGGTAATTCGAAAGAAAGCAGCAATAGTGTTGGCGGTGCTAATGGCAGCGGTATTACATTACAACCGCCACATGCAGCATCAAATAACAAACGACTAAAAGTCGCCGCTTTGGAGGAGTCACAAACAAAAATAACTGGCTACTTTAAGCAACAAATGAAAGCACAAATACACCAGAGTGGCCTTAAAAAGGACAACGCATTATCAGATATTTTACCGTCATCATCTCAAATGTCAACACTGCCCTCGGTCAGTGTAACAGCGGTAGTATCTTCATCTTCGTCGTCCAACAATACTGTCCCCTCAGTTAAAACCACAAGTTCCAGTTTAAATAAGTATTTTAGCCTCCTCAATTCGCAAATGCGTGAGGAAAAAGAAAGCACTGCATCGAATGCCTCTTCCAGCCTGCCATCACTGCCTACGGCCTTAAAGAAAATCGAGCGCAGTAAGCCGACCAAAATTGCCCAAGTCGCTCCAAATCTTCGAAAGACAACAGCGGCTCCGCCTTTGTCACACCTTACAGAAAAATCTCCAAAGAAGCACGTGGCTATAGCCCCGCGGACAGCAGATACTATACAAAGACAAGAACCCTCCGTGGCTTCCTCATTGAAATCGCCCACAACACCAACTCAACAGCAGCAACCCGCTGTCCTCCTCACTGCCATACAATTTCCGCAATCGAATCAACCACCTCAGTTGGTGCCCAATTCACAGCAGCAACAACAACTCGCAGTAGGAAAATCTCAATCGAGCAGTGCCAATCTTTCATCAAAATTATCAACAGGCCCCTCACTTTACCAGATACCGATGATGCCGAATCTAGTCCAATTTCCAAATCTTATTGCAGCTAATGTTAGTCAATTAACAGGTGCTCGTGGTAACCATCATCATCATTCTGCTACCACTGCACAATACTTTCTCAATGGGACCGTATTTAAGCTGCAGCAGTATACACCACCACCAACAGGAGCTTCTGGTGCAGCTTTCAGCACGGACAATGGAAATCAATCAATAAACACAAACACTGCCACAGCCATCGAACAGCAACTTGCGTCAAACAACAAGAATACCTCTTCAATCACTGCCACTAGTTTGCAGGAAATGCTCTCTAACCCATTCCAAACGCAGCAACAACAATCACCACATAATCATCGCCTGCATCATTCCCAACCAGTATTTATGGCAACAACTACTGGCTTACTACTAAATGCCGCGTCACTACCAGCAATGCTGGCTGGGACAGGCAAACAAACAATGGCCATTCAACCACAACAAATACCCGCCCTTCAGCCCATCCAAGGCGCTGTAATGCCTGGTTTGAGCTCTATTTTCAGCTCCCATCAGGAGCAACAAATGCAGCAATACAAATCAGAGCAGGTGGTATCATCACTTGAACCACAAATCCCACCACTGCAGCAGCAGACAAATATTCCTCCTTTATCAGTTTCATCAAGTGCGTTCAGCAAATTGGCAATAGTTAAAGCTGGCAATGCCGCTTTTACACCTTCGGTGCATCAAGTGTCTGCGACACAGCCACCACCGCTGGTGACAATCTCGTCGGGTAACCCGATTGTCAGCGATTGTGGAACAAAGCCACAAATCTCAGCAAAGCCATATCAAGTCAATAGTGGGCAGCATGAATGCGTTTTAAAAGCCAAACGGACTATTCCGGATAGTGCAAAGAGCGCGTGGATTGATTCAGCGCCACTGATTCTTCCAGCACCATCAAAACTTGCACCTCCAATATCACCTCCTGCTCTTATATATCCGACGTTGATATCAAACAAAGAAGAGCTTCAAAGAAATGAAGACATTTTCGATATACTAAAGAATTCAAAGAACGACACAATGTTAACGCCTCCCCTCTTCACGAAATATCAACCAAATGAAGTTAAAAGCCAAGACGAACAAGAAGAAGAAGAACTTCCTCATACGATGTGTATGGAATCTCCTTCATTGCTCTCGACCGAAAATACCTCGAACACCACAATCTCTGAAGAGAGCACAAAAGACTCATCATCATCTCCTCTAGAATATTTTTTGGCTTCTTCTTCATTGATCTCTGCCGAAAGTCCAAGGCTTGAAATTGATCAGAAGCCTGAAGAATCAGAGACCCCGGTAAACATAACCGATACGTCATCCTCTGATGCTTCCTCCATTATTACAACGCTTTCCCCCACCGTTGATATTACTTTAGCTGAAAACGATTCTTTGCCAAAGTGTGCAATTAGTCCGATATTGTCTCAACCAAAAACAATTCGTTTCCCGGCCAAACATCAGTCTGGCCATCGTTTCGGTCCAAAAGGTATGCGTCGCCATGATGGTGTTTGCTATTGGGATAAGTGCAATAAGAAGCACGAAAGTAGTTCCAAGTTGTTAGATCACATGCAAACGCACCATGTGAACACGCAAACAGGTCCATTTGCTTGCTTGTGGTTGGGATGTAAGGTTTATGGAAGGGAATCATGCTCAAGGCGATGGTTAGAGCGACATGTCCTATCACATGGAGGAACAAAGCCGTTCAAGTGTATTGTAGATGGCTGTGGACTACGTTTTGGATCACAGGTAAAAACTTTGCCTAAACAAACGACTATGCAAAATTGAGTATACCTTAAAATTTTTAATTTTTGTTTTTCTCACAGTTGGCGCTTCAGAAGCATGTCAACGGACATTTCACTGCCACCGAAAGTAAAGATAGTACAAGTAAAAGAACTTCAGATCCACCGGTGCCAAAATTATTGAGAAAGAATGGAAAGAAGTTGCGCTATCGACGACAGCCATTCTCGGGTAAGAAAAAATATAGCAAGTGGTTTACGCTTTAAGGTAAAAGCTATGTTTATAAAAAATGTATAATACTGTGTATTAAGTTAAGGCTATTTTTGTATTATTTTTGACCTTTAATGTATTTATATTCGATCTTATATTACACTAAAGCATACGGTGTAGTGCCTCGTGGTCTTTGTACAGTGCCGGGCTACAGTTCTAAAAGCTGATTTCACATATAGGTGTTTTCCAGGAGTTCCACCCCTCTATCTCATCCTAAAGAAGTGTCACCCGAAGGTATCCAAATTTGGCAACAAATTAAAGACCATCCCCATTCCTACCAACTCACACCCACACATAAATAAAGTTTTTAGAGGGAAATATTTAAAAAAAAAAAACAGTTTTGGTTTGTTTAACAAAATCATTCGAGCTGCTCGAGTAACAGCGATTTCCAAAAAGTTCTTTATCACTAAAAGTGAGATTTGGGCAATGGTTGTTTTCCCTTGCATAGTTTAAGAGTCCACATGCGAAAACTTAATTAAACATTTTTGAAACGATTCTTGTATTTAGGCCCAGCTAATAATTTTGCTTGTTAGAGCCATACTTTTGGCCAGTAATTTATCTTTGGGATGTTTTACCCGTACCGTACTGTCAAAGAGTAAGCCTCGACATTTGCGTGAATACCAATTGATGTATTCCTACATTCCCTTATCCGTTTAAGGCTAATGGTCAAAAATCGAGCTTATGTTTACTTTCGGTCGGACATTTTGAAGCTCTTAATAATCGCCACAAAAAACTTTCTATTAGACCTTAAATTCCAACATTTTGACTATTTACTATTCAAAATTTTTTAAATTTTGTCGAAGTTGTTTGTCCAAATTACGCTTCCCCTTGTTATTTCCAGAAATGTGACAGTTAAGTTTTTCGAGAATTTACCGTCACCAATTTACAAATGTACCCGTCACCCTAACATTTTTATCAGATTTCGAGATCGGAGCATTCGAATGAAAGTTAAAAGCTTGAAACGGACCCAATGAATATTGACCGTGTTTATAATGATTATGATAATGATGCAATAAATGTTGAAGAAAACCAAATCGATATTGGTTCCCTTGATTGTTTTCAATGTTCATTTAAAATAAACATTGATCGATGTATAGGTCGCTTCACGTTTTCGCTCCCGCTGTCAAAATAGCAGAAGCTATTTTGACATTTTAATTTTGTACTTTAGAACGTTACAATTACGAAACTAGTGACACTGATGCGTGCGAGTGTACACTTCCGTCAAACAGTCGTTTTGATATTTTGTATATCAGCCTGTGTTCTGTTCGATTTTGTAACGAATGCGCTTATATGATTATTTACGTATTCATTGCAGATGGCGCCCAACCTGCATACTTTTCAGTATGCCTCGTCGTCTGTGTGCGGTTTTTTTGATTGACCATATTAGCACATTCGTTACAGATGGCACCCAACGTGAGGCAGTCCTTGGATTGTCTTTTAGGTCCCGTCGCCGTCGTGCGATAGGGTAGATAATAGAACATCATTTTCATATATGTGAATCATCCGTAATCGTATTCGTATTGGTATATCCAAATAATACGTATAAGTTACTATATCATACGTTACAATTTAAGATGCCCGTTACAATAAATGCGTGCCCAATATTACACATTCATCTTTTTTTTTCAAGAGTAAAACTCGGAGGATAAATATAAAATTCCAGAGCAATGCTAGAACGGATACAATTATGTAGCTCAATCGTACTGTATATTTTTATAAAGTGGTTTAATTTTTCGTGTGGAACATAAAAGTACTAATCGAAATGTAAATAATTATATATTTTTTGAGTACCGCATTTTCGTCATACTTAAATATAAAGAAAAAGATTGTGCTTTCCCATGTTCAATTGCAATCTCTTTCTAAATGTGTCTGCATCATTGGTTAGGGAAAGATATCTTTCAGAAGTTTATGCAAAATCGCATTTCCATAAGTTCATTATAATTTTCCTATGACGGTTGGTAGATGAATTCAAGTCTTGGTTCTCCTTCGCCAATTAATTTTTGTTGAATAAAATCCCGAACGTTATGAATAAGCGTTGCTGAAACACTAAGTAACACATAAGTAAAGTGTGAATCACCTTCTTTTTACTTGCGATTATTGGTACTATAAGGCAAGTTATGCATTCGTTAAAAAAAATAAAGTGCACAAACTTGCTCTAATGTGTTTCAGTGGTCTTAGGCCTTGAGATTTTGGAAAAAAGCATTGAAAAAATCATATGAAATTTTATTAATCACTTAAAAATCGGTTTTTTTTTAGAAAATGAAATAAAACATCTGATGTCTTTAACTGCTTTGAATTTTAAGGACAACATTTTCAAAATCATTTATAACCAGTTTCTCCAAAATCTGTTTTTTCTGTAAAACTTCGAAAATTTTGTTTTTGAGTATGCCAACATCTAGCTGTTTGTCGTTCTTATCAGGCATTTTTTTTTTAAATTTTGACAAACTAGGAATTTTTTTTTGAAAAATTTAAGAATTAATATTATTTTGTTTATAAAAGAGTTTTCACGTTAAAAATCTTATCGAAATCCGTTATGTGGTTTACGAGAAAATATGATGAAAAAACCGGCCCTATGGGAGGTACCGTTACAAGACTTTTTCTGAAACTTTTATTCCAGCCAAAACATAAAGTCATATGACAGGTGCCGTTAGTTTTGGAGCTAGAATTCTTATTCCAAAAACTCCTCTGTAGGACGCCATAATAATAGGAATAACGATGATAGGGAAGCCGAAAAAAGTGGGTCTGTCAATTCTGTCTGTCTGAATCGGCACCTTCAGCTTAAACGACTAGAACGATTTGCTTAAAACTTGGTACACAGTATTATTATGACGTCTACAGAATGGTTTTTGGAATTAGCATTCTATAGCTCTACAAACGGTATCTGCCATACGATTTAATTGAAGAAATACTTTTTCTCAGAAACGGCTCTTACGATTTCGATAAAACTTTCTGAATGGTTTTTTTTTGTATAAACTTCGTGTTTTCATTGGAATAGATTATTTTTTAGGAAAAGCTTTGTAACGGTACTTCCCACAGGACCGGTATTTTTATAAATCAGGTTTTCTCGTAAACCACTTGACGGGTTCCGATGAAATTTTTGATGTAGAATCTCTTTTACAGACGAAATAATGCTACCTAAATCTTAATTTTTTTTAAAAAAGTTTTTTGAGTTTTCAAAAAAGTAATATTTTTTATTTTTCTGTTTTTTTTCAAAAACGGTTCTATCAATTTTTTTTTCAATTTCATTTTTTGATAAAACTACAAATTGCTAGAAGTTGACATAGGTACTTAAAAAAATTTGGAATATGTTTTCGAAAAGTTTTTCATACATTGTTTACAAAATCTAAATCCCCAAGACCACTTTCACACATAGAGCAAGTTTTGTGCGGCCCAATCGTTCACTTTTTAGGGTTCCGTACCCAAAGGGTGAAATCGGAACCCCATTACTGAGACTTCCGTCCTGTCCGTCCGTCACCAGGCTGTATCTCATGAACCGTGATAGTTAGACAGTTGAAATTTTGACAGATGATGTATTTCTATTGCCGCTATAATAACAAATACTAAAAACTGAATAAAATAAATATTTAAGGAGTGCTCCCATACAACAAACGTGGTTTTTATAGATAATGGTACGGAACCCTTAGTGCGCGAGTCCGACTCGCACTTGCCCGTATTATTTCTGTTCATAATAAAAGAGATTAGTTAAGCCAGAAGATACTTTGTGGGCATTGTTTTAAATTATTTTATTAATTTAGCTAGTTATTAAATATTAAACGCATTGTATCATTAAGAGCTCTATACGAGTCTTATTTAAGCTTCATCTATCATCTCGTGGTATGGTTGTGCATGCAAGTAAAAAATAATCGTAAACTTATTTCATTTAGGTCAATAATCAATCAAAAAATAGTAAGCAAAACAAACAGAAACAACCAACAAATATCTAGCATGTTATATTTCTCAAAAAAAATTTCCTAACGTTTAATTTTTGGTGTTTCCACAGCTCGTATGTTCGATTTTTTCGATACTGGCATCATGGAAGGACTACATCACCGCCTTCGCCAAATAAGTACTCTAACAAATGGCAAAAATTGTATAACATTTCGAGGGGAAACTATAATGCGTCGAAAAAACATAAAAGGAATCGTTGAATGCTTTGTCGAGTGGGCACCGCCCAATATGTAATTGAAATTTAAAAAAAAAACAATATTAAAATTATATTTACTAACCATGTTTTCTTTTTGTATTTAAGAATTTCGAACGAATGGCTACCCGAAAGTAGTATGCCTTACATAAAAACTCTTCCAATAAATCGAATGCACCCGAAAGAAAAAACAAATGTTGAATCATTATTGAGATCTGCTTATCGTCTGCCGCACTCACCAAATTTATTCCAAAGTTTTCATTCATTAAGTCGACAAAACTCACAGGATTCCACATCAACAAACACATATAGTCAATCATCAACATCAACGTCAGCGTCAAATAACGAGGATACAGCCGATGAGACGAGTCGTAGCAGTAGCTTTGGTCATTCTAGCTCTAGCTTAGGTAGTATAAGTAATCTTCCTTTAAAATTTCCACAAATAGAACTGAGACAAAAGCAATCGCGTAAGCAACCAAAAAGGATACAACCATCGTGACCTTAAATCATTAATTTTAATGCAACAACATGAAACAAAACAAACAAACAAAAAATATATTGTATTGTATATTAACAATTACCATAAAATATGTAAAAAATATTGCAATTAGCATTAGTTTAATAGTGTATTACTTATTTGTTTTTGTATTAAAAAAAAAAATGTAAAATATAAGAAATACATTCACTGTCGATAATGTGTGTACATATAACCTAAAAAATATATTATTAAATGTAGGTACTAGAATGGGAACGCAAATATCCAATACAACATTTACACGAATATGGTTCTTGTGTTATTGTTTTGCTAATTAAAAAAGAAAACATTTTTAAATGTTTATTCATACAATTTAAACTGTAAATGTCTTATAACATTTAAAATGAAAATTAGCTTCCCTTTTAAATGTAACTTATTTAGTTTTGTTTAGTTTTAGTTAAAAAAATGACAAAAATGTGTAATACACAAAATACAATACGTTAGTGGAATTTTTTTTAAATATTATATATCTTTACAATTTGTTTAAGTCTAGGTGATTATTATTTCCTTTTAAATGTGTATATAACATAAAAATCCTTTAGGGCATAATTTTATAACTGTAAAACTAGGTATAACAGTGTTTTTTGTCTTGTACGTCATACTACGCTCCTTTTTTATCATATAAAAAGATTTAACAAAATGCATTTAGCCCAGTAGTAAAGCGTATGTTTAAATGCGAAATCGATTTTTTTTTTAAATTTTTGACAAACAAATATTAAATTGATTGTACGAATTAAGATTTAAAAAACTAATTAAGTACATAAATATTAAGAACCCTACACTACCAACCCACTGCCAAAATCAACAACGCAATTATGCAAAGTTTATTAAAAAAATGATTTGCTTAAATGTCTGAAGTAAATAAATACTGTGTATTATAATATTATTCTTCGGTACTAAAACTCAATTGCTTAGTTATTTTAAAAATAGGTCTGTTAAATTTTTTTTTAAGCACATTTTTTTGAGATAATAGTATTTTTTTAAATACACATAACTGCAGCCTTCCTTTTTCAAGGACGGTCATCCAAATCAATTTTATGAACGAGGAGAAATAAAATGGCAAATTAGTTTCTGATGCCATATTTTAGGCAAAATAATTCTATTTTAAATATGTTTTAAATGTATTTCCAATGATAAATTACAATAGGCGAAATTGCAATTCACTTAATTTTTTGATCCCATTTTGTTGATTACGTTTAAAACAAAAAAAACTGCCATCGATTGATAAATGCATAACAAACACCCTAATGTGATTGGACTCCAATCTTTTGATAATCTTGAATAGATTGCTTGAAATAAGAAAAAGCATCAAGAAAAGACCTTTTAAAGAAAACAAAGAAAACCCCACCTTTGACAATTTTTTTTGTTTTTTTTTTTAATTTGAATCGAGAGACTTAACATAATATAATATTTAAGCTTGTTAAAGCTGATAGTTTGAATGAACACAAACAAACTCTAAATTAATGTAGAAAATTACATTGAAAAATGAATTAGTTTTCTGATTCTACCATTTTATTCTTATTCTTATTTTCTGTTTAAAAGAAAATATAAAACCATTTCATTTTAGTACAAATATTTTTTTGGACATTTCAGTTCCTCCTATGTTAAAAAGTTTAAACAAAACATAAGCTCATAAAGATTTAAAAAAAAATTAAAAAAAAATTAACATACATACATTATACACATACACATATATATATATAAAACATTAGCTTAGCTTTGTAGAAAATTTTAATTTTTCATAAAAACCTTTATGTTTAGTTCTTTTAAAATTTTGTATATTAATTTTTTTAACTGATAAATATATAAAAAGAAAATCATTTTCACAAAAAATAATAAAATATTCTTGAATGATCTTCACATAAAATGAGACTATAATCAAACTCAGACAGAGTTAATTTAAGTTGGGTATCCTTTCTTAACTCAGTTGCTTCGGTTTGTATTAACATTTAATTTTTTCTTAACGAAAGTTTTAATCAAAAAGTAACAGTTTTGTATTTTATTGTTTATTCAAACATTTATCGCCGATCAACATTTTCTGACTGAGAACACAAATATATTATTATTATATTATTGTTTAATTTTCTAAGTCTTAAGGATTGCAAGGAATCTTTTTTAACGTCATCGAATGCAAACAAAATATTTAAACGCGCTAAAACACAAACCATCTCTAAAAAGGGAGTGCCAGCCAACTTAAAAATTCAAACAAATTGTCAGGGGTAAGTGTTTATTTTCTTTTGGTCAATTTAATACTCACGTCAGTTAAAGTATTTATTTTGATATTCATTAAATTTCCCATACTTGCTTAAGCTTTATTTTTTTTTTTACAATATAACCGTAGCGGCCCAGAGCTTTAACCTGATTCTTATCTTACCTTGAAAAATGTTTTGTATAGTTTTCGATTTTTCTTTCTTGAAAGTAGTCCTATATTTGGGTTATTACAATAGAAAAATAAATTATAGCGTTTGAGGGTTTTTAAAATGGAAGGCAAAATAATTGTGTTTTTGATTACTTTAGCTTTGTTTTTTTAACTTTACTCAGGGTCGCCCTAAGTTTTTTGGTCCTCAAAAAACATTTTATGGCTGCTGATTGTGTATTTGCCACAACGCACAAAATCAAAAGTTTCCATTTTGCTTTATTTGTTTAATTTTGATTCATGAAACAAAATTACATTCATTTGCATTTCTTTTAGTTCTTAAAAAAAAAACAGTGCGAATTAATATTCAGAAGAAATACACAAGAAATGCTTGACAGCTGATTCGTTACCTCATCTCGCCCCAGCAAAATACCAAGATCGATTTGTTGTTACTAATAGCGAGTTTCATTCACGACAAGAATTGATCTTTCTGTCAAAAGGATCGATCTTTTTCACTTTTAAGAGTTTCATTCATTCAAAAAGGGCAATTCTAGATGAATTCTGAACACGAAATAATGCATCTCTGATGGGGTGGAAGAATCGATCTGGGGGAGAGTACGATAACTGAGGCGCCAAGATTTAATAACGGTTTTATGTAGAGGCGTCAAATGCAAGTATTTTTTACTATGGGAGGGGGGTGTCTACCTCGCCCCGTTTAGGAGGTACGGGCGATTTTCGAAAAAAAATGTCTTGAATGGAAAAATAAATATTAAAAAACAACGGCAACACATAAAATACACTACTATAACACCTTTAAAAGCCAGAAGTCTGCTCTTTAATCCTAAATTTAAATTAAATTACTCGTAACAATAGTTTTCAAAATATTCACATTCAAACTCGAAATTTTGATAAAAAAACGTAAAAAAATATCTTTAATACAATTTTGTTCAAAATTGTGAAATGGAAAATAAAATTTTTTTTTCTGTGATCGATGCTCAAATAAATTTTTAATCGAACGCAAAAAACCAAAAGCTTTTATGTCCTGTGAAAATTGAAAATTACTGAAACTACTTTTTTATGAAATTTTAGATTCTTGGCATTTATTGTGATTTCATTAGAGGATTAATGTTGATGAAAGGTTTATCTTTGAAAGTAAAGTACAGCAATTCAGTTAGCGTTACCCAGAATGCATCACGAGGAGTTTGAATTGCGTTGCATTCTACTTCCTAGTCAGTCAGTTTGTGAGTGTCAGTTGGAAAAATCAAGTCAATTTACAATTCACATGATGTAGTATTAAAAGGGTATGTCAGTCTCGTCAATGAAGAAGGGAGTTTAAATCCCTAGTTCCCGCGAAGCGGGCCACCCAGGTACTGTTGATTAAAAATACAATTGACACAGGCGCCTGCCAGGCAACGAAGTTGCGTGAGCGGATGTGCCCAAGAAAAAAGGGGTGACACGCCTCAATATCCGCGGACAAAATATCCGCGGGCAAAATATCCGCATACACCCAACCTCGCACCTACCCCAAGTCCTATAGCGTGCCCAAGCAGGGGGGTTGCAGGTAATTGTAATTGTAATAGGTAATTGTTTATATAAACACCGTAATATGCGTCGCGGATATTTTGACGCGGATATTTTGACGCGGATATTTTGTCCGCGGATATTTTGACCCGGATATTTTGTCCGCGGGTATTGAGGCGTGCAGCCCGAAAAGGGAGTTAAAATCTGTAGATCCCACGAAGCGGGCCACTCAGGTAATGTTGATTAATCCTTAAAGTAGATCACCGTAGATATAAATGCATATACAAATAAAAATCTCATAAAAAAGTAGTTTAAGTAATTTTCAATTTTCACAGGAACTAGAAGACGTAAAAGCTTTTGGTTTTTTGCGTTCGATTAAAATATAATAATATTTGAGCACCGATCACAGAAAAAAAATGTATTTTCCATTTCACAATTTTGAACACAATTGTATTAAAGATATTTTTTTACGTTTTTTTATCAAAATTTCGAGTTTGAATGCGAATATTTTGAAAACTATTGTAACGAGTAATTTAATTTAAATGTAGGATTAAAGAGTAGACTTCTGGCTTTTAAAACCGTTATAGTAGTGTATTTTAAGTGTTGCCGTTGTTTTTAAATATTTATTTTTCCATTCAAGACATTTTTTTCGAAAATCGCCCTACCTCCTAAACGGTAAAAAATACTTGCATTTGACGCCTCTACATAAAACCGTTATTAAATCTTGGCGCCTCAGTTATCGTACTCGTGCCTCGATCTGAACACATTTCTGTCAAACGTCAAATGAGAAATAATTTGTTATTTCTTGTCGTTTGTTGTGAAATTGTGCCAGTCTGTGAAAAAAATTAAAAATAAATAAATAATGAACGAAGAATTTAATATGTACTTTAAATTACCAATAATCCAAAGTCAGCAATTCCAATGACAAAAGACAAAAACCAAATGACAAAAAGTCAAATTGCCAAAACAAGTTTCATTGAAAAAAGCAATTCTCGATTTTGAGAACAATTCTTCCAAATTTGAATGAAACTCGCTATAATTAATATTAAATTTCAATAATTTTTTCTTAAACTAAAAATTAATGATTCATTATTGATTACATTTCTGTATTTTTTGTTCATGAAATATTTATTAGTTTTTTGATAACGTTATTATGTTTCAAATTCCAGTTTGTGTTTTGAGTGCAAAAACTAAATTCCGTTTAATAAGTATCATTGAACAATTTTATCCATTCATTTACCCAGAATATTGACTCTTATCTCATTTCATCAACTATTAGGGAACAACTTATTAAGGAAGCCGGTTACTTGCATAATTAATTACTTTACATGTGTACTCAAAATGTAATTTGAGAGTATATATGTATAAACATTTTATTGATGATTGTCCCCAAACAAAACATATAGTTTGGAAAGTTTTTTGAGAAAAATAGAATTCATTCAATAAAATATCGAAGCAATTTTTCAACTCCATCATGTTCACAATGGCCCCTAGCACACAGTCATCCATATAGAGTAAAACTTACACTGTTATACCACATATTTCAACACCTCCATAACGCTGAGATCATTCAAATAATATATATTTCTTGGGATAGTGTCGAGAGCTGACTTAAAATCAACGAAAAATGAAAAAAAAAAATTTAGTTTGTTTAAAATATAAATGCACAATACTACTGAGGTGGAAAATGTTATCCACCGTTGAGTATCTTTTACGGGAGCCATCTTTGAATTCATCCAAAACATCATTTTCCTCTAACCATTGATGCGATTAAGTAAAACACTAGTAAACAATAGTTTGTAAATCGAACGTGATAGGGATAGCCCCGATAAGTTTGATACTTCATTAACGTCACCTTTTTTTTAAGATGGGAACTGCTTCAAATTGAAGCAGAGGACGAACTCATTTCTTTTGCCTCATTTCTGTAAGTTTTGAACCCAAGTTGCGTATTGAACCTTGATATTTAGTTTTAACCGGGGTTACACCGTAATGTAACAACAACTAAGGAGCTTGGCCAGCCCTTTAAGCGTGAAACATTTGAGTCCAATATTAAATTGAACACAAATGGAAGTTGTTGAAATTGCAGATCTAAGGTATTGTCCGAAAAAAGTAAATTATAAAAATGGGCATTGAAGCTATCAGCGGATAGGTTCGTTTTATGACGATGATCGATGTCGATAATAGTTTTATTTATTTAGCCCTCTCAACTCGCTTTAACGAGACAATTCTATGTTTTTTTTTTAAATCTGGGGTCTATCTTGGTATCTTGCTGAGGCAAGTTAATAGCTTTGTTTGTTGAACTTTACCCAGGGTCGCCCTGGGTTTTCTTGACAACTCCAAGGGTTGTCAAAAAAACTTGGGTTTTTCGATTCTCAAAAAACGCATGACGGCTGCTGATTGTATATTTTTCACAACGCACAAAATCAAAAGTTTCCATTTTGCTTTATTTGTTCGATTTGTATTTACTTTCATCAAAATAAATGCATTCACTTGCATTTCATTTAATTTTATCGAAAAAAAGACATGAAAAATCAAATACAGAAGAAAAATACACAAGAAATGCTTGACAGCAAAAGTCACTTCAACAGCTGATTCGTTACCTCAACTCGCCCCAGCTAAATAGCAAGATCGACTTCAGGGTGACTTCAGGGCGACCCCAGGTTTCAAAAAACAGAGAATTTTGTATTGAGGGCGAGTTGAGGTAATTCAAAAAACGCGCTGTGGCGACCCCAGGGTGACCCCAGGGTGACTTCAGGGCTCAACAAACAAAGCTAATGTAACGAATCAGCTTGGTAGCACTTCTTGTGTATTTTTATTCTGTAATGCAATTGAATTTATTTTAATGGAAACTTTTAATTTTGTGTGTTGCGAAAAGTATACAAACAATAGCGCTCATGTGTTTTGTGAGAACCAAAAAACCTACGACAACCCTGGGTAAAGTTCAAAAAACAAAGCTAATGTGAACCTTTCGAAACAAAAAAAAAAGTGTAAAACATTTTAAATATCGGTTTATTATTTATCTATTTTTTTTACCTGAATTTATTGTGTTCATGGTATCCGAATCGGAAAAGAAATGAAGATGCGTACCGACCGCTCATAGATGGCAAGAGGCAAACAAAAAATTTATTAATATTGAATTCCATGAAATCAAAAAACCACTCTCGATTGGATCTCGACCACTTCATTTTACACGAAGCCAAAAAAGCAATCTACATTCGATCTCAAATTGAATCTAGATCACTTTTAGCGAATCTCGATTCAGAGCGAATTTTACACATATGTACTTTCACACACACACGAAATTGACATCATAAACGTCATCAGTTGGACATTTTTTTTTTCTCATTGTGGTTATGTGAAAAGAAGCACATTTATTTGCAAAATAATATTTTAAAATTTTTTTAAAAGTGGAGCAGCAATAAATTATTAATTGGGTATATTTGAATATCATCCCATGATGAAAAATTTTAAAAATTGGAAATTTGTTAAGTAAAGCGATAGGCATTCCGTCAGATGTTGTTGCATTTCACAGACGAAGAAGTGGACTATCATTTCAGCTGTTAATGGCACACACACAATAACAAAAACAAAATCAATCTCATTTTATTTTCCATGCAACCAGAAAAATCTTGAAATCTAGATCTACTCAGAGCGAATCTGAAAATGTCATGGAATTCACCATAAGTATGAACCTTTTTTCAAGTGGAATAATCCTGCTGTGCAGTATTTCAAGGGGATGGAATCCATAAGGCAAGTAGAGAACATAAAAAAAAAAGAATCACAGAACCCCATGTGGTTCGCTGTCGGAGACAATCGGAGGAAACACATAGTTCGGGTTTTGACATGTAATCGTCAGACTTCTCATTAATTTATGTAAATTCTGGAGTTCCACAGGGAAGCTATATAGGTTCTTTGTTATTTATTTTATAAAAAAAAACGTGACCTCCATGTCCGATTAATCAATCGGAACGGCTACCATGATACAAAATTCGAACATTTCGTCCGAATCGGAGGAACTTTCTCTCCGATCGGTTACCATGAATGTCATGCATTGGCTGGAGTCCTCTTCGTACATAAGAAGTTACTGTACATGGCAACTTTTATGTTCATTTTCAAAAACAATTACATTATGTATGTCAGATATAAGAAAGTAAACAAATTAAGTCTTAAATATTTTATCAGCTAAAGTATATATTTCTTCAGTTCATACACCTGTCGTTCACTCAGACGTTACCCATTATCCCTAAAGGACAACTGAAATGATTAAAAAAATAAACGCCGAAGTTGGTAAAATGGTATAATGGCTGTTCCCCGTTCACCTAACTCACAGAACGAACAAAAAAAATCTGCTTCCATTTATTTACGAAGAAATGATATATGTATGTATTCTCTTAAAAAATTATATACAGAGGTTGGTCGGTTTAAGGTTGTTTAAAATGTTCAAAAAGCTAGAGCGAGTAGGTTGGGTTCAGACTATCCCGTCCGTTTAGCCGAAAGGGGCAATTTTCTAAAAAGATGGCTAAATTGGAAAAAAAAAAATATTAAAAAATAACGCTAACTCCTTCAATGCAATGTCATATCTATTTGTAAAGCTAAAAATCTCTTCTTCAATTGTGGTTTTGAGTAAAGTTATTTAAGTGAACCGTTTTCAAAATATTGACTTTCAAACTCAAAATTTGAAAACAAAATTTAATAAAATGTTGAAACTAATTTTTTTTTAATTTTCCGTAATTAAGTGATCCCCATTATTTTTATTGTCAAAATCCAATGATCTTATTAGTTTTAAGTCCACTTATTTTATTTTAACTTATACGAAATTAAGTATAATTTTTTTTTTTGTCAAAATGCAATGCTCTTTTTAGTTTAAAGTTCAACAATGAAACTAATCAAAATCAAATCGTTTACAAAAATTACAAAACATTTTTTGCATTTGAGTTTGGTAGTTACGTTTGACAACTCGGTATATTTCTTTCTTCTTCAATCCTGAATTTTTGTATCTTCGGCTTTTCTTTATTCAGTCGAACGTTTTCGCCTAATTTAGGGACCTTATTTGAATGAAAATTTGTATGGGAAATGAGGTCTGTAGGGTATGTAGGTCTAGGTACATAATATTAATAATCGAATTTGGAAATATGCTAGGAAATTACCTCATTTGGGGAAATGGAAATAGGCTATAAAGAAGTTTCAAAAGTGCGTATTTCAGCTGGCGTGAGTATTTATAAAAAAAAAAACAGTTCATATTTTTATTGCAAAGTTATCACATACATACATACATACAGTAATTTATGTTAATAGTTTTGGTGTAAGATTTTGTGTTCATGAAATCAAAGATCTCATGAACATTTAATATCAAACATATTACGACTCAAACGCAAAATAGTTGGCCTGGTTAAAATTTCTTGAAATAAAAGATTGACATTCTGAATTAAACAAAGTAATTCAAAATTTATTTCGATAAATTATTATTCGATAAATTTATTTCAAACACACACATTAAAAAACAGTACTTCATAAAATAATAGCAGTTAATTTACTAAGTGAAAAACACGAAATTATTCGAAAGCATATTTTGCAAAATAGTTGGCCCTTGGCCCACTCTTTTATCGACGCAAAAAAGTTGGCCCAATAAAAATATATGGCCTTTACCATTGAGTGACGTCGCCTTTGTTTTTGATAACTTCCGTGATTCGACTTGGGAGTGTTTCCACTAAATTAAGACAGCATTCAGTGGTTATGCCATCCCAAACTTCTTGGATTTTTTCCTTCAACTCATTTAAGTTCTTAGCCGGATTTTTTCTCAATTCTTTTTTTCATTTTTCCCCACAAAGTCTCAATCGGAGACAGATCGGGGCTATTTGCAGGCCACGTTAGAGCTGGAATGTTGTATTCTCGAAGCCAGCTCATATTTCGCTTATATATTATGCTGATATAAAAAGCTGTCATCTTCTGTTTGGAGCCTTGGAATAGTTGGTGCTCTAAGATGTCTTGATACCTACTGGCATTCACAGTGCCGTCTATGAAGCAAAGGTTTTCCACGCCTTGAGCTGACAAACATCCCCACAACATTACTGAAGCTTCAAATTTAGTTTTTCTTCGAAAACAATCTGGGTGGAATGCTTCAGTTGGTGTTCTCAAGACTTGATCGCGAGTCTCCAATACAAAGCTCGAACCGGGACTCATCGCTCCATATTACACTTCTCCATTGTCCCAAGGTCCAGTTTTGATGTTCACGGGTCCACCTTAAGCGCTTCTTTTTTTGCAAAGGAGTTAAAAGTGGCTTTTCTTTTGCCTAAGTAACGGTTTGTTACAAACATTTATTTTCAAAGGTAATAATGTAAAAAAAAAGAATAGTAAAAATTACCTTACAAAATTTGTATCCGATTGTCTTAATTTCTCGAATGCAGGTGTCTCTTGAAACTTGCTTTTTAATCACATTAAGGTGATATTTGCCGTCGTTGTACGACGATCTTTTTTGAGGATTTTTTCTTAAAGCCCTTCTGTCACGATCGGTAGCAATTGTAGGTCTTCCTGGTTTCTTCAGTGGGTTCACATTACCGGTCTTCTTGAATAAATTAATTATATTTCGTACTGAAGACCTTGATATTTCAAATTTCTTTGCGATATCATATGCCGAAACGATTTTTTTTGTACTCTTTTATTATAAGGTTACGCATGTCTTCCGATAAGCACTTGCCGCGTGCCATGGTGAACTTTGATTGCAACTGAGGTCAATGCATGCTTCACTTAAGACAACCACATTCAAACAACGTAACAATTACCGGAACATATCAATAGAAAGAGACATTGTCTGGCTTGGGCCAACTATTTTGCAGCAGGAAACCAGCGGGCCAGCTATTTTGCAAAACCAAAAAATGGGTGTTCATTTTCAAACTGGGACAAAAGACGTTCATTGTTCGAACTTATCAATTGCTTTGTAAAGAAAACATTTTCATGAACTATATTAAGAAAAAAAATAGCATTTTTATAAATTTTTCATAAAAACAACATTTTGGAAAATGTATGTGATGAAAAATTACATACTAGGCCAACTATTTTGCGTTTGGGCTCGTATAAGGTCATAGTTCATAGTACGTATGAACGGCGTTTTTAAGCAATTCTACCTTAAACCCGTACTCTCGTATACTTTTTCTTAGAGTTTTATTTCAAAAGTTGTTCTATATTTCTTGGCGTTTTTTTTGAAGTTCAATGAACTCGTTCAGAGACTTTTTATGATTATGCTTATGATGAAGATAATAAGTTTATATAATTTTCAAGTTTATCGATCGTGCATTTATACTTTCGTTGTTGGCGGCAAGACAATTTTATTCAAAACATTTCCCAAATACTTAAAGAGGTCATCAAAAAAAAAAATTAATAAGTGAACAGAAAATACAATTTTACCTACGAAAGGAGAATGGGCAATTTTTTATGGATCGTGGGCGTGGGCGGCCAAGAATGATATTGTTATTTATTGGTTTGAATTAGTTCTACTATTACTTTCTAGAAGTTTTATGGCTGTAGTATACTTCTAAAACTTATAAAATGCAATTTTTGTTTTTGAATTCTTCATACAATTTCACTAAATATTCTGCATTTGTATAATTTCTATCATAGTATAAACAAAGTCAAGGTAAATATGTTTATTGAAGCGTGGAAGAAACTTGATATTACCATTAAAATATCTTTTTTTCTAAATGAAATACATTGTTATGTCTATAGAAAAACTTTTTCCTGAATAACAAAACTTTAATTTGAGACTAATTTTGTCAATGGCCGCGAGCGCGCAACTGCCCATACTCCTTTGTGAAATTTCTACATATAACGTGTTTTTTGCCGAATAATTCAATGTTTTCGTTCGAAGTGTTTGTGTTATTTCACAGCTCATTAAAATCAATCTCATTTAAAGTTGAAAAAAAATGGACAGCTATTTTTAGACGCAGAAAGGTATGAAGAGAAAGAAGTAAAGAAAATCCTTAAGAAATACACCAGCGATCGGCGGGTGAAGTTCCTGGCAATGTCTGGCTTGGCCTTCATCATTTCAACCAGCCGGTCGTATTGCTTTTGATGTCTTTTTTTTTAAATAAACAAAACACATACATATAACTAAGATAAATGAATGTTAAATTCAACTTACAGTTCAGACGAAATATTCACAAACATTTTTTGTTTACACATTTTGCTTTCTCTTTAATGTTCTCCGACAAACTACCGTATGCAAATGTCTGCCGGAGAAAATTCGGAGAAACACAAACCTATGAGACGCCATGCATCGCAAGAATTCTGTGTGCATCGCGGTCGCTTTGATTTTGACACTTAAGCGTCAGGCATCGCACGAATTCGCAAAGCGTTGATCTGTTTTTGTCAATTTCAACGCTTACTCCATTTTGTTTCGGAAGGATCTCTGATAAGTCAATCGGAACGGTTATTATGATACAATTCCTCCGAATCTGAGAAGATTTCTCTCCGATGGGTTACCATGATAGAGGGGATTATTTAAAATAATAAATGATAAAAATTTCCTCGGTAGAGCCAAATAAAAAAAAACGAAAAAAATTGGCCAAAATCTAGTGACTCGTTGTATGGGAGCCGCCATTTAAAAAAGAGTAACTGAAAAAAATGCAATGACATCTAATAGGGAAGCTGTAAGGAATATACCAAACAAAGTTTGAGTGAATTTTTAAAACATCCGTAGCCAGCTAATGGCCATTTGAAAGAAAGTCGTTAAGATATCTGTTATTTGTCAAAACCTAAAATCGCATTTCTGTTAAGAACACTAAAAGAATATTACACACAAACTTTAATCAAAATCGTTAGAGCCATTTTTGATCAAATTAGAAATAACCAAAAAAAAAGTCACCGTTTAGACAGGCTTAACTGAAAAACTTGCAATGTCATCCTATAGAAAGCTATGAGCAACTATGCCAAACAATGTTTGTGTCAATTCAATAAAGCTATTGCGAACTTATGGCCAGTAAAAAAAGCCGTTTAAACCTGAGTTTCGTTACAACCATTTATGTAAGCTAAAAACGAAAAACGCAGTTTGGTTAGAAATGCTAAAGGTTTGCTGGATTTTAATCAAAATCTGTAGAGCCGTTCTCGAGAAAATCCAAAATGAAAAAACCGTTACGTGAAAGGTACCAGTTTGAGCCGAGCTAAAAAAAAATAAAAAAAACCTAGAGAACCGTTTTTCCTTAAGCTGCTATATATGACGTTTGAAGACAATCCGTCAATCCGTTTAGGCTTTAGCATTGCGTGAAAAAGCTCACATCCCCACAGACAGACCGACGGACGGTACGGCGAAAACCACTTTTTTAGGTTTGTCTATCATCGTAATGTCATGTTTGAGTATAACCTCAATTTTTTTTTCTGCACGAAACCAATACTTGCCCTATAGGTAGATCAAGTAAAAAAGAGGGTTGGTTGAATCCAAGCCATCCAACTAACTTTAAACAATAAAACACTAAACGACGCAAGTCAACCAGTGGGTAGGAATACAATCCCGAGTCAAATTTCCAATCCCGGGATTTAAGGATTTCAAAAAATTAATCCCGGGATTGACCGAAGTAGTTTTTAAGGATAGTGTTGCATACAAAAACCGCACTTTGATCTGTCAAAATTTCTAAGTAACCTTACATTTAGAAAAAAACTACCATAGGAAAAGAAGTTAAATAAGAAAATATAGGATTTATTGTTCAGTTCAGTTCAATTCAATTTTTTTTCTTGGATAAGTTAAAAATCAGAAACTAAACAAATTAGTACTTAAACCACAAAATATAAGTATTGTTCTGTTTTCTTTAAAGAAAAATTAAAATACTTCAACTTCAGGATGCAACAATATAAAAAATAAAAATTCAATAATAAAACAAAACATTAATTAAAAAACCAAAAAAATCAGATTCACAAAGGCAGTAGTAGGTATACATAAAAATCATATTATCTTAGATCTAAGACTTCTGGTAATATGATCTCAGGAATACGAACGCATCAAAGAGTTTCATCACCAAGCCAAATTCTCAACTTCACTGTCTACATCTTCGATCTCCATTGGTTTGTCAGTTGCCTTATCTAATTATATTCCATTTCGCTTTCATCTGATGGACATCACAAACAGCCAAATGTATCCAAGCTGGTTTCGGTCCATCGGTGACAATCGCTACAATTTCTGTTTTCAAAGACAGGCTATAAAAAGCAAGACGCTCCTCGAGCAGCTTAATAAAATAAATTTGAGTTCATTGAACAAGCGACTCAAATAGACCTAAGCTCCAAATTTGATTACGCGTGTGAACAATAATTATATTCATATATGTATGTACCTCTTATTTGAACTAGAGGACCATTCATCGAACGGCGAACTTACTCGACTGCTTTACAACATTAAGTGTCGAGATCATTTGTTGTCTTATTAGAAAGCTGTTATTGACCACACGTCTTCGAATCGTCACTGCAGATTAAGGTAAAGCAGTATACTCCTTATAGAAATAACAACCCTTCTCAAGACTTAAGTCCTTTTAATTGATAAAAGTGTCAAAAGCTAGTCCATCCAAAGCCTTCATACGCGACAAAACTTGGTCCTGTCATTTCCGTTTCACGGGTAGTGATGTCGTTTTTATTTCTCTATATTCTTGAATAGTAGAACAGTAGAAGCAATTCTTATTTCACTTTCTACTTTGGTTTTATCCCAATTCCCAAAGTCTTGAAGACTGCTTTATATTTCTAACGGTGGCGCCAGAGTCTTGATGCACTGTGTAAATCAGTACACTAATACAGAAAGAATTGATTCTCACAAGTCTGCCGACACCAATCTTCCCTCGATACAATACCGCTTTGATACTTTTTACAGGTATTCTTTTTTCTGCGTATCTATTTTCATCTTGTAAAATTATGTTATGCAAGAGACGTCAAATAAAACCTGCTTGTAATCCTGAAAATCCCAGGATTTGGACTTCCAATCCCGATACCGCTTTAGAGCCTTAATTAGACGGGATCCCGGGTAAGTTGTAATTGTAATCCAATGATACACATATTTGTATTATACATATTTGTGACTGTAGCACATGTTCGATGCCATTTTTGCATTTCCATTGAAACAATAATACTATTTTTTGTTTGTTTTTCTTTTGCACCTTGCTGGTTGCTACTCATCTTTTGTTCCCCTCTTTTTCCGTCGACGTCGTCTTCGTCGCCAGTTTTATCTATGCCATTGCCATATATCTTCCTCACAACTCACAACCCACCGACCGCCGTAGGCGATATCCTGTTCGCCGTTTTGAAAGCTTCAGATCGTGATTTTTACTTGCGATAACGTGTAGGTAGTAATACATATAAGGCAAGTTATGCATTCGTAAAAAAATTTTTTGTACAATCAAACATTACATTACCATGATAGAGAAACCAAAAGAAATGGGTCCGACAATTCTGTCTGTCTGTCAGCCTAAACAGCTGAAGCAATTTGTTTCAAATTTGGTAAATGACGTCCTACAGAAATATTTTTGGAATTTGCATTCTAGCTCCAAAACTATCGGTGCCTGCCATAAGATTTTTAATGAAAAATTAATTTTTCTCAAAAATGGCTCCTTACTATTTTGATAAAACCATAAAGGAAATAACCGCAGCGCCACCTGGATAAATAATCAAAAATGCAGCGCCACCTACAGTGGTAATTAAAATAGCCTAAGTTACTCCTTACAACATCAGCTTTCCGCCAGTTAAAATCCAATCAAAATCGGTCCAGCCATTTCCGAGATTAGCCGGAACAAACAGACAGACAGAGAAAAGAAATAAAAAATTGCTTTTTTGTTAGAAGTACCTACGGTATATACTTTCATACGCATTTAGTAAAAATCTAATATTTTGAAATTACAAACAGACACTTCATTATTATTTATGTATATAGATGTTAAAATTTAGATATACCTATGTACCTACATATACGTATTATAATAATTGAAATAATAGAAAATCATAATAAGATCAATATTTGTTTACAAAGAAAAAAATCCTTCCTCATGGTGTGTGCGGTTTTGAAAGTAAAACGTTTTCCTTATTTTTTGTGTTTTAAAACGTACAATCAATTTATTTATGTATCCTACTAAGATCAAATGGAATTTATAAAAACAAAGAATAGTTACTAAAAGAACTTAAACAAAAAAAGATAGATGAATGTCATGAATACAGTAAATTATCACTGCCAACAAAATTGACTGATTTTTATGTAACAACTATGAAAATGAAATAACCTTAAAAAAAAAACATTGGTAAAAAACTAAATATAATTTCAATACCTAATGTCATAATATATCATCGGTGTATATACTAACTTGTCAATTGTAATTATTTGTGTCCTTCATATAACTAACGTTATTAAAAGCGTATGATGCGATCGGTTAGTCACTGCCTTGTATGCCTTGTGTACATGTACATATGTTGTTAATTTAAAATTTATAATAAGAACACATTAATATTAACAATACATTTTTAGTTATAATCTTGTCAAGAGCAACTAAATGAAAGCAATATTTTCCCACAATAGTTTTTGTTAACAGTTTCGGTTAAATCTCAGCCTTTGAACATACAATCAACTTTATAAAAAAAACTGCGGGTCGACCTTATTATAAGTAAAAATTATGAAATGATAAAAGATGGATTTACAGAAAATAGCTGTTACTTTAAATTTTATGGCCTTTACGGTCACAATCTGACAAAGCAAGCCAACTTCTTTTTTAAATTCTTCTCGCTGTTGTTCCAATGTCCCTGACTTTTAAAAATATAAGACTCAGGTGTCATCCTAACAATCCGTTTAAGCACTTCTTTAAAGAAACTGCACACAGAAATGTCAGCCCTCTAGTGGTGCCAAAAGCCTGTGTAATATTTTGACGAATCACGAAGCCTTATCTGATCATGCCCATGGCTTAATGCTGAACTAATATAGTCGGAACGGCGCGGACGAGCCCGCCGGTAATTGTGCGAGAACAAGCAATTCGTAGTATCTCAATCTCAACCCCGTAATAGCGTATTGCTCTGTTTCGTCAAGTTTTCGATCAGTATAGTTTATGGACGTATATTGCGCTCGCTATCGCATGTTGCGGACGAAAATTTTGTCATCTGACTGAATGAATATGAGAGTGAGTGACTGTGTGCGACGTCACATTCAGGCAGGCCATAAATACCTCTGTTCGCGTACATTTTGTGCCAAAAAATGAAAACTGTCAAAATTTCTCAAATGAGAGAAAAATCTCTCTCACTTACCGAAAAGTACACGAACGCTTTTTGTGTAAAAACTTGAAAAACGTCAAATTCGAATTTTTTGATTGGTTAGCTCTTCGCGGTAAGGGTCATCTGCAACAACAATTGTTTACGTCATTCGCTTTTGACAGAGTTCAAGTTTTTACCAGATGAAATTTCAGTGGGTAAAAACTTGCAAATAAATGAACGAAAGAATAAAACAGCTGTTATTTTCTTTCGTTCATCTTTCGTTCATCTCTCAGTACGCGAACGCTTTTTGTGTTAATGTAAACGTATGAAATCGAATGCAAACTGTTTCATTTGGGTACGCGAACAGAGGTAATATATTCTCATCTATTCTCTCTAGTCACAGTAATATTATTATTCAGAGGAATATGCATAATTTGCTTCCGCTGTAAACCGTCCATTATGGGTAGCGTTAGCGTGTTCATTTCACAGGTTGGACGGCAACGATTCGTTCGGTTTTAACACTAGCTTCCGTTTGTTTGCGTCTACATATTATAGTTCCGCATTTAAGTTCTTTTGCCACAATGTCATGATTGGTTTCAAACAAGCGGTTGGTACCGATATTGAATTCTGGGATAGAATTAATATTTGGCCAACCATAGCCCTACTTAAAAATCGCATTTGTAAGTAAGGATCGATTAGATGATGAACAAACTGTAGCTGGTGAAGACCTTCTAATTCTCGATCAGACATTATGTGTTATTTACCAAGATATTTTATACAATACAGTATTATTTTTAGGCCCAGAGTTTACACTAATGAGTGTAGTACAAAATGAAAGCTAACGTTAAGCTTAATCTATCTTAGAATAATTACTATGAAAGATCACAAAAAAAATATCTTTCAAACGAGGTAAATAATTTTTTATTAACTTACATATTAAATTAAAAAAAGAGCCCTTTTTGAAAAAATCTTTTTTGAGTTTATTTTTGAAAGCTAATATCTCAAAAAAATCAGCGATGACCTATATATTTTTTGCACAGTTGTAATCCCTAGTTGATAACCTTTAACTTGATATATACATAATTAGGTTATCATACACTTAAGATATGTCTCCATCTAAAACACTTCCTTTAAAAAAGTAAAATTGAAATAAAAAAATATGTTAAACACCAAAAACAATTTTTCATTTTAATTTTAAATAAGATTGATCTCGGTTGGCAGCAGTCATTACATTACTTTTGACTCAAGGTTTGCAACACGTATACAAACGTTTTTAACACACATGTTGGTATACAAAATTACCGACACGCTTGCTCTTTCGCTTGAGATCTGTAGACGGAAGGGTGGCCTCTGGAACTTCTTTTTTGAGTCCATTTGACTTCTTTTCAAAGCCTGAATTCCGTTTTAAAATCATGGAAAAAGGACTCCTTTCAAAAATTTAGGACTCTTTAAAATTTAAAAAAAAAAGTTTAATATCAATAATTTTGCTTAAATACTCTTCTTATGCATTTGTTTGCATATTGTGTTTTTCTTGAACGAAGCTTATTCAAATCTTTTTCTAGAGCTTCTCCTGTTGAACAGAGGCTCAATAAAACCATTCCAAAATGTATTTTGAAAATAAAGATATTTAAAGACTGCTTCGAAATTGGTAATTTGATGACAATAAATGGAGTTATTCCCCTCAGAACTCTTGAATGTTAAAGTTTTAAATAAGCGCCCTGCTGATAAATATGTGTAGTTTTACAAGGGCACTTAAACAATTAGTAGAATCATTCCCACAGTATTCCAATACTTGTCGCCGCCGAAAATTTTTTTTAGTGAAATATAAAAATCTATTTTATTAACCTTTTCATTGAAGTCCTTAATATAAACACAGATTTAAGTTAAAAACTCGCATTTTAAACTTAATCCACATCCATCTTTTATCAGTAGGTACCTACAAATTATAATTGAAGATTAAAATTTTTAGGTAGGTATTAATCTACCATTCACTATGAACATTGATTAACATTGAAAAGCATATTTTTAAACAAAGTATCTACCTCATGTTTCATAGAAACTTAAACTTGACATGTTTGGGTGCAATAACAATCTATAAAAAAACTTCTTAAACAACTGTTAAAAACGAACAAAATAAAACCAACATACATTTTAAAATTAATTTTGTACTGAAATTGTATAAAAAAAAATGTTTTAGTAGGTAGTGATTCATCAAAAATTTTAAAACTTTAAATATTGTTAGAAAGCTAGAAATTGTATTTGATTGAAAGCAATATTGTGTGTAACAGAAAAAGATACTATTTAAGTAAAATCAAATTGATTTTGTATTATGTATATTTTTCGAAATAACATATTAGTATAAATTAGTATAAAGTGACGAAGAATTATTTTGCTCATGAACTTATAAGTAGATAATAATTGTTATGTTCAAAGCCCGATGTTTATTTAAACCTAGGTTTGACTTGTCAATGGTTAACATTGAAGACATCGGTCAAAATCTGATTGGTCCGTAATTTCCGTACGTTGACTGATCAATTACACTAATTATTTTGAGCGGACATAAGGTTCCAAAATCCGAAATTTCAAATTTGTACGTAATGTGACCATTGACAACCTTTCAAGACATTTTCATAATACTGCTGCTTGCAGAAAATGCACTTTATATCAATTTTTCTGAGAGCGTCTTAAATTTTGTAGCAGTCTGACTTTGGTGCCCTTTGGTATACCAAAATTCATTTCTAATAGCATTGGCGAGAGCGGTGCTCCTGAATGCAGCGGCGCGGCGTTAATGATAGAAATGGGCGCTTCATGATAATATCTATAATACCTTTGCGATAGAAAATATAGTAATATCATCCAGGTCTTATTTTTGTCACAACTGCTGCAGGCAAGCTGCCGCTGCTATCTTCCCTGTGTGTTATTAATATAAGCTACAAGCGGAATCCTAATAGCATTGATGAGAGCGGTGCCCCTAGTATGTCAGAAGTGGGTGCCAGGCATTTTGAATTCTTAAACTGAGCCGCGTGTTATATGGGAGCAATTATAGGTACGAACATTTTGATATGTAAAATTGCAATGCCCTGTTATTGGTGATCTTTGGGATAAACAAATTGCCAAGTTAAGAGCCAGTTATAGCGATCAGAAAAATCAATCAGAAGAAATTTCAAATGAAAAATTAAAACTCATAATGTTAAATTTTGTTTAAAAATTTAATATTTTGAAAATAGCTCATTAATTTTTTTCAAAAATGATAAGTTAAATTATTTTCTAATACCCATTGATTGGCGTATTTGAATTTTTTTTTGAAAATTTTTTTCAAAAATTTTAATTAAAAAATTGTTTGTTCTAAAAATCCACTTCACAGATTTTTGTAATTTTATTCTCATAAATTTAAATTTATCCAAGAAATAAAATGGCGTACTTTTTTACAGGTCAAATCATTTAAATTATTTATTTATTATATATTTTTTTTTAAATCTCAAGCCCCAAGACTGTTACACATTGGAGCAAGTTCGTTGGACCTAGTCGTGCACTTTTTTTTATAGTTGGCTTGAAAGATTATCTGGCAGAAAAAAAAATTTCGGATGCAATTCTGTCAGGATAAATGGTTCTTGTTCAATTCAATCAGACAAAATTGATGCTATTTGGAAGAGTATCTCTCACCTGGTCGTCTCCAGACTTCACAGTCGTATTCCTTACCGTTTGGAGCATGTGCAACCGCTGTTTGATGCCTATTTCGAGGAAGCAAATGTCGGTCATCTCCCGCACAAGCTGCTCTCGGCTGAACTGAGTCTAGACTCTGAGTGAAGAAGGAGTTTGTGTCTCTGAAAATTTGTATGGCTTTTCTGACGGTTGACTCTAGTTTTCTGATAAAGAGACCGCCATACCGCTAACATCCATTCTCAACTAAAGCTACTGGCCTTCACTTGCGAATTCTGACGAAATTCTCACGAGAATCCCAAAAACTTATAAATAATCCAATTATTGCAACAAGTCCATAACAGTTGACTTACCAAAAAATTTACAGGAGCATGACCCCTAAAAGTTGTATACCTTATTTCAAGTACGAAGTAACAACTTTTTGTCTAATTGACAAATGTAATAAAGAACAATGATTATTTTATTTTAAGTTTATTTAAAAAATTGATTTTTTTCTAAACATATATGTACTTTTTTTTAATAATCTTAACATATGTCTGTAAGACCCAAATTCTTTTGAATGCAAACTGCATGGCAATAGTTAGAAGAAATAGAAATATAGGAAACATTTTTTGTTGGTACGATGGATTGAGAAATAGGTGTTATTTATCTCACAAAAATCCCACTGGCGGCGCGCGTCCAGTTGAAGCTGGGGGAATATTGAAAAATTGCCCAGGCTGGGGCTCGAACCCACAACTCTTAGGTTAGCAACCAACCACTTCCATCCACTGTACCATTGCCACCCCTATACAACTGGCCCCTAAATCGAATTAAAAAACACTTTATTTTCCATTTGAAAACTTTTCCGGTCTGCGAAAAATTCCGTGGATCTCCGTGAAATACCAAACGTCATGTTTCATGCGTGTAACGACCGAACATTAAATATTTATATTATACATCTTATAACGTGTTGCGTGCGTCGCGACGCGTCGGTTTGAACATCCACCCATTTAATTTATATCAAGAAACGCTACAATCTACATTTAACCGTTTATTCTGTCTTAATGTTTCTTATTATTTAATATTAAAAGCATAAGATCGACATTAATTCACAAATATGTACATATAAGGATCTTACGTTATTTGTACAAAGTTCAACTTAAAAAGAAAATCAACTAAGCGATTTGCAATAATTCATTCACTTATACAAACATACAAAATATAAGAGATGGAAATAAATATGCTAGGGGATTTTACTACACATCTTATTATAAGTATCTATTTATAAAGTATTTATAAGAATTATAACATAATGTCTTAATTAAACAAATATTAGAAATACATATATATATTATATCTTTATTATAGAATTTGAGATACAATGAAAAAATAATTAATAAATATACTTTTGTTTTATTTCTCATACGTTTTTGAGTTGGTTTCGATATTGAAGTGGAATGCTTAGTTCAGTCATTGTATATATAAACTATAGTACCTACTATCACCTGAGGTGCGCCATCTATCGACAAAAAACTAAGCTCGAGAATACCATGGGAAGCAACAACAACAATTAAAATGGTGGAAATTGTTGTTGCTTCCCATGGTATTCTCGAGCTTAGTTTCTCGTCGATAGATGGCGCACCTCAAGTGAGAATACTATAGTTTATATATACAATGGTTCAGTCGCACTCAGAAATAATGGAACAAGTCTTGTTGAAGAAGATAATGAGCCAATCAACGCCTACCACAAAAATATTGCAGTGCATTTTACATTTGGGATCACATAGAGGGGGTTTGATTGTGTCTTCTATAAATTCAAGTCTTTAGTTCTGACATTGTATATACATTTTTATAGTAATTTCATGAAACATTTTATTTTAGTTCTTAACGTCGTCAATGGCGGCGCTAGTTGTATTATCTATTTTGCATCTATTGTTGTTTTTGCTTCCCATCGGAGTTTAGACAAAAGTCACTCAAATAACTCTCCAATCAAAGCTTGTGAACATCGTACATAGATGGCGCACAAAACGTTCCGCTTTTTGAAAATAATATAGATTTTAAATATAATGGTTCTGATCCCTTTCTTGAATTTTCGTCAGCTTTTTCATTTCCCTCTATTCCCCTGTGACCGGGGACCTAGCAAAGTGTAACATTGTGTTGTGAGGAAAGAACCTTAAGCTCCTCTCTACTTGGGAAAATACATTCAAATTGTTTGTCAAAATCAAGATGGGGTATAATGTAGTCAGTCTTCATTAGTTACCAGATAATTTTGTAATATTTTTGAGCCCGCTTTTTGCTGCAGTTTCTTTCATGTATACAGATCAATGGGCAGCAAGTCTACTATTATTTTCAGACCTGCTCTTGGTGTTGATCTCAGTGCACTAGTCGATTCAATGCACCCAAGCATTGTACCTATCCTATATACATTGTTATAGTAATTTCATGGAACATGTTTTTTTAGTTCTGAACTTCGTCAATGGCGGTGCTAGTTGTCTTAGCTACTTTACATCAAATGTCTTTTATCGTTGTTTTTGCTTCCCATGGCAGTCTAGACAAAAACCACTCCTAACTCACAAATGAAGTGTTTGTGAACTTCGTCCATAGATGGCACACCAAACGTTCCTCTTATTGGGAGTACTATAGATTATAACTACAATGAGCCAAGTCTCTAAATTTTTTCTCAATGCTTTTTAGATTGGTGGTTTTTTTTAGTTATTTTCCACCATACCAAGCAACAGTATGTCAGAATTGACCTTACTATTACCGTGTACTGTATACATCCACAGAATGACCTTATGGCTTGGTCCCCAGGTCCATTGCATATATAATCAAAGTATTACCACTTGATGTGCGCCATCTATCGACGAAAAACTAAGCTCTAGAATACCATGGGAAGCAACAACAACAATTTTTTTCCCGTTCCACCATTTTAATTGTGATTGTTGCTTCCCATGGTATTCTAGAGCTTAGTTTTTCATCGGTAGATAGCGCACCTCAAGTGGTAGTATTATAGTCTACCAGGTCTTACCAAATTTTGTTGCATGAATAAAAGGCTTTCTTTATTCTTTCTTCAATATTCAACTTCCAATTCGGTTTCCTATCTAGTTAAGCCCAAGAAACTTAGCGCTATTAGATACTTTCAGGGGTATTCCCTTAATAGAAGGTGTGTTGAATTCTGGTATGCTTCTTTTGTTTGTAATGAGAACAAGTTCAGTTTTGAGGGGATTTATTACTAGACCACACATTCAGTGTGCATAAAGCTGTCTGAAGTAGATCGCTTATGGTGTTAATTATCAATCTTGTGAGACCGCTATCAATGCCTAAACTTTCTAAGTTTCTTTTAATCGCACTTGTATTGGCATTATTGAAGGCCCCTTCGATGTCAAGGAAAGAGTATTCCTTTTTGCTTCAGAGGCTTTTCATTAGTTCCGACAACGCTTTGTGTTTATGCGGGGACAATTATTGCGGGTTGATTTCGTTGTGGATGTAGACGTGTAGAAGCTTTTCTAGGGTTTTGAGTAAGAATGATGTCAGACTGACGGTATATTGTTATATGAATGGTTTTTGTCTTTGGTCACAGTTCGCCTAAGATTATACTACAGTAATTATGCTGTAATAGTTCTGTTCCACCAATACTGTACCTGAGCATTATGAAATTCGAAAGCAATGAAAACTTTAAAAGCATCTTGAAAGTTCTGAATTGTTCGAGTATTAGATTCTTCGAGAACCAGTATAAATAGGACATTTTAAAATGAAACGGAACAGTTTGAAATTAACCGTAGTGACGATTAAATATTGCATAATTAGTGATGCTAAGATAAATAAAGAAGTGTTTAAATAAAAGTGAGTTTGATTTATAGAGACAGAGTTTTATTATTTCAATTATATTTATTATTTTATGATATAATAAGTTTTATTTTTCGAACCTAAGACTAAAACATTACAGAGGTGTCAGAAGTGAAATAAGACCCAAGTGCATAATTCATTTATAAAAAAAAGTTAAAAAAGGGAATACGTGACTATGGATAGGCTTGTAAATGCCCTCAACTTCAGTTAACTTAGAGCAGTGTTGAAGAAACGGGGTATTTCTACTGCTGAAACCAACAACCACCTCATTATAAGGTTGCAGGTAACTATGACAGAATGTTGAAATTATAGAGGAACAAGAGCCTGTAAGTAATAGTTCCGACTTTTCCAATATGATGGCTCTTCTTTTTCTTGAGCGTTTTTAAGAGCAAATAAAAGAACAAAAGAATCTTCTAGAAGAGCAAACAAATGAACTCCCAGACCATTTTGAAAACCAAGAGAAGAATCTGGAAGACTAGGAAAACTCCTCGAAGCTAAGTTCTCTGATTTTGAAGTTCGTTGATGCTGAAGAGCGCTCGACAGCATCGAACAGCAAATTTCAACTGCAGACGCAGTTCCAATACATTTTGCTCTCTATCAATTTTATCTTATTTTTCGAAATTTTATAATCTAATCATTACCTAAAAATGTCAAAAACCTGTGTTAAGTGCAACGATAAACTAAAGCGATCTGGAATGATTGTGTGTCGGTTGTTTTGTGGCCAGTATTTTCATAAAGATTGTGTTGGAATTTCCACAGATGAATATAATATTTTATCAAAATCTAATTTTAATTGGCAATGTGACACTTGTTCTCTTATTAATTTCTCCAACTTCTTTAACCGATTTACGGAGCTTTCACAGTGTGTTAGTGATCTTAAAAGAGAAATTGGTTCTTTGCGCCAGCTCTTACTCATTCCCCAAAGTGAACATGTTAATTCTCTCATAAACTCAAATTCTTCATCACTAAACGATCTCATAAAAAAAAATACTTTAATTTCTTCGATTAGTGCCCCAGCAGAATTATTTAATTCATCTTCTTCTAAATATCCTAACCAAAACGCGGTCGTAGATTTGAGTGTTGAAAGCAGTGCATTCGTTAATCAAGAAGTAACGGAAATAAACAATGCGCCAATCTCTTTAACCGATCTCTCTTCAAATGTTACAAACAAGTCTCCACCCGCTAAAGTTAACAAAAAGAATAAAGATATAAACCTCCTTCGCGGCCCCATTTCGAAGGTTCCTACCTATGGTACATCTACTGACTCCAATCTCAATGTGATACCTGTTAATAAGTGGGTGCATTTGTCAAGCTTCTCAATTGATACTGAACTTGACTCAATTATCGAGTATATATCCAATACCACCAAAATTCCGTCTCAATTATTGAAATGCTTTATAGCACTTTCCATTGGACGAAAAGAAGCGTCCAGAAGCATTCGGAAGTCTTCTGAAACCGTTCCATTGGTAAGCAAATGACACTTCTGACGATTCTGAGAAGAGAATTTTGCTTCTGGATTTGAAGTCAGAATCCACTCAAGAAGCACAAATACAAATATAATACAAATGTCACCTATAGAATATTCACTGGGGAAATGTCTATCCGCATGCAGCAACGCCGAAAGTTTTGGTAATGTCGACAAATGTGATTTATTGTTGAATCCAAATCTGATGATGAAGACGTCGAAGATCAGCTACGAAGTTTAGTGAGTAGTATTTAATACGAGGAACCAGTAAAAATCCCTTTATACCGCGAATCGGGCTACACACACCACTTTGACATTGGCACCACTTGTGAAACTGATGCCTGCGAATACTTTATTGTGTTAAAATTGAACAGAAGCGATTTTCCTTTTTCCATTGGTTTTCAGAATGAGTGGTTCCCCGAGTGAAACCAATGGAAAGTGCTATTAAATTAACTAAAAAAGATACTGTTATGAGTGGGTTATCCTTTGTTAATTTTAAGTTGAGTGTTCCTGAAGACAAACTCAATATTATTCTGAAGCCTACTGTATGGCCTAAATTTGTGCGTGTGAAGCTGTTTGTTTCAACCCCAAAAAACTTAAATCGCCTAGAGCCAATAAAAACAACATAAATACAAACTCTTGTCAACATACTCGTCTCTCTGTTTATCCACCAAATTCTATTAATTCACAATTTTACATATTCTACCATAATGTTGGTGGATTAAGAACTAAAATGAATGACATTCTTCTCTTCTCATCATCACAACAATTCGATATTATTGAACTTACTGAAACTTGGCTCTCTGAGAACCATTTCAACTCTGAGATGTTTGACAATCGGCTCTTTAATGTTTATCGAAATGATCACTGTTATCAAACAACTGGACTGACTCGTGGAGGTGGAGTGTTGGTTGCAGTTCGATCTTCTATTATAAGCATGCAGTTAGAGTTGCCGTCTTCCAATTCATCAATCAACATCGATCGATATTCGTTTTAGCGTTGATAACATTCATGATGTTTTTCTTATTATTAGTTATATACCACCGAAAAGTTCTTTTGAAATATATAAAACTCATATTGATAATTGTTCCTTTGTTTTAAATAGCTTAAAAAACAATCAGCATATTATTATCTTAGGCGATTATAATTTACCTTCCTTAAATTGGGTTTTTGATCCGGATGACAAATGTTTGATTCCTTATAATGTTAGCAGTGATTGTGAGAGTGTGGTTGTCGATACTCTAACCGAGTTTGGACTCAAACAGATTAATTGTTTTCGAAACAAATAGGGTTTTCACACTGGACCAAAAACTCAAAAAGTTTACGAAACCTAGTTGGAGCATTCACACTGAACACCGTACCGTATCCAAATGTTATCCTGAAACTCATCCCCATATTCCTACCCCTCTTGATTCTCAACCATCCCCAAGGTCAGCGTCTTTCATTGATCCTCTTTTCCCCCCTACTAAACATCTCGTTGATCAAAACGATGATGGACGTTATGTTCTCTCCCGCCTCCGTGAGCAACGAATCTATTCTAATGTTCGCCTCTACCTTGCTTATCTTCACGACAAAGATAATGTCTGCGTTAATGGTGTGACAAGGACTAATTTAATAGTTTCTATTAATCAAGAAGGGCTTCCCACCGATCATACTGAACTAAAAAGAATCTTTGTCCGCTTTCATGAGAAACTAAATCTCACCTCGTTCGATGTGGATAATGACCTCTCTACATATGCATCATTTGTCAACTTCAACAGAATATCTCATCTTCAAAGGACCAGGGCGGACCACAACAAATTTTTTCGTCCCTAATTTACCTTCTAAACTTCCTCTAACTTTTTATTATCAAAATGTTAGAGGCCTTCGCTCGAAAACCCATAATGTCTTACAGCAATCTCACGCTCTTCCTTTCGACATCTATGTTCTAACCGAGACCAACTTAACTCCAAGCATCAACAGCCAAGAATTGTTCCCACCTTCCTTTAATGTTTTTCGCGATGACCTTAACAAAGAGCCCAATGTTTTCCCTTGTCGGGGTGTGCTAATTGCCGTTAAAAATACCCTAGATTCATCTCTTCAATCATTTTCTTCCTCATCTAATATTGATTATATATCAATAAAGATTAAACTTCCCCAAAAAACTATCTTTGTAATGTGTTGCTACATTTTACCTGGACAGCCCATTGAATCATATCAACTAGCTATAGATGCAGTTGATCAAATCTTAATTAATAGCGACCCCCATGATGATATTCTTCTTTTTGGTGATTTCAATCTTCCACATTTAAAATGGATTGCATCTGAAGATTTATCACATTTCACTACCTCGGATCAAACTGCTTCAAAAGAATGCCTATTTATTGATCGGCTTACTGATTCAAGCCTTTTCCAAGTAAGTGGTATCACCAACTTTATGAATAGACAACTCGATTTAATCTTCTCAACAGACCCAGACAACTCTAGTGTGTCTTTTTGGAATATTCCCCTTTCAAAGATTGACAGTTATCATCCCCCTTTTTTTTCTTTCTCTTTTTAAAGAGTGTCCCATCATAAACTCCGAAAATTCTACTCCTTCTTTCGACTTTCACAAAGCCAATTTTAGAGGAATAAATGAGTACCTTAGTAATGTATCCTTCAATTTCACAAATAATTCTATCAATGATGCAGCTAATACATTCTATAGAGAATTGTATAAATCTATTTCGCTCAATGTACCAACCTCAATGCGTAGAACATCACCATCGTCTCCGCCTTGGTATATTCGGAAGTTGCGTTCTTTAAGAAACAGGAAAAATAAGCTATGGGAACGTTTTCTTCGTTCTCGATCCGTCTCGGACTATTCCAATTATCTTGGAATTTACCTCTAATTCAATGAACTTTTCAATATCCTTTATGTACGCTATTTAAATGAAACTCAATCCAACCTAATAAATGATCCCAAGTCATTTTTCCAGTTCGTCAACTATAAGAGAAAGTCTGATGGTTTTCCTCCCTCCCTCTACCTGGAAAGTGAAAAATCAAATGAGATATCTGACTTATTCGCCAAATTTTTCAAACAATCCTTCACTGATGAGTCTTTTCAACCTGACGAGACTTATTTCAGGTATCTTCAAAACTTTTCCACTGGGCCTTTTTTTCCTCTTACTATTGATGAAACTCTTATTGAAAATAAATTAAATCAGCTGAGTGAAGAATTTTCTGTTGGGCCTGATAACATTCCAGCAATTCTTCTAAAAAGATGTTCTCAATCACTCTCCCTTCCACTTTCTCAAATCTTTAATTTATCTCTGTCTCTAGGCGAATTTCCCTTAATATGGAAAACATCATTTGTAACACCGATTCACAAAAAAGGCGCTAAGAATGATGTTAAAAATTACCGTCCCATTGCAAAACTTTCTTATATTCCAAAAATTTTCGAATGTCTCATTTATGAAGTTATCAGCTTCCGCTGCAGGTCTCTAATATCCCCCAGGCAACATGGATTTCTCAAGTATAAATCCACGACCACCAATCTTATTGAATTTGTGTCTTTTTCTCTCTCTGCACTTGAATCAGGAATGGAAGTTGATGTAATTACCACTGATTTTAGTAAGGCCTTTGATAAAATTTCTCATCGCCTCATACTCTTTAAATTAACAGCCCTTGGGTTTGAACCTATCTCCTTAAAATGGTTGTCCTCTTACCTTAGCCAACGCTCCTACAGAGTGCGTTTCAGAAATTCACTTTCTAACCCACTTATTGCCACTTCGGGTGTCCCACAAGGTAGTCACTTAGGCCCTCTTCTTTTCATCCTTGCCATAAATGATATTGAAATTGTCATAAAGCATTCTAAAATATCATTGTATGCTGACGATACTAAGTTTTTCAAAACGATATCTTCAGCAAATCATTCAACCCAATTACAATTTGCTCTAGATAATTTCTCAATTTGGTGTCAAAAAAACTGTATGGAGTTGAATGTAGGCAAATGCCAGTCCATAACCTTTTCTCGTAAGCGCTCAGTACTGCCTCCCCGTAACTATTACCTTTCCAACCAATCTATACCTATCGTAAATTCAATCAGGGATCTTGGTGTGTTGTGCGATCGAGAGCTTAACTTCCTCTCTCACATAGATGAATTAATCCATAAATCCAACTCAGCTCTTGGATTTGTTAAACGATGGTCTAAAGAGGTTGACAGATTGAATGTCAAAACGTTGAGTTCGAAATAAAATAAAGCTCCGTAAAAAGTGAATAAAAAACAAAATTTAACCTACGTAAAAATTCTAAAACTTCTTTTCCTATTAAAAAGTGCAAACGATTTCATAAAAAATTCATTATCTCAGTAAGTTGTAGAGAATAAGCTGCCCATAGATGCAATTAAAATATTTTGTGTGTACATAACCTTAAACTGGATATAATTTTACTGGCTAATGAATAAAAGAGGAATCGCAGATACTTCCCCTGAGCCTTTTAGATCAGAAAAGCGATACCAAATAAGCACTAGGACCATGAACACCGTCAGCAATATGAGTATTGAGGAGCTCACAAATATATTGAAGCAAAATGTGAGCCATTTGGCTACAAAAGATGACATTGCTTCATTAGGGCACGAAATGTCTGTATTAAGAGCCAACCAAGACGAGTTAGCGGCTAAAATTAATTACTTGGAGACTCAAAATGCTCGTTTAGAGTCAGAAGTCGAAAGGCTTTTAAGAAAGGAAGCAGAGAACAATCTTATAGTCCACCTGCCTACTGACGAGTCGCAAAATCTTATTTCCAAGGCCAAGGATCTGTGTAGTGGTCTACTTGAGGCAGATTTCGTCGGAGCTGTCAAGGACGCTTACCCGGTCAAATGCAACAAACTCGGCATGGCTAATGTCTTAGTGCAACTGAATCATCGGTCTGCTGCAAATAATATCATGAAAAACTGCAGAAAGCTAAAAGGTACGCGCATGTCCGTCCACAAAGATTTGCCATTCCATATACGCCAAAAAAGAAGAATCCTGGGTCAAATACAGTCTGCGGTTAAGAGACAATTTCCGAACATAAAATCATTTGTTCGAGACGATCGTATGGAAATTGAAGGTTCATTCTTCACCTGGGACAATAATCTTGGACTGAGATGTGGAAATAGCGATGGATTCTCAGTTTTGAGTGAAAAATACAATGTTTTAAGTAGTTTAAGATCACAATTTGAGATAAACAAAAATACAACTCACACGCGTAAAACGTCAGATGTCAATGGGGCTGTCAATGGATCTGAGAATTGTGCCCCCTATGATATTGCAGCGCCATCGCGTGGTGAACAGATGAACTCAGCAGCTTCCGGAAATTCTCAATGATTTCCGCCCGTCGGTCAGCAGTTAATTTCAAAAAATTTCAAAGAATTTCATACAACTAATTTAAATTTTAAAATATTAAGCTATAATATCTCAGGGCTTAAAAATAAACTAATTTACCCTGATTTTTTTAATTTCATAAGAGACTTCGATATATTTGTTTTACTGGAAACTTTTTTAGTAGAAACTCAGTACGAGAAATTTAATAATTTATTCAAAGGATATGAACTTATGTGGACATCTGCATGTAGGACTCATAATTTTGGAAGAGCGAGTGGTGGAATGGTGGTTGGTTTCAAAAGTAAATTCAAACACATTTTAAAATTTGAATGGTCTGGCGAAAACTCCATTATTATCTACAAAGAACATGGATTAAAACAAGTAATTGTACCGATATACCTCAATTGTAACCATTGGGAAGAAGATTTTAGTCAGCTGGAGGACCTACTAGTGCGATTAAATGAATCAAATCTTTTGCTATTGGGAGATTTTAATGCCCGAATCGGCAATGAACAGGGATGGCCTCCTTATTTTTCAACGGAAACAAAATGTTTAAACTTCTCACGCTCTTCAAAAGATAACCGGAAGGATCATAGAGGGAGAAAATTCTTGGAACTATGCGGCTCCTATAATTGTGTAGTTCTGAATGGTAGAAGCGCCGGAGATGGAGAAGGAGAGTACACATTTCTAAGATCATCAGGACAATCAGTTATAGACTACTGTATAGCTGCAGGTTCCTGGTTAAAAATGTTAGTCGACTTTAAAGTAGGTGCCAAGACTTTTTCAGAACACATGCCACTATTTATCACTTTAAGTAGTAGCCTGCCAGCTACTTTTGACGATGTGGAATTAAAGTTGCCACCAAAGCTGAAATGGAGTTCAAAACTAGTTCAAAAATACCAGGAAAACTTGAATGTCGAACTTGCTTCAATAAATGATGTATCTCTAGTCCCTATGGAAGAATTGCTAGATATTGTTAAAAGAGCTAGTCCAAATCAATCAAATTATGCAAAAGACAAGAAGTTCAATGAAAAATGGTTTGACAAGGAATGTGAAGTCGCTAGAGATCTCTCGTTTTCGTTTCTCACTTTATTTCGAGCGCACAACAATACATGTTTTAAGCAATGGTATGTCGAAGCAAACAGAAAATATAAGGCACTGTGCTTGAAGAAAAAAGACGATTACAATAAAGATGTTGTGAACTTATTATGTAAAACTAGCTCATCTGCAGAGTTTTGGAAAGTGATGAAATTCGTAAACGGATCTAAGCTTTGTATTAGTAGCAGCTTAAAAGCAGAAGATTTAAGAAACTATTTTCAATCACTTCTTAACACTGAGTGTACGACCTGTAAGTTTCGCTACGCGATGCCACTTATTGAAGATGACTTTTTGGACTCAGATTTTTCGGAAGAGGAGCTACTTCTAGCATTAGATAAGGCCAAGGAAAATAAGGCGGCTGGTACAGATAGGATTCCATCTGAATTCTTTAAGTATGCTTCCCCAGAATTTGTAGCCGTTCTTCTGAACTGCTACAATAACATTTTTAGAACCCGTTCGATTCCTTCAGGTTTCTTGTCCTCAATAATTTTTCCGCTTTTCAAAAAGGGAGACCCATCTATTGCCGAAAACTATAGAGGAATATCTTTTTTAAATTCATCCATGAAGTTGTTTTCCAGTATGCTGTTTCAAAGACTTACATCGTGGATTAATCATAACTCAAAACTCAGTGAGCTTCAAGCTGGATTCCGTTTTGGGTACTCGACGACCGACCAAATATTTCTCTTGTTAAACATTGCGGAAACATATCTTCACCGGGGGAAAAAACTCTATGCCTTCTTTGTGGACTTTAAAGCTGCCTTCGACAGTATCGATAGAGAAGCTTTGTTTTTTAAACTTTCCAATTGTGGAGTCTCTTCCAAAATTATTATTGTTTTGAAAGCTCTCTACGCTAAGGATTCTATATGTGTCTGGGACGGTGAAAATCTGTCTAATGATTTCAGGTCTTCAATGGGACTAAAGCAAGGATGTGCTCTCAGTACCCTTTTATTCACTCTTTTTATTGAGGATTTAGTGGAATTCTTAGAAACAGGTGTGCAAATTGCAGGTGAATGCATTCCAGCGTTGTTATATGCAGATGATATCGTCCTCTTATCAGAATCGCCTGAAGAACTTCAAGAAGCAATTGTAAGGTTAGAAGAATACTGCAGTATCTGGAACTTAATAGTAAACCTCAACAAATCAAACATTATGATTTTTAGAAAAGGAAGGGGAAGATATGCTAGCAATGAAAAATGGAATTTTTTGGGACAAGAAGTCAACGTCGTTAAAGAAGCCAAATATCTCGGCATGACTATCTCGAGTAACCTATGCTTAAAAAAACACGTCATGGCAAAACTTCAGGAGTCCAAAGCTGCCATATGTGTATCATGGAAGAAATGCATTGCAAACAAGTCGATTCACCACTCTGCAAAATACAAATTATTTCAAGCTGTTTCCAAATCTGTTATGTTGTACGGTGCGCAAGTGTGGGGCCACAAAGAGTATGATGATGTTGAAAAATTACTTCGTTTCTTCTTAAAACGAGTTTTCGCTCTTCCTGCAACGACACCTAATTACATGCTTCATATCGAAACTGGAGTTCCACCGATGTTTATCGATACACTTAAGATCCACTTCGATTATATATTGAAAATACTGCAAATGGATTCAGATAGGCTAGTCAAAAAAGTTTTAAAATATCTCATTACAAATAAACTGAATTTTGTAAGTTCATGGACGAGCTTATGTGATTCTTTGGGCGAATCGTTGGACCTAGATATGGAAGATGCTCAACAACTTAAACAGCAGTTTTACTCCCTGGTATCTAAGCTTGACACAAAATATTGGGAAAACTTCATCAACCAGGCCAAGAACTCTCAGTATAGAGAGTATTATAGTCACCTCGAGTTTACTTTAGGCGAGTCAAATTACTTCCACGATAATCATTCCACAGATATGATTTCTACAATTCTTCGAGCCAGAGGGGAAATACTAAACCTAAACTTTGTTCCTCACAGACCGGATCTGCCTCTTGAATGTGGACTATGTAATACCCACGAAAGAGAAAATATTGCACACTTTCTAGGGTCATGCCCGGTACTACGGGAAATTCGACGTGATGTGTTCGATAAAAACCAACTCGATGCTGAAGAGGTTATATGTATTCTCAATGGCAATAAAAGCTGGGAAAAGCTTTATAAATTTGTCCGAACTGCGATGGCATATAGAAATAGAATAATAACAGAATGCTTTTGATATATCCTTAAAAAATAAATATTCACTTTTTCTTCATTTAAACTTGCTTGTGCGAAATCTCAATGTGTAAATTAATAACTATTTTATTTAATTTTCTGTCAATCTGACCGACGGTTCTAAAAACCAGGTCGTAAAAGACTTGCAAACATTATAATTTATTGTAAACCTGAATTATCATATAAATAAAGTCAATTCTAATCTAATCTAATCTAATCTAAAGAATTTACTAATCCTTATGCCACCCGCTCCTTATACATAACCTTCGTTAGACCATTACTTGAATATGCTTCTCAAGTTTGGTCTCCATTTCAACGTGTCCATATTTCAAGAATTGAAAGCATTCAAAGAAGGTTCCTCCGTTTTGCCCTCCGTGGTTTACCTTGGCGTAACCCTCTCATACTTCCCCCCTATAATGATCGTCTTCAACTCATTAATCTTAACACTCTTGAAGATCGAAGAATTATTGCCGATATCCTCTTCATTCACCGACTTGTTTCTGGTTCTGTTGACTGTCCAACACTTTATAATTCCATTTCGTTTAATACTAATCCACGCAATCTCAGAAACCCACGTCTTTTCTATCTTCCCTATCACCGTACTTCCTATGGCTCAAACGAACCCCTAACCCGTATGCTTCACGAAACAAATATGAATGTTGACAGTTTCGATTTCAACTTAAGTACTTCGGATCTGAAAATTCTTCTCCTTAACCACCTAAACTCCCGCTCATAGCTATAAGTAACCTAGTTTTAAGTTAGATTAAGTTAATTTGTAGCTTGTTTTAAGCCGAATAAATGGGGGTGTTTGCCCCCACCAAAATTAAATTATCAATCTCTATAGGAGATCTTTATGATAGGGACAGAAGCGTGTTTTTGCTTTTTCCCAATTCCCCTACAAACATTGCCATATGTTCATTTATTGTGAACTCTATCGCTCTGTGAGGAGGAGGGGATTTGCAATACCTTCCAGCCATTCACTTTAAAATGTTTCAAATTATTGTTCAATATTTATGTCTAACACTTCTCTTCTGGATCTTGTGACGAACGTCGGCGGTTCAATACCTTTACTGCCTAATATTATTTTATGTTCAATAATGAATTTAAAAAGAGACCTACCTCGTATATAGGTATCCAAGCTTCCCCATAGTATATGATGGGAGTTTGCGTCACAGGCATTAGGAAATAACGCCCAAACCGATTTGGAAATAACGCCCAAAAAAATTACTTTCGCCCAAAATCAAGAATGAAAAGGAAATAAGACCCAAAAATGTTGGCTTAACACCCGAAATTTTATATCGCCCAAGTCAACAAATGGCAATATCACCCAAAATGTTTGTATTGAAATTGTTTTTATAATAGTTGGGTGATATTTCCAAAATTTTAGTTGTTAACTCCAATCGCTGTTTTAAGTAAAAATGTTTGGTTCTCATCGCCCAAGCATGTTACTAACATGTACATATATTTTGAATTTATTGTTTTTCTTGAATCCAGAAAAAAAATTGCTGAATACATTCTCCTGCCATTTCCCCGCACTATGGAGACAAATAGTTTTCCGCATTATTTGACAGTGTTCTAGCTGTGCAGTGCTTAAGTGATGCCAACTCTACGAGTGGAGTACGTAAAGGGCTTACTGCTTAGAAATACATACATATTTTTGCGAAAAATAATATTTATTTTAATCTCTTGTAACGGCTGCGTCACAACCTAGGAGAAGGTCCCAGTTTCTTCTTTGAGCTTCATTCACAAGCACTCTCGTCTTTTCGTCCACTTGCATATAGATGGAGGCGATGACAAGTGGATTGTCTCCTTGTCTTTCGTACTTCACCACCGTCTGGTCAATATTGCTGTGAGTAGATAAGAGGAAAAGGTAAGATCGTTTCTTTGCTACAATGCAAGTTCTAACTGTACGTTCTGTGTTCGTTGGGTTGGTATACATTCCCATTTTTTTAGCCACCCAAGGGTTTTTGCATCCTCGCATTCCATGTAAGAGATAGGGCCCAGAAGTTATTCAAGCCCTCCAAGATTGTCAGTTCAGCGAGTCTTCACTGATCTTCGGTAAGCCTTCTGTCCGGATTGCCATAGTCTACGATGGCAACTCGGAGGTTTTTCCTAACCGTTTGTGAGACAGTTTTGTGTTTTTGTTTGTTTGTTCTCTTTAGCGCAGTAGAGAGCGTGTCCTCATGCCATCTTTTAGCACGTCCTTCAATTAGATCACGCTCGGCATTAGATGTCCAGCATGAGGTAATTGGTTGCTGTGCAGGAGTCCTACAAATAAACATTGAGTTATGGTTTTCCCCCTTCCCTTCCTTGCAGGTCTTTTAACATTGGAATGTGACATTTCAGTTGATAGGATTTCGCTAGCCCTATTAACCCTTTCTTTTTCAGTAAAGGAAGAGTGTTCTGTATTTATGAAGCATCTTAGGGGTCGTTTAGCATTCCGTATTCTGTGGGTGTGGTCCTTCAGCGAAGCTGAAGAATTGCCTGATTGCACAATGCTGCCTGACGTCGAGTCCCCGTCACCCATGCTAACGATGTTTGCCGATGTCTCCATCATCTCCCCTATCCCAGACCTCCTTATCAATTGGATCGTCCGAGAACCGTTATACTAGTATAAATAGTACATCTCAAATAGAAACGGGACAGTTTGATTTTAACCGTAGGGACGATTAAATGGTGTATAATTAGTGGTGCTAAGATAAATAAAGAAGTAAGGAAATTAGGTTTAGGCAAAAGTGAGTTTGATTTATAAAGAAAAGTGAGTTTGATTTATAGAGACAGAAGTTGTGATATAAAAGTAAAGTAAAAATAAGTTTTATTTTTCGAACCTAAGACTAAAACATTACAGTATTGTATTAAATGGAATGGGCTCCTTAGGGAACTAAAACAAGTAACGAATATTAGAGCGAACTGGTGCTGAGTGCATATATATAGTTTTTAATGTATTTTTCAACTTTTTCTTGAACATTTGGAAACCAATTGTAGCAGGCCATTTGATCAGAACTCTTTGTTACACTTAATTGCAAAATTTTCTCGTGAATTATTCTTATAACATTGCTTTCCATTTCCGATGGGGCATAAGATCGAAGTCTACCGCTATTATTTTTCTTAAAGACAATACCATCTTGAACCAAAAACGAATTGTTATCTTTTAAGCATAATTAATGAGAGTATTTAAAACCTTATTGACCACATCTATCAAAAAAAAGTAAAATAAATACAAAACACAAACGAAATTTATATTAGATTTAAGCTTTTATTTTAATTGAATGCATTTCGAGTCTGATATGACTTATCATTTGCAATACACTAAGTTTGGTAAAGAAATTACAACATGATTTTGACTGAGAGAAAAGTTAATACCAAAACATGAAAAACTGTGTAACAAGGATTTGAGAATCAAAACAAAACATTATAATTTTTGACAGCAAATAATTAAGAGAAACATTAATAGAGAGATTAGCTATAATAGTTTTAGGATTGGTGAAGCAATATTACCTTCGTCGTTGTTCATCAAATTGTTGTTAGTATGTATGAATACGCTTTCATATGCATCAAGTCGTCTGGAGTTTCTTACTTGCTTAAGTAGTTTGACGTTTTCGAATTCTGTGTCAAAATGATTACTGGATAGGGTGTGGGAGACGACAGAGGCCTTTTCTGGCTAGAGCGTTCCTTAAACCGTACTTCAATACTTCTTTTTGTTTGACCAATATATTTAGTTTCACAGTTTCCACAATTTACTTCATATATTCCTGATTTGTTTTTAAGTTTAGTTGTATCTATCTCGTCACAGACAACCCCACGTTGAGCTAATGTTAACTAGCCCCACGTTGCGTTGGGCGCCATTCTGCAACGCTAAAAACGTCGGAATACACGAAATGTCAGGACACCTTCTACGATACTAGTGTCAGCAACACAGCCCCATGTTGGGTGCCATTCTGTAACGCTAATAAACGAATATATAATTGTAATTAAATAACATTAATATATACAATAAGAACAAGAGGAAGGAGTCATTGGAGATGTCTACTCTATCGCGTCACAGACAACCCCAACGTTAATTTAAAGTAAACCAGCCCCACGTTGGGCGCCATTCTGTAACGCTAACAACATATGAGACGTCAGGCCACCTTCCGCGAGACTAGTGTCATAAACGCAACCCCACATTGGGTGCCGTTCAGTAACGCAACCAAACGTTTGGGTAAATATATAATTGCAATTGTAAAAAATTATTGTTGAAGATTGTCAACACGTCACTCTGTAACGTGCCAAACGTATATATTCTACAACATTAATCGAACTATATTCTTACATTCGCAAATACACAATCCTAATCTCTTGCGTCGTTAAACAGTGCTCTTGACATACACCCATAGTATGCTATAAGTTGGGCTCCATTCTGCAACGCTCAAAACCCTGATCATATTCTATTTGACAACGCCAAAAATATATTCTCGTCACCACAAAAATTATATGACCTTAGCTTACTCTGCCCCCTGGCCAGCGTTTCACTAAAGGATTGTATCGGAATTTGGCAAACATAGATGTTCTTTTCGCCTATATCAGCAACCGATGCCCCCAGGCCGTGACTTATAAATGGCTTCTACTACTCTCTGCACAACACTATAATCTGATTCAAATCATTGATCTTCATACCAACCTTTCACCTACTCAAACTATAATCTGATTCAAATCATTGATCTTCATACCAACCTTTCACCTACTCAAACCAAAATATTATAGAACGCCTTCATTCACGATGGGTAGCTAGCACCGCGCCATGTTGAATCGATAAGAAAAAGTAATTATCTAAACTAAGAAGAATACTCATATTATTCTGCAAGGTTATCTCATATTATTCTGCAAGGTTATCATCCCCTACTTGCCGACTCAAACCGCAAGGTCATAAAACTCGCTTCAGATCATCCTCTCCCTATCAACTGCTCACCCTAGCAGTGCGAAACCCCAATGCGTACCTTAACTCGAAGAGGAAGACGTGACGTACCGCGTCGGCATGCATCATCTGGCTCCGTTTCACTCAGGAGCATATGGGGTGGGGTTCTTGCCGTACAGCCACAGCTCTGTTACATGGGTTTTTTCAACTATCTGCATACCTGGAGCTATGTTGGTGTTCGCTCGAAATATTAAAAATTTTTAGGGGACCGGTCAACTTACTAGTCCCTATATGACTTAAAGTCTGAATAAACACCGGATGCTGTTTAATTTTAATAAACTCCTGCTCAAACGCACCATTAGCAGAATGAAACATGGACTGAACTCAATAAAAACAAACCTTTCCCTTTCTAAAAACACGCGAGCTAATAATTAATGGATGCATGCAGGTGTTTGCACCTAATTGAAACTTTAGAAGTCACTTACGACTTCGGTTGTTCCGTTGTTAATAAAGTGGTGAGGAATGGTGACTCACTAAAGTAGAGGAGATATCATAAGATGTTCAGTGATACCTAGAAGCTCATAACCTGCCCAATATTATACCAACTCACTGGCACAAAACCATGATTTCAGTTAGCATCCATAAAAATTAACCTGAAATCCTAAAGAATCACATCACTTCCCTACTGAACTGACAAAACTCAACTTTACTAAACTCTCCGCTTTTCTCTCTCTCTCTCTGTTCTCACACAAGTGCCATCGGAGGGGCATACATACTTATTCTACTTTTTTATTCACAAAGGAAAATTAATCTGAAAGTTTTACACGAATGTTCATATGGAAATTTCTAAATGAAACGATAGGATTTTCATATCAAACGTTATAAAAATTATTTTTGTTTATTATAATGTAAAAAATATTAAAGTTCTTATGATTTTAATCGGACTTAACTAATCTTAATACCATTTATTATTATCATCAACCAACTCATCTTACTCTTCACGTAAGGATTCTTGGATTATTTTTTTATGAAATTTGTTTTCTTTACTTAAGTTTATAAGTTAAAATTGTAGAAGGACAAAACAATGGACTTATATATCAGGTCACAAAAAGATGGAAATGCTCAAATCAAGTTTTATATTAATATACCTATAGCTCATGTCCTTAAAGCAATTGATGTTTCAACTCAATTCAAAAGTTATGAATTCAAAATCATGTTACAGTTGTTTCTAAAATCTTGTTTAAGAGAATTTTAGGGTCTTGAACCTTGTTTCAAGTAATAGTGTCATCAAATTTGTATCAAATTGTTAGCTCTTGCTGGGTAACAAAAAAAAATTAAAATTCCTCTCATTGATCTCAATTTAAAAAAAAAAACATTATTTCTTCGAACAAATTCAAATCTGATTTACTTGTTAAAAGACTCACCAGTTCTCCCACGGTGACAATGCAAGTAAATAAAAGATGTTTCGTCTTTCTTTTTCAGTTTACAACTGGCTCATTGCGTTTATTTATTTTAACTTAATGCTATATTTGCTTACAAATCAATTTTACTTTTTGTTATTATTGGAATTTGTTTTTGATTATTAATTACAAATTAAAGTAAATACGTGCTGACTAAGATAATGAAGGGAAGTGTGTAGGAAATGAAGCGTTGGGTGCTAAGGGTAATGCGCTTCGGTATAGGAATGCGCTTAGTTGGGAATATGGAATATGGGAATCTTTTAGGAAAGGTATATGAAATGAATATGGGTATGAATTGTTAACTTCTCCCCTTCTTAAATTTGAACATCCTAGTTCATGATCCTGAGTACTCGCATTTTCATTAGGTCTTTATCTAATAACGATAAGCCGGGGTCTGCATTTGTCGTGATTGTAACTTTTTTTGGCGTATAGTAGCACAAGTATTATTGTTACAAGTATTCCTGTGACGCCGTACCACGTCGATTTGGTTGTCTCAAGTGTAGCTTTGAATTCCTTAACTTGTTGGTTGTTGACGAAGTGCAACTTGTGTAAGTACGGTAGGAAAATTTTTTCATTGAAGGCGGATTCGTTCAAAACTGTTATTTTTGGTGCTGGAAAGTGATTTGCGATTAATGGCTTATCTGTACTATATTCTCTACCATTAATTTTAATTTTTGTATCATACGTTATTAAGAAGGAACTATTAAGGACTATTCGCTGGTCTCTTTCCTCAACAATTATGTTCTTGTCCCTGGCGATGATGATTCCATCTGCGACGACTTCTATTTTTTGTATGTGATCGGCGTGAGTAGTTGGGCATTGTGCCGTGTTATTATTAGGGAGGTGAGAGAGGCAGGAATTTCGGTGATCTATTTTGCAGTAGGAGTAGATGGGAGCTTGTACATGTACTTAAAGGATAGTTTATTTTTTTACAATTCGCTGACCTGTTGGAACTTAAATCTAGAATTTTGTTGTCATAAATGACTGGCGAGATTTCAAAATATTGACAAATTTCTTGAACTTTAGGTATTTTGATTAAGTATACCAGAGTATCGTTTTGGTAATACATTTTAACATCAGCAACATTTCACAAATCACTTATTTCAGTTACAATATTTTCTTTCATTTCAATTAGTTCTATTTCTTCTATACTTAAAATTAAAGGATTTACAATATTATTTTTAGCCAATATTAAGGAGTAGATATTATTGCTTAACTTATTTATTATTATTCTATTTCTTCTAAACATTATCGAAGTTAGTTTTTCATAATTATCAGCCGTTCCTTGTTTACTTAGAGCGTTAATATTTCGATTATTAATCGTGTCGGTAATTTCATCTTATTTATTTTGAATTTGGGTGTTTGATCGTCTTTTTCTAATTGGAGATTTAAGCAATCTTAACAAACGTTCAAATTCATCTTTGCTTGTAGGAGTACTTCTTTACATCTTTCATCCTTGATACGGTTTAACATATTTGTATTTTCAGACAAAATCGTTTCAATGGCAGAAAAATTCGTAGTATGTTTTAGGTAAAAATAATCGTGATAGATAGCAACTTCACCTACTGGTATGGGGATATAGAGGGCTGCAGAATAGTCTATAATATTTGCAGTTCCTAGCCATATTTGGGTTAATCTGGAAGTAGAGTATCATCTCAAATTATTTTTGTTAGCTTGTCTGCCTTGGATTATAATAGCAGTGCCTAAATCAGCCTGAACTGTTTTCTGATTATATAATTTAGATAGTTTATTTCCAATTCTTTTATTGGTTTTTAAGTATACCTTATCACCTGGGTTAAATTCTTTGGGTGTGGTATTATTATTGTGAAATTCTAGATATTTGATTTGTTTGATTTTAAGTTTGGAAATTATTTCCTTTCTCATTTGCTTAGAAATATCGTGAAATATTTCCGAAGGTTTATAACCTGTAACTGAGTGAATTGAGTTATTATATTTAAAGGTTGATAGTAGCATTAACTCGACAACATCTGTGGTAGTCTCTTTTGTACATCTAGCTATTTCTGCAAGAGTGGAGTGAAATATTTCCACTTGTCCATTGCTTTGACTATGAACTGCTGCTACGGAATGTGTTGAAATATTAAACTCATTTTTTTAATAATGCTTGAGTTGAAAATGGTGTAAAAGCACCTTCATTGTCTATAACTACTATTTTTGGATTTCGGAATTAGGAAATGATTTCAATCAATGGAATTTTGATATCTAGAGAATTTCTTGAAGGAATATTTTTTATGATAGCAAATTTTGAAAATTTGTCCATACAAGTTATAAAATATTTTTTACTAGTATTGTAAATATCCAAGTGCAGAATTTCTCCTACATACGAGTACGTGGGAATTGGTGTTGCACCGATTGAATGTTGTGTTGGTTTGCGCTGGTATTTATTTTCTTTACAAATTTTACACTTAGAAGCGTATGTATTACATAGTTTCCTAAGATTTGGGAAATAATATTCAGCGATAATTTGTTTAAAATTTTCCTGTGGCCCCCTATGTGCTCTGTTATGCTCATTTACGATCAGTTCTTCTTGGTCATTTATGTTAAACACATCTTGAACAAGTTTTTTTGCATATTTCATTTTTACATTGGGAAATGCAATCATTAGATCGTTTTGGACTTTTCCTAAAGTTTCAAGGGTGCATAGATTCCATTGACTACTTCAGTATGAAGAATATCACACATTAATTCGATAAGTTCTGCAATAGTTGTAAATGTTATAACATGTCTAACCTGGTTTTTGAAAAGAATCTTTCCTTTTTTGCTTTTCTCAGAAGCTTGACTAATAAATATTTGATTCTTGAAGCAATTGATAGCGTTTTCTACTGAGGGTATAACTTTAGTTAATGATTCCTCGCTGTGAACAGTTTGTCCTGATGTAGAGAGCGTGTTTATATGCTGTCGAGATAGTGCGTCTGCTACCTTGTTTTCCTTACCAGGTTTATAGTGAAAGGTTGGAGAATATTCTTCTATGAATGCTCTCCATCTTTTCAGTTTGGTATTAGGATTTTTTTCGGATATCGCAAAAGTGAGTGGTTGATGGTCTGTATAATATACCCAAACTATCGCAAGCATTTCACGTTCATTGGTTGCAAACGCCTCTTCGGATTTGCTCAAAGTTCGATATATCATTGTAATGGGTCTTCCGCCTTGAGAGAGAACTGCGCCAATTGCCTGCGATGAAGCGTCTGTAGTCAAATCCAAAGGCTTTCGGAAATCAGGGTAAAATAGTAATACATCTTCTGATGCTAAAATGTTCTTTATTCTGTTAAAAGCACATACATATAGCTTCTGAATTCAAGTGAATTTTTATGTTTTTAGACTTATTTTCCCCTATTTGTCCGTTTTCTCCTCTAAGGTATTCAGTCAAAGGTTTAGTTATCTGGGCATAGTCTTTCACAAATCGGCGGTAATAGCCGGAAAGTCCTGGGAAAGATCTTAAAGCACGAAGTGTTTTAGGCACTTCGAAACCAACAATGTCCTTTACCTTATTAGGGCAGGTCCAATAATACCTTCTCCAGAAACAAGAAATCCTAGAAATTTGACTTCATGTTTGAAAAATTTACATTTTTCGGGAGATATTCTCATGTCAGCGTTAAAGAGTTTAGAAAATACTTCAATACAACATTAATTTCGCTTTGCAATTTTCTTGTGAATTTTATTTATTGGGACAGGCAGACGCATGGTAAGCATTTCCGCTGAGAACATTGCTCGCATTCGTGATAACTTATATAATTGGTTTTGACTGTAGTCGAATGATACCATGAGGTAGAGGTTGACTCCCAATCCTGCATGTCGATGTTCGACGATGTTTATTTTACTATTTCCTTGGCTTACAGGTTTTCAACATGTCATCGCATGTGGTTTCTACGACAGATTGTCTCCACCTATTCCGCCCAAGCATAATATGTGAGGTGTTCTTTTCTCCGCAGAAGATACGTGAGAAAACGATGTTCGACGACAACTATATTCTCTATGTATCTGATGTGTGTGCGTACATAAGCTATGTAAAATAAGGTTTCCCACATAATCTCATGAAGACTAGAATCTATGTGGTTGAACTTTTCATTTTGCTGACGAAAAAAAAATAAAATAAGAAGTATCTAAATGATCACACACATAGTTGGCAATTCTGTTGTGTACTTAAGTCGTGTTTGCTCGTCGTTGGCTTTTTCATCGTTATAACTTATTATACATTAAGTGTTACATATAAAAATGTGTTAAAGTCGAAACTTTTTAACATTGTCTATCGTTTAAACTTAAAATATTGTGTTTTAATAGTGATTGTAATTAGTTTTTCTCGTTTTAAAGATTCTTGGAATTCTTTGATTTCCTTGTTGTTTTATTCTTGACAATTGGTGTTCTCTTCGCTCTTTTTCGAATATTAATTCACGTTAAGTGTGAGTCCTTTTCTTATTGAGTGAATTGAAATTTTTTACTAAACCATTGCATATTAATAGGAGTAAACCTAAAATTTGCGAAATACGTTAATCTCAGAATGGGTTACATACTTTCAGGGTATACAATACCTGTGTTAATTAAACTATATTTAACTTTGCATACTCTCAGGCTAACAATTTATACATTTTTAAGCAATTTCAAAATGAATTGTCTTCTTTGTAAAGATATTATCGGTGATGGTGAAAGAATGTGTATGTGCTGGTTATGTGAAGGATTTGCTCACATGAAGTGTGCTGGCCTCAATGTTAAATTAATTGAAGGTCTCCTCAAAGTTGGAAACGGTTTACGTTGGTTTTGTAAGGGTTGTAGTTGCAGAAAAAATACTGATCTATTTCAAGTGCTTAAACAAACTAAAAAAACTTTTATTGACTTATCAAATGATTTAAAAAAAATGCACAAGAAGTTAGAAGACTATGATTTACTTTTCAATAATATAGATTTTGAAGATAAAGAGCTTTCACCAAAGCGAAAAAAGACTGGAAGCAATGTGATCTGTGTATCTTCATTGCCGCGTCTTTCTTTTGTCACTCCACAATTATCATTATCTACGACCATAATTGAAGAAATCCCTAGCTCTCCAACAACGCTGCAAAAAACAATTCCTCCAGGAAATGCAACTTCTAGTTCGCAAACCGTCGACCCAATAGCTTCCGTAATGGATGAGGGTGTTTCGGCCGAGTTAGTTGTGGTACCTCCTGAGAAAAGTGTCTTCGTTTCACGCCTGCATCCAAGCACTACAAGTGATATGGTTGTTAACTATGTTAAAAAAAAAATATCTATGTCGGATTCATCAAGTATAAAATGTATAAAAATGCAGTTCTCGTACGAACGCCGCATTTCTTCTTTTAAAATCTTCGCTTCTGATCCTGTTGTAGATTTAATGTTGTCTCCTGATTCCTGGCCGAAGTTCAAAATAGCCCATGAATTTAAAAATAATACCAGAAGGAATAACGTTGCTTCTATAAGCAGTTCTGATATTAATTCATCTAATGGCCATTCAAAAAACTAAATATTTACTATCAGAACGTTGGAGGAATGAAATCGAAATTAAAAACGTTTTATCTTAATTGCCTTAAAGGAACTTTTGATATTATCATACTTACTGAGACTTGGTTAAATTCATCAATACCTGACGCTGAGATCTGTCCTCCAGAATATAATATACATCGATTGGACAGAAATTCTTTAAATAGCGGTTTCATTCAAGGTGGTGGTGTTTTGATTGCTGTTAAGTGTTGTTTTAAGTCTGAGCTTATACTTTCGGACATGTTCACAAATCTTGAGCTTATTACAATAAAGTTAACAGATTGCTATACGTCATTCATCATTTCTTGTGTATATGTTCCATCTGGATCATCACCTTCTGTTTAAGAGCTATATTCCTCTGCTATATCAGAAATAGTTAAATTCTCTGCTAATAACAATATTCTTGTTTTTGGGGACTTCAATCTTTCAAATCTTGACTGGCGAATTGAAGAAGAGCTTAAAACAACTTACAATGTTCTTGAGAGTGGCCCAATATTTCAAAGAAATTTTGTTGAAAAAGTGCACTTATCTGGGCTAAGCCAAGTTAATGGATTGCCAAACGAATTTTTACGTTATCTTGATCTTGTTTTTACGGACTTTCCTACTTCATGTGATGCTGTTTATACTGAAGACTGGCTTTTACCTAAGGTTCCTCATCATAATGCAATCCTTTGTAATATTCAACTCAGAACACAAAACAATATTCGTTCATCATCACACCTGGACTTCAATTTTAATCAAATCAATTTCGAGAAGTTGGAACATTTTTTCTATAATTTTGACTGGACACATGTCTTAAATACAAACGATGTTAATATATGTGTTGAAAACTTATATGCTGTGCTAATTAACTGCCTTCATTATTGTGTACCTGTTGTGAAAAAAAGGACTGCGCCACCATCAGCAAGTTGGTTTAACAAGGATTTAAGACGTCTCCGCAATCTCAAAAACTCGTTTTATAAAAAATGGAAAAGAACTCATAGCATTAATAACTATAACTGGTATTTATATCATCGAAAGTTATTCAATTCTTGTTTAAGAGCAACGTATAAAGCCTACATTACTCGAATAAAGTTCAGTTTATCAAAAAACCCAAAAAACTTTTGGAAGTACGTTAACACAAAAAGAAAAAGCTTAACTAACCCGTCAACCGTGCAATATAAAAGTAAATCCTCGAGCTGTGATAAAGAAATTAGCAACATATTCGCTGAACTCTTTCAACAAACGTATACCTCCTGCAATCCTAAATACTGTGATAACCTAAATCTCAAAACTCCAAAATGTGATATACCATTTTTAAGAATAACTGAAACGGAAGTTGTGCAATATATTGACGAATTAAAAAGTAACTGTTTGTCTGGCCCTGACTTGATACCGTCTATATTTGTAAAAGCAAGCAAATCCCACATATGTTCAGCAATCACTTATATATATAACTGCTCCCTGTCAACTGGTGTTTTTCCCGAATTGTGGAAGTCTTCGTTTATCATACCTCTTCATAAGTGTGGAAAGAAAAACAACGCAGAGAACTATCGAGGCATTGCAAAACTTTCATGTTTACCAAAACTTTTTGAGAAAATTATCTGTAAACATATTCAATTTTACTGCCAAAGTTTGATTGTTCCGGAGCAGCATGGCTTTTGTTTACGTAAGTCCACCACCACTTATCTTTTGGAATTTGCAAACCTTGTCAACAACAACATGCAAAACAATCTTCAAACTGATGTCTTCTATGCTGACCTGAGTAAAAGCTTTTGACAGGGTAAGTCACTCAGTACTTCTTACAAAGCTTACGAGATATGGATTTCCTGAATGGATTTTAACTTGGATTAAATCATATCTGAACAATCGTACTCAGTTTGTCACTTTTAATCATTGTATTTCTAATTTAATCCGTGTTTTATCTGGAGTTCCACAAGGAAGACATATTGGACCACTTTTATTTAATCTTTTTATAAATGACATCTCTATGGACATAACATATTGCAAAATTCTCAAGTTTGCGGATGATTTCAAACTTTTTTACGGCTTTACGAATCCAAATGGCCACTTGTTTCTACAACACGATATTGACTGTGTTTTTCAATGGTGCACTGTAAACGGAATGGAACTCAACAAAAAAAAGTGCAAAGTAATGACATATTCTCGGAACAATGAACCATTTAACTCAAGTTATTTTATTGATGAAACTGTTGTCGAGAGAGTTGAAGTCTTCAATGACTTAGGAGTCTTGTTCGACAAAAAACTGTCATTCAATCTCCATATTGATATTATTACTAGCAAGGCAAGAAGCCGCCTTGGTTTTATAATGAGGTTCTCGAAGGAATTTAATGATCCCTACATTACAAAAATTCTTTATTGTGCGCTTGTTCGTCCTATCTTGGAATATTGCAGCTGTATATGGTGTCCTAGCTATGATGTAGCAATAAATAAAATTGAAAGCGTTCAAAAACAATTCCTGTTATTTGCTCTCCGTCATCTTCCATGGGAACCAAACCAACATCTTCCCCCATACATTAACCGATTGAAACTTTTAGGACTATCAACGCTAAGGAAGAGAAGAGAGGTAAATAACGTTCTTTTCCTTTTCCAACTTCTCTCGGGATCCATCAATTCTAAACACATTCTCAGTAAACTCAACATAAACATTCGCCCAAGGCTTACACGTAACCCGGACATTTTCTACACGGCTTTTGCAAGGGTAAATTATTTATTAAATGAACCTCTAAACGTAATGTGCATTGACTTTAACCATTATTACCACGTAATTGATTTTAACTTATCAACAAATGTTATTAAAACAAAACTGTTAAATTGTTAAAAATTATTTACTTATGTATAATTGTATTTGAACTGTTAATATAAAGTTTAAAACAACTTAGACAATTTGTCTGCAGTTGAAATAAATAAATAAATAGACTGATCTTCAAAGCGTTCTTAAAACTTTTATGCATCCAATTTTTTTTTCTGATCCTTAAAAAAATCCTTTAAACGAAAGATAGAAAACGTAGAAAAATCAGGAAGATGATCGAATATATGAAATATATTTTGCATATACATATGTGCTATGTAGTTGCGTATATATATATTTGCACCGGTCATGAAATTGCGATACGCTTTATTTTCCTTAAAACGACGATGTTTCTGTCTATTTGGCGTATGTATGTATGTATAATTAGTCACTCGCCTTTTTTTGTTTCTCAGCCACGTGATTCGCAGTCGCAGATTGGAGCGTCCATGCGCTTCTCATGAAGCCTGCGCTTTTTAAATATTGCCTTGCTATCTGGTTTGAGATTCACTGTTTAAAAAAAATCGTTGCATAAATAAAAAAAAATATTCGGCATCGTTAAGATGCTTTAAAATGCGTGTCACACAAATGTGACTAGAATAATCTATATGACGTATTACAACGAAGCTATTGCGTTGCCAATAATGGTGTTCGCAATGAAACCAAATTTGCACAAAAGAATATATAAGAAAAATTCACTGACTTACATTTTGAAGGGATACTTTCACGCATTAGAAATTATTGCAATCCTTTTTTTCTATATATTGCAGCTTATTCAATTTATAATTTTGGAATGATCATCGTCAGTATACTTCGGCTGTTAAAAGTGAAAGTGTTTTTTGGCGGAAAAAGTTACAAAAAAAAAGCAAACTTACTACAATCAAAAAAAAAGTTTTGCAGTAAAGTGAAAGTGAAACTTTGTAACGTAAAAATTTAATAATTAGATGTTTAAAAAGGCAGAGATTTTCAAAAGAAATATCCCACTATGACGTAGAAGCGACATCTGGAATGAACGGAGGAAAATAACCGATTACCTCACATTCAAATTTCCAAATGTTCCCTACATCCGGTCCAACTGCCAACAGGCTCTGACCTCCCCTTCTCAATATCCTATGGATAATAAAGATAAGGAAACCAATGTCTACTAACAACTGTACCTATCTGGGAGGAAGTAGAAAGAGACAAGCAATATGTAAGTCCTTGACTCCTATATCAATGGACAGCTGATCCAAGATCCTATAGCCAAGCAACGGCGTTCCTAGTAAACTGAGAATTGGAATACTTACATGTCACTAACGCTGCCTCCAGCTCCTTCTACTTCCTTCTCGTCCCTTCTAACCCTAATCCATCCCGGTCACAGAAGCGTGAACCATCCATCGGCCTATCCTAGGTACTGACCACTAAACCCCGCAGAACAGCCTAATGGATATCCAATGCCATGTCCACGCCTATCCACTACAAGCTCTAGGTGTTCTGCTTGCAGCATCCTCTTACTATAGCCTACACCTGGAAACCATAAACCTCACAAACACTCCCATAACTATACCTAGACCACGAATGCTACCTCTAACTAGCTCATTTTCATATCCAGAGACCTCGCTCCGGTTTGCATCTAAATGTCTAAACATGGCTATTTGTTTTACGTGCACTGGGATGAAAGTAACCTTTTGTCGGCAACGCCCCCTTTCTAGTCGACCGCCCGCGAAGGATGGTCAGATAGAACGGCATGCGACAACTCAAGGTTATGGCCGAGATCGACCGTCGCGGTGGCCGGCAGTACCCTAGCCACAGCTAGCACAGTCTGGCCATGGGTACTTGCTCCGGGATCTATACGACCGGTGTTACCTCTTTTTTTTCTTACACTGCCGACCGATGAACTCTGGTGGTCGAGTTCGAATACTGATTTTAAAAAGCTTATTGGCCCTCATAACTGACAAAGATTAGATGGTCTTGAATTGACCGATAAAGCAAGTGATTCTATTGTGCACCTCATATTACCATGAGTGAACGTAGACGACGAGAAAAGAATTGAGATGTATTATCACATTAACCCACAGAACTCAAACCGTATTTCGCGCTAAGGAAAGCTCACCACAGGTGTTCGTGGAAGCTATGGCTAAAAGATACTGTCTACGCGCTCGGTAGCCACGATGATACACCGAGCGTGGACGTAGAGGTGTCTAACTTACAGGGGAGGGAGGATCTCGGATGGTTGTCGATCCCCCTGGTCTCTTTACCCTCCCATTTGACGTTAAAAATCATCTCTCTTAACGTCAACCTTGGTTGACCGTAGACCTTTGAGTCCCCAAGACTCAATAAATTTTAATGGGCAACCCCTAATCAAGAAAGCAAGCAATAACTTGCCTGCTTAAATACTCGTCTCAATCCATAACATGGTAATCAGACGAGGAACTATTCCCTCATATTCTACAAAAGAGATCTATTCTAAAAGAAACCAAATGTACACACACCGTAATATCATTCCGAGAAGAAAAGAGGAGGATACCACCCTCCCTAGGATAAACTTACTCCATGATCGAAAACTTATCTAAAAACATCTAAAAGAGAATTCTACCAATTCTTCAAAGAAATGAATGAACGGAAAATCTTCGTGAAAACGTTATAAAAAAGTTGTTTTGTTTTATTCAAAAGTAAAAAAAAATATACTAAAAGCTAATGTCTTAGAAATATACTTAAATTTACCTTAATGAACTAAATAGATTCGTACAAAGTGTCCGAATAAATGACTGAAATTAAGCTATATAATACTATCTTAGTTTTCTTGAGTTCATAAAATGACTCGTAGTACAATTGTTTGAATTTATGATAGTACAGTTCAACTATCTGCACCTACTTAAAGGTGAGTTAAAAGAGATTAAAATTGGAACGTGACAATGTTCAAATTATTTAAATTCTAGGACAATATTCAGTTTATTGTATAGTATCAGTAAAAGATACTTTATTAAAGTTAGAGTAAGTGTAGTAGGGCTTAGTGATTTCGAATGTAAAAGAAAATAAAAAGAAAATAATAAATGATAAAAGTGAAGAGTAATGGACAACGATGTACACGACAAAAGAAACAGTAACTAGGTCCAAAGATGACCAAAAAGGTGAGTTACCTGGCCTAGTACCGAGAGCAATGACACCAAGAACGAAATTTGGCGTCAATACTTAACGCGGCGGTGAAAATTACTAAAATATTTAAAGGAAGCTAACTCCAAACGATGTATGCAAATTAACATGGATCATATCCATGTAACCTGAAGACGCTATACTCAAACACTTCACCGTAACGTGTTTGTTTATGGATAATTAAAAAAAAATATAGTCGGAATACAATCTTAGTCTTCGTTAATCATACCGCGGTCTATTTCAAAAAAAAGAGAAAAAAAAAAAAATCACAAAAAAAAAGGACGAGACGATAACGAAAGGAAAGATACCCGGAATGGATGATTGTAATTTAACTACTAGTACCATATATGCGAGATCCCAATTCGATCACTCGCATATACTCGATAAAATTCAATATCAATAGCAATATAGTGTAAAGTAAAAATTATAGGTATATTTATTTGTTTAAATACAATACTACCAATAGGGCAGTAAGGAATTTCGTAGCTTCGGAAGTGCACTCCTGATCGCTGAAAAGTAAAAAAAAATTTGTATCTACTCTTAGCTATTGCTTATTAAAAATTGATTGTTATCCAGCCCTGAGCATACAAGTAGAATGCTGCAGTTGAATCTCAACGCAATTCAACAATGTAGTTAAGATCAAGCTACCGTCTTGGATATATTCGCGACAATGACGACAATGATCATAAAAGGTAAAAATTCAAGACACTAATCAATAGTAGCGGACTAAATAGGGAGTCTATTACCGATAGACTCTTTTGATGTAATTCATTAAAAGATATTACACTTAAACACGAGTGCATACAGGCACAGGAGTTCGAAATATTCATAAAAAAAGGAAGGAAATGCACGCGACGTTAATAAGCGAACGCGGCTGGTCGCTACCGACACAAAACACCGAAAAAGAAAGAAAAATTATTAGCATAAGTCAGAATCGACTGAGTGTGAAAATAAAAAGAAAGGTTTAGCATGAATGCTTAACGGATTTTATTTTTTTTTTTGTACGTAGGCGGATGCCCCTAGTGATAATTGAGTTTAAAATTGCCTTCTGGCTATCAGTACCGGAAATAGCAAGAGCTCAAGCTCCATAGGCTCTATAATCTCGTTAAAAGATACCGATCTGAACACACAATATGCTCTAATAAGTTAAAACAACTCAATTTCACTACACTCTATCTTGGATAAATGTATATGTTCGTCTATTTAACTATTTCACACTAATAATCAGACACAGTAATTATATATTTTTTTCTTAGGATAAAGATATCAAGGATAATAATATGTATAATAATATAGATATATAAAGTAATATGCACATGACCATTGGTCCTTGAATGGATCTCAGTATACACTAGTGCTGTATACGCCAATAAAAAAAAATCACCACCGTCCGTGGTAATTGACGTCGTACGCTGGCGTTGAACGCCGAGTATATGTCACCATGCGTTTATCGGTAACAAATTTTAGGCATAGGGGATCCGAGCTTCAGTGCTCTCTTCGGGATCACCAATATAATTAATTTAAAAAGGGTTACCTGGGTATTGATGTGTAATTTATAGATTGTAGGTTTCAGCTGGTGCAACACTTGAAGATTTGCGGGAACAAACGATGAAAAATGTTGAAAATACTGCTGCGTCCCTTGATGATAGTTTTATTTGTGATATGTGAGTTGACTGGAACTGCTGAGGGACCGGCATCTGTGGCTATGCACACGCCTGGCGTCCAGTTGAGTTGCTCCCACGTTGATGATGTTATTCTATAATCCCTCGCTGGGGCCTTCAGCCTATCGTGACTGGGTACCTCCTGTGTGACAACAGATCGTAAGGCAGTGTAGATAGCTGGAGTAATTATGTCTCCGGATACATCTCCTGTTGCGCCGGCAGGGCGATGAATGTATATATAATGTGATGTTCCTTAGCAAGGAGCACCAGGGTACTGGGCGTGGTATATGTATGTGGTTAGGAGCGAGCCAATATCTGGATCAACGCTCCGTTACCACGTGTATATACACTTAGGATCCACCAGGCGACAATACGCAATTGTCGTTGAGCGTATTTTTGCAGCCGCCAGATATCAAATAATTGGAGAAATTCTAATATAATGCATAGGGATGCACAATCGCATATATTTGTATGGTTATATATATATAAATATAGTGGCCTCAGGGCACGAGGTGTCGTTTTGCACACAAAAAAAAATTGAGTGAGCGTTGCTTGAGTTGCAAGGATAATGGCACAAGAGGAAAATGTGCATAAAAAGAAAAAAAATTTCGCTGCAGCCCCGCCTGCTCGTTCTGGGATGTATGATGCTGGTTTATATTCCTCCAGGAATGTGATTAGGAACTCCTATAATAAAGATTTCCCTACATTAGCATCTCTGCCAAGTGACGCTACCAAGAATTTTTATGATTGTAGCAACGCAAATAATAATTGTTTGCTTCAATCATTAATAATTGATTTACTTACCTAGATTTCAGGAATGTTCCTAACGAAAAGTAATTATTTTACCAATTGCAATAGCAATTGGAAGGATTCTCAGCAGAGAAACCGAAACCACCACAAAATGGGCGCGGCTGCTTTTTTTTTTTTGTTTTTATCTCCTGTGTTCGGCGGTGGAGATGTTGCTGTGTCGACGTCTGGCTTCGAAATGAATTCCACATTCAACTTTCTAGCCTATATTTCCCCTCTTTCCAGGTAGCCGCACGCCATATTGATTTTGCTACTTCCTTTCATTATTACTCGTTGCAATACAAAGTACCGAGTTAGAAGGAGGAAAGTACCGAAACCTAATGGGTAGTGTTCACTAAGCTACATTACAAAGTGTAATATTACGCTGGGTATTATATAGGTTCGATTAATTGGGTGCACGCGAATTTATGGGAATAGATGTCAAGTGTCTTCGGAATTATGGTTCTGCTTTCGTGTAAGTTGATGCGGTTGAGAAGTGACACAATTTCTGACAACTTTTACTTTCGCTATCAAAAACAATTCTGTGAAGATATTGCCCAAGAGTTGTCAGCTAGACCTGAAGATGGTTTGACACTTCTCGGTTGACGTTTCTTTGCAGGGTTTAGCACCACTAAATTCAATGCTCCACACCAGTGACATCTAACACTTTCTCGGGGTTCTGCATATTAGTCATTTTGCAGATCATACAAAGGTCGGTTGCTTCTGGTTCTAACATGTTTTTTTTGTAATACGTTCTCAGTGTTTTGCCTACTTGCGTAATAACTCTGAATATGACTCGATTAATATTCAAACCGCTGTTGAAAGATAGAAACCGGTCTGGCAAGTATTATTACAGTAGAACACGAACCAATGAGTTAATGTCTTTGCTCGGTTGCTTGTTCTTACTGGATCTGACTTTTATTGGACATTCACTTACATAGACGTAGTCTTCGTGAGCGATTGATTGTCATGGTGAACTTCCAGATATGTCACTCATTCTGACTCAATTGTCAAGTAGTGTGAACTACAGAATGCGATAAGCATTCTAATACTCTCTACCCTTATATCTTTTGATCTTTACTCACGTTATTTTTAGATGTTTGCTTGCCGAACATTCACCACCGTGTCATGTTTTAATGTGTTCAACAAAATCTCTTTTCCTGTCTTTTTCCACAATGCGTCTGTCCTGCATTCACATTTCCGTGTGAACATGGCTTCAATACAGAAATAGCGAGTAGCCGCATACTCGTCATTTCGTTGTATTTCTATAAGGTGGGGAAGCATCTGCCAAATGGAAGGCAGACAGAATTTGGAAGTGCATTGGAAGGCCATTCTGGAAATGACATTTTTGTCTGGGTGGATTCTATTTGTGGAATCCTTTCAGGAGTGGGGTAAAATGACTGCGTTCAAGGTAGTGTGAGGCTATGAATAATTTCGCTGGTAGATGGCATTGGTAGGAAATTTATTTGCATGCCATTCTGCAAAAAGTTTTCCCTACAAAGCTTGGAATTTCGACTAAGCCTGCTTCGTCGAACTTCCAAGAAAAAGGAGAACTTCTCACCATTACTTACGACTGGTGCTTCTTGCCTTTCGTATCACACTGATACTGCAACTCTTTACCGTCTAGTTGGTGGAAGACAAAAAAAAAATTTTTGGCATGGAATGTGTATTCAAATTTCGCATCTGAACTATGTATGTTCTGTCATACCATCGTTAATCCCAAAAAAAAATTTTACAGGAAACATGTTCCTATAGTACGTCAGGGTTTTTCTATTCTATTGGTCCTCATTCAACATAAAGAAATCCTCGCATGTACAGACCAAGAGTCTCATGCACAGCTGAGAGCCGGGCATCTGATTGCAAAAAAAAGAATTTCTTTGGAGGTCTTCTACCTTTTCAGGTGTCTTAACACAATATTTGCTTATAGCAAAAAAAAATTTAACTTTGATGTCGATTATGCCAATAGAAAATTTTAAAGGTAAGTCAGGTTGTATGGGTCTAAATCAGGGGTTTAATTAAGGTTCGATTATCTTATCTCTTTAAGTCCTTAGTATGACACGTCCACTTGTGTCCTCGCCTATCTTCAACTTCATATAGGTTTTCACCAACTTTATTCGTAACGCGAACTTTAATAAATTTCGGGCACAACTTCGCACTCAGGTGCTTTGTTGCGTCGCTTAGAACATGATTTCTTCGATATATCTCATCACCGATTTTAAATGTTACAATTCTGCTACGGATATTGTAAGTTTTCTCATATGCTTCATGAGTTTTAATCAAAGCTTGCTTCAAGTAGGAATGAATAATATTCATCCTTGCAACCTTGGGAAGCCAATCTATCTCCGAACAATTCAGTCCACCCAACTCTCTCAAAAGACGATAGTCTGCCCCATGTTCTATCATACGTTGTCCGTAAAGGGCTTCGTATGGGGACATTGTGAGAGTTGAATGCACTGTCGTGCGTAGAGCACTACTGATCGAAGACAGATGGGCATCCCAATCCGTCTGTCGTGGATTGACATAAGATCGGATAGCTGCTAAGATTGAACGGTTCACACGTTCACTTGCATTCGACTGGGGAGCATACACTGCCGTTCGGTAGTGTTTGACCCCGAAAATATTCAAAAACTTCTGGAACTCCTTCCCAACAAATTGCGTACCATTGTCAGAGAGGATACTCTCTGGTACTCCGTACATCAGAGACACATCATCCTTCAGAAATTTGACCACGCTCGCGGCTGTTGCCTTGCGTAGTGGTTTGATGAAGACAAATTTAGTCAGTTGGTCCAACACGATCACTATATAAACATTACCAGCTTTCGATCTTGGGTATGGCCCAAGAAAATCAACATACAAATGTTGAAACGGCCTGTCTACTATAAAACTGTTTCCCATTTCTGCCCGTAATGTCATATTGGCTGCCTTACTGGTCTTGCATGTCTCACACCGATCAACATAAAGTTTGACCTGAGTGTACATACCGGGCCAGTAGAATCTGTCTTTCAACCTATAAACCGTCTTCACCACCCCACCATGCGAAGCGCGCGGCGGATTGTGAGCCAGAGAGATAAGAGATTCAGTCATCTCTGAGGGAACCCACAACTTCCAAGTTAGATCGTCGGCCAAGGGATTACCACCCGCATGTTTGGTGCGTTTGTATATATACCCTTCCGACACTTTAAGATCCGGTAACCGCTCCTGTTCCTTCCTGATATGACTGATGATGTCCAGATAACCTTCGGATTTAAAGGATGGATCCTCAAGATCGATGTGGAGTACCTCCGAGGCATCGACCTGTGGTAGACATGATAGGAAAGCTGACACTGTCAACTCATCGTCTTCATAAGCTCTGGATAGAGCGTCTGGCACGACATTTAGTGTTCCCTTTCTATGCTCCACCACAAAATCGAATCCTTGGAGTCGCATACTCCACCTCGCTAATCTTCCGGTTGGATCTTTCATAGTCATCAGCCATTTCAGGCTGGAATGGTCCGTAATAACGCGAAAATGGTACCCCTCAACGTACGATCTGAACTTTTGGATACCTTCAAAAGCTGCTAAGCATTCGCGTTCAGTCACCGAATAGTTTCTCTGTGCAGCGTTTAGTTTCCGGGAGAAGTAGTATATAGGCTGCTCCGCTCCGGATTCGTCTCGCTGACAGAGCACACATCCGATGCCAGTCGCGGATGCGTCGCAGAGAATAATGAATTCCTTGGAGAAGTCTGGATTGACCAATACAGGCGCTGAAGTCAAGGCATGTTTGATTTGCAGGAATGCTTCTATAGCTTCTGGTCCTAGCTTAAAGGCTTTTCCCTTTTTCAAAGTCTCGGTCAACGGTGCGGCTAGGGTGCTGAAGTTCTTTACGAAGCGTCTATACCAACCTGCCATACCGAGAAATCGGCGAACTTGGCGAGTTGTAGTTGGCAAAGGGAAGTTAGTAATCGCTGCGATCTTGTCCGGGTCGGCTTTCAAGCAACCCTGACCGACCTTGTAACCGAGATAGTGAAGCTCATCAAAACAAAACTTCGACTTCTCGACGTTTATCGTCAGTCCTGCATTCGTCAAACACTTTCCGACTATCTCCAGAGTCTCCAGATGTTCGTCGAAATTCCTCGACACAACCAACAAATCATCTAAGTACACGAATACTTGATCTCGTAACCCCGATGGAATTACGCGACTCATGAGGTAACTCAAACTTTGTGCCGCATTACATAGACCGAAAGGCATGACCTTAAATTGGTACAGTGGTCTGCCTGGTACCGTAAAAGCGGTCTTCTCCCTTGAACTTTGCTCCAGCGGTATCTGCCAAAACGCATCCTTCAGATCCACGCTAGAAATATAACGTGTTTCTGTCAGACGTGCTAGCAGCCCCTCTATGTGCGCGATTGGACGCGCATCCTTCTTCGTTACGGAGTTCACCTTTCGAAAGTCCAAGCACAATCGGTTCTTGCCAGGCTTGCGAACAAGCACCACTGGAGAACTCCATGCGCTGGAACTTTCTTCGATTACTCCTAACGATAGCATACGGTCCAATTCCGCGTACATTAGGGTTTGTATCGCTGGAGAAACGGGATAGTACCTCTGCTTTATAGGTACAGCATCGCCCGTGTCTATATAATGTTGCACTAGATTTGTTTTCCCGAGTCCATTGACTGCGAAGGAAGGAAATCCACGAACAACTGCTTTTAGTCGCTTGGACTCTTCACTATTTAACTTAATCTGGTTGGTGGGTCTCTCGTCTGGCCCACCGGTCGCCATCCCTGAAAGACTTGCAATTATATGTGGCGCGATTTGGAATTTCTGCCAAAAGTCAACGCCTAAGTACAGACGTTGGCTTAGCGTTGGCACAATGTACAAATCGATATCTCTTGTTACTCCCTTGTATTGGATCGCTGTTGTGATCACTCCGACTATGGATTGCTTGTGTCCATCGGCCGTGGACACGGTAGTCTCTACCTTCCTTATCGTAACGTTTTTGTCTTTTAAATAGGAGATAATATCAGTGCCTAAGCAACTGATACTTGCTCCTGAATCGAGGAGACCTAAAAAACTGTCACCGAATAGACCAACCGTCACATAAGGACGTGGGTCATTCGATTCTCGACCTATTGTTGCTGACGCTACGTTACGATAAGTAGTCCGCTTCCGATGGAAGCGCTCCCTTGTTCGTCGTATTCGTTTGGATAATTCTGGAAAAGTAACTAATCTCTTACGCACTTCATTATAATTGCGTAGCCTTTCATGGAAAGGTTTACGGTATAATGGTTCTGAAACGTTCGTATCTAAACTTAAATCTGTATTGGGTTTTGGTTCTTCATTTAACATCGGGATTGTTCTACAATCATTTTTTTTTGGTTCTAATAATTCATTATTGTTCTGGTTTGGCTTTAAAATTGTGAATTTCGGAAGTTCAAGCGGCTTTGTCGGCTTGGACACTTGAACTCCGGGTGTATTTAATCGGAGCGAACCCCCCCGGTTGATGGGTTGTTCCTCCTCTCGTTTCCCGCTAGGCACTTAGGACACGATGGACTATATGCGTCTGCTAGTCCGCAGCGGAAGCAAAATATTTTATCTATGGGCTTGGGACAATCGCGGAAGCTGTGACCAGGGACTTGGCAATTCCAGCATTTCAATGTGCTTCGATCCCTTTGAATCGCTTCAATATGTGATGAAGGTAATGCCACTGTCAAGTCTTGACAAGGTTCTTCCTCTATTTCATTCACAAATCTCCGGGTAGGAGGGCGTTGTGCGGATGGCACGAAATTTGGACGTGTTGAGTCATAGTAGGAGTGTGACTTCTCAATTGCACGGCATAAATATGCTAAGTCTCGAAGACTTGAAGTACTGTACGTTATGAGTAGCTCGCTCATCCTCCTCCTAACATTGGTTTTGATGATTTCGATTAATTCTTTCTCCGTGCGCGGAACTCGCATTTTCGAATTAATCTTCATAATGGCATCGTAGAAGTCAGTGAATGACTCGCCATTCTGCATTTTCCTGTCTGATAGCTTACGGAAGAGCTCAGTATCCGTTTCTAAGCTGCGATACTGCTCGACAAGAGCAGTCCTCAGGTCAGTCCAACTAGACTCTCGGTTTCGCTTTAAATATACCCAGTACCATGCTTCAACTGAACCGGAGACGAAGTGATAAAAGTTCATCACTATCTCGTCCCACGGTACGTTGTTACTGTACCGGATACAATCCAGACGGAACAAGAAGTCATCGACAGACATGTTCTTGCCGTCAAATTTTAACCCCCACTTATGATATTGAGGAGCTCGGCTAGATGAAGTGGTGTTCGAACCGGTACGCCTACGCGGAGACGGCGGTGAATCATCATCGAAATTAAACGTATTCATCTTTTGCAAGAAATCATCTACATTAGCACCTCTATTCATTTGTGATGGATTGACACCTTGTAAGCATAGATTTGCTCCTGGTGGATACGTTGGAGTAGCCATTGCTGCTAACTCATCTTCAGCCGGCATATGGTCCGTAAGGTTTCTTCGGGCACCCTTACTGCCAGATGGAGCATTAATGGTAATTACGCGTGCAGCGTCCGTACCATTAGTAGGTTTGCTAGGCGGTTTACGCGAAGTTGATGTTTGAAGCATCGGTATAGGCTGAGTAGGTGGTCGTAGTGGTGGTTGTACCGGGGGTTGCACTGGTGCTTGAGTGGGAGGTTGCGTCGCAGCAGGTGGAGGTTGACTTTGCATGCTACTTCGAATTATATTAGCAACTTGTTCAAGTAGGTAATTCTGACTTTGGGTCAATTGCTCTTGAATAAACCTTCTCTCATCGCAACGATGCGCTTCGATAGAAGCTAACACAATGTCTTGGATGTATGCTGAGTGATCAGCAGCATCCTTGCGACGTTGTGCTTCCTCTGCACTCACATCTTCTACATCACCAGGGTTAATCCCTGTATCATTCCCCGTTTGGTCGAAACCACCCTCCGATTGATCATCATCCGGATCAACTAACGGAGGTATTGGACCTACGCCTTGACCTGGTCTCAACGGCATAATTATTACGTCACGTATATCTGGGTTATAAGAACTTTGCTTCTCAACCCTCTGGTTTTTACCACTCATTGATTTAAAGAGAAAATTTATGGAACAGTTTTGGAAAATCCGGTAATTAAAAAGTATAAGTAAGTAGTCCGTGAGCTACTTCCTCTAACGGATGCTACTCAAGAGTTTAAAAAAAAAAGTGTCAAAAAAAGGAAATGTTGATAATATTTCAAAATATATATACCGTGAGTAATTCCTCCAACGGATATATTTCGAAGATTGGTAATTCAAAAAAAAAAAATAAAAAGGTTGTATAAGTATCAATTCGAAAGTGCTTAAAACTAAGTGTAAGTAAGTATGCCTTACTCAATGAAAACTTATGTGAAACTATTATTAAAAATACTTGTAATATATTCTAAATGGGTAGTTAGATAAATGCTTAACTAGGTACTTATATCTGTAAGCGAATTCAAAAATCTAATTTATTAAAGTTATGTAATTAATCTTGAATATTACTACAATACTCAATATTTTATACTTAAGGAAAAATTTATGCTTAAAAATGGGTTTTATCTCAAAAATCTCAAAAACTGTAATACTCCAAAAATTCTCATAAATCTATATCTCTCAAAACTACAAAAATCTCAAAAAAATCTCAAAAAATCTCAAAAAATCTCAAAAATCTCAATAACTCCAAAAACTCGCAACTATATAATCTTAAAAATCTCAAAAAATCGCAAAAATCTCAAAACTATACTTAAATATATCTCAAAAAAAATAATTTTATAAACTGGGTTTCATAAAGGATTTGGGAGGTGGTAACCCTCCCTTCTTCGGAATTTGGCGTGTACATTTCGGTTCGGTTTCTGAACCGATCAAAAAAAAAACAAAAAAAAACTTAGAGTGTGTGGTCTTGTTAAAGCTTTACGGCGTTCTGAGTATCAAAGAAAAGACAATTGCTCATAATCGAAAAGTTGATCAGGTAAGTAATGGTAACATTACGCTACTGCTGACGTACATCGGGTATGAAAACACCAATTACCGGTTAGCGCTTCATGTCCCATTGCTTACCGTCACTTCCTAACGGAAATCAAAACTGACTCAAATCTTCAATTACAAATTGGGTTAAATAATAATTACAAGTGAAAAGTTGATTTTTGTATGGAACGAATTTGGGTCGTGATTGAACGGATGACCAGCTTCTGCAGCTGACGTGCGTCGGGCAAAAAGCTCCAACCACCGGTCAGAAGACCTGCTCACGCTATTCTCTCGTGACCTGTATCTCAGACATCACCTTCAGGATATGTCAACACCTCAGCAACTGACAATCAAGCAAAAATTACTGCTCAATTCGGACAGAGATCGTAAACAAATCTAAGGGACAAGAGGTAAAGGAAAGTGGATAGACCTAATGCAACAGACTGATTCGGGATGTATCACCAAACCACTGGACAAAATAGTGCCTATGCCACAAATCTCGATGACGTTCCTCCATCTAAGATACTTGAACATCAAAAAAAAAAAAATTCAACCAAAAACTGAAAAATTGTCAAAAATTTTCGAAAATTCTTAACTTCTCTCTACGTCACTCTGAATCGACCTAACTTTAATCAATTCAAATCAAATCTTCTCAAGCTAATTCGGGCCCCACGTTGGGCGCCATCTGTAACGTAAAAATTTAATAATTAGATGTTTAAAAAGGCAGAGATTTTCAAAAGAAATATCCCACTATGACGTAGAAGCGACATCTGGAATGAACGGAGGAAAATAACCGATTACCTCACATTCAAATTTCCAAATGTTCCCTACATCCGGTCCAACTGCCAACAGGCTCTGACCTCCCCTTCTCAATATCCTATGGATAATAAAGATAAGGAAACCAATGTCTACTAACAACTGTACCTATCTGGGAGGAAGTAGAAAGAGACAAGCAATATGTAAGTCCTTGACTCCTATATCAATGGACAGCTGATCCAAGATCCTATAGCCAAGCAACGGCGTTCCTAGTAAACTGAGAATTGGAATACTTACATGTCACTAACGCTGCCTCCAGCTCCTTCTACTTCCTTCTCGTCCCTTCTAACCCTAATCCATCCCGGTCACAGAAGCGTGAACCATCCATCGGCCTATCCTAGGTACTGACCACTAAACCCCGCAGAACAGCCTAATGGATATCCAATGCCATGTCCACGCCTATCCACTACAAGCTCTAGGTGTTCTGCTTGCAGCATCCTCTTACTATAGCCTACACCTGGAAACCATAAACCTCACAAACACTCCCATAACTATACCTAGACCACGAATGCTACCTCTAACTAGCTCATTTTCATATCCAGAGACCTCGCTCCGGTTTGCATCTAAATGTCTAAACATGGCTATTTGTTTTACGTGCACTGGGATGAAAGTAACCTTTTGTCGGCAACGCCCCCTTTCTAGTCGACCGCCCGCGAAGGATGGTCAGATAGAACGGCATGCGACAACTCAAGGTTATGGCCGAGATCGACCGTCGCGGTGGCCGGCAGTACCCTAGCCACAGCTAGCACAGTCTGGCCATGGGTACTTGCTCCGGGATCTATACGACCGGTGTTACCTCTTTTTTTTCTTACACTGCCGACCGATGAACTCTGGTGGTCGAGTTCGAATACTGATTTTAAAAAGCTTATTGGCCCTCATAACTGACAAAGATTAGATGGTCTTGAATTGACCGATAAAGCAAGTGATTCTATTGTGCACCTCATATTACCATGAGTGAACGTAGACGACGAGAAAAGAATTGAGATGTATTATCACATTAACCCACAGAACTCAAACCGTATTTCGCGCTAAGGAAAGCTCACCACAGGTGTTCGTGGAAGCTATGGCTAAAAGATACTGTCTACGCGCTCGGTAGCCACGATGATACACCGAGCGTGGACGTAGAGGTGTCTAACTTACAGGGGAGGGAGGATCTCGGATGGTTGTCGATCCCCCTGGTCTCTTTACCCTCCCATTTGACGTTAAAAATCATCTCTCTTAACGTCAACCTTGGTTGACCGTAGACCTTTGAGTCCCCAAGACTCAATAAATTTTAATGGGCAACCCCTAATCAAGAAAGCAAGCAATAACTTGCCTGCTTAAATACTCGTCTCAATCCATAACATGGTAATCAGACGAGGAACTATTCCCTCATATTCTACAAAAGAGATCTATTCTAAAAGAAACCAAATGTACACACACCGTAATATCATTCCGAGAAGAAAAGAGGAGGATACCACCCTCCCTAGGATAAACTTACTCCATGATCGAAAACTTATCTAAAAACATCTAAAAGAGAATTCTACCAATTCTTCAAAGAAATGAATGAACGGAAAATCTTCGTGAAAACGTTATAAAAAAGTTGTTTTGTTTTATTCAAAAGTAAAAAAAAATATACTAAAAGCTAATGTCTTAGAAATATACTTAAATTTACCTTAATGAACTAAATAGATTCGTACAAAGTGTCCGAATAAATGACTGAAATTAAGCTATATAATACTATCTTAGTTTTCTTGAGTTCATAAAATGACTCGTAGTACAATTGTTTGAATTTATGATAGTACAGTTCAACTATCTGCACCTACTTAAAGGTGAGTTAAAAGAGATTAAAATTGGAACGTGACAATGTTCAAATTATTTAAATTCTAGGACAATATTCAGTTTATTGTATAGTATCAGTAAAAGATACTTTATTAAAGTTAGAGTAAGTGTAGTAGGGCTTAGTGATTTCGAATGTAAAAGAAAATAAAAAGAAAATAATAAATGATAAAAGTGAAGAGTAATGGACAACGATGTACACGACAAAAGAAACAGTAACTAGGTCCAAAGATGACCAAAAAGGTGAGTTACCTGGCCTAGTACCGAGAGCAATGACACCAAGAACGAAATTTGGCGTCAATACTTAACGCGGCGGTGAAAATTACTAAAATATTTAAAGGAAGCTAACTCCAAACGATGTATGCAAATTAACATGGATCATATCCATGTAACCTGAAGACGCTATACTCAAACACTTCACCGTAACGTGTTTGTTTATGGATAATTAAAAAAAAATATAGTCGGAATACAATCTTAGTCTTCGTTAATCATACCGCGGTCTATTTCAAAAAAAAGAGAAAAAAAAAAAAATCACAAAAAAAAAGGACGAGACGATAACGAAAGGAAAGATACCCGGAATGGATGATTGTAATTTAACTACTAGTACCATATATGCGAGATCCCAATTCGATCACTCGCATATACTCGATAAAATTCAATATCAATAGCAATATAGTGTAAAGTAAAAATTATAGGTATATTTATTTGTTTAAATACAATACTACCAATAGGGCAGTAAGGAATTTCGTAGCTTCGGAAGTGCACTCCTGATCGCTGAAAAGTAAAAAAAAATTTGTATCTACTCTTAGCTATTGCTTATTAAAAATTGATTGTTATCCAGCCCTGAGCATACAAGTAGAATGCTGCAGTTGAATCTCAACGCAATTCAACAATGTAGTTAAGATCAAGCTACCGTCTTGGATATATTCGCGACAATGACGACAATGATCATAAAAGGTAAAAATTCAAGACACTAATCAATAGTAGCGGACTAAATAGGGAGTCTATTACCGATAGACTCTTTTGATGTAATTCATTAAAAGATATTACACTTAAACACGAGTGCATACAGGCACAGGAGTTCGAAATATTCATAAAAAAAGGAAGGAAATGCACGCGACGTTAATAAGCGAACGCGGCTGGTCGCTACCGACACAAAACACCGAAAAAGAAAGAAAAATTATTAGCATAAGTCAGAATCGACTGAGTGTGAAAATAAAAAGAAAGGTTTAGCATGAATGCTTAACGGATTTTATTTTTTTTTTTGTACGTAGGCGGATGCCCCTAGTGATAATTGAGTTTAAAATTGCCTTCTGGCTATCAGTACCGGAAATAGCAAGAGCTCAAGCTCCATAGGCTCTATAATCTCGTTAAAAGATACCGATCTGAACACACAATATGCTCTAATAAGTTAAAACAACTCAATTTCACTACACTCTATCTTGGATAAATGTATATGTTCGTCTATTTAACTATTTCACACTAATAATCAGACACAGTAATTATATATTTTTTTCTTAGGATAAAGATATCAAGGATAATAATATGTATAATAATATAGATATATAAAGTAATATGCACATGACCATTGGTCCTTGAATGGATCTCAGTATACACTAGTGCTGTATACGCCAATAAAAAAAAATCACCACCGTCCGTGGTAATTGACGTCGTACGCTGGCGTTGAACGCCGAGTATATGTCACCATGCGTTTATCGGTAACAAATTTTAGGCATAGGGGATCCGAGCTTCAGTGCTCTCTTCGGGATCACCAATATAATTAATTTAAAAAGGGTTACCTGGGTATTGATGTGTAATTTATAGATTGTAGGTTTCAGCTGGTGCAACACTTGAAGATTTGCGGGAACAAACGATGAAAAATGTTGAAAATACTGCTGCGTCCCTTGATGATAGTTTTATTTGTGATATGTGAGTTGACTGGAACTGCTGAGGGACCGGCATCTGTGGCTATGCACACGCCTGGCGTCCAGTTGAGTTGCTCCCACGTTGATGATGTTATTCTATAATCCCTCGCTGGGGCCTTCAGCCTATCGTGACTGGGTACCTCCTGTGTGACAACAGATCGTAAGGCAGTGTAGATAGCTGGAGTAATTATGTCTCCGGATACATCTCCTGTTGCGCCGGCAGGGCGATGAATGTATATATAATGTGATGTTCCTTAGCAAGGAGCACCAGGGTACTGGGCGTGGTATATGTATGTGGTTAGGAGCGAGCCAATATCTGGATCAACGCTCCGTTACCACGTGTATATACACTTAGGATCCACCAGGCGACAATACGCAATTGTCGTTGAGCGTATTTTTGCAGCCGCCAGATATCAAATAATTGGAGAAATTCTAATATAATGCATAGGGATGCACAATCGCATATATTTGTATGGTTATATATATATAAATATAGTGGCCTCAGGGCACGAGGTGTCGTTTTGCACACAAAAAAAAATTGAGTGAGCGTTGCTTGAGTTGCAAGGATAATGGCACAAGAGGAAAATGTGCATAAAAAGAAAAAAAATTTCGCTGCAGCCCCGCCTGCTCGTTCTGGGATGTATGATGCTGGTTTATATTCCTCCAGGAATGTGATTAGGAACTCCTATAATAAAGATTTCCCTACATTAGCATCTCTGCCAAGTGACGCTACCAAGAATTTTTATGATTGTAGCAACGCAAATAATAATTGTTTGCTTCAATCATTAATAATTGATTTACTTACCTAGATTTCAGGAATGTTCCTAACGAAAAGTAATTATTTTACCAATTGCAATAGCAATTGGAAGGATTCTCAGCAGAGAAACCGAAACCACCACAAAATGGGCGCGGCTGCTTTTTTTTTTTTGTTTTTATCTCCTGTGTTCGGCGGTGGAGATGTTGCTGTGTCGACGTCTGGCTTCGAAATGAATTCCACATTCAACTTTCTAGCCTATATTTCCCCTCTTTCCAGGTAGCCGCACGCCATATTGATTTTGCTACTTCCTTTCATTATTACTCGTTGCAATACAAAGTACCGAGTTAGAAGGAGGAAAGTACCGAAACCTAATGGGTAGTGTTCACTAAGCTACATTACAAAGTGTAATATTACGCTGGGTATTATATAGGTTCGATTAATTGGGTGCACGCGAATTTATGGGAATAGATGTCAAGTGTCTTCGGAATTATGGTTCTGCTTTCGTGTAAGTTGATGCGGTTGAGAAGTGACACAATTTCTGACAACTTTTACTTTCGCTATCAAAAACAATTCTGTGAAGATATTGCCCAAGAGTTGTCAGCTAGACCTGAAGATGGTTTGACACTTCTCGGTTGACGTTTCTTTGCAGGGTTTAGCACCACTAAATTCAATGCTCCACACCAGTGACATCTAACACTTTCTCGGGGTTCTGCATATTAGTCATTTTGCAGATCATACAAAGGTCGGTTGCTTCTGGTTCTAACATGTTTTTTTTGTAATACGTTCTCAGTGTTTTGCCTACTTGCGTAATAACTCTGAATATGACTCGATTAATATTCAAACCGCTGTTGAAAGATAGAAACCGGTCTGGCAAGTATTATTACAGTAGAACACGAACCAATGAGTTAATGTCTTTGCTCGGTTGCTTGTTCTTACTGGATCTGACTTTTATTGGACATTCACTTACATAGACGTAGTCTTCGTGAGCGATTGATTGTCATGGTGAACTTCCAGATATGTCACTCATTCTGACTCAATTGTCAAGTAGTGTGAACTACAGAATGCGATAAGCATTCTAATACTCTCTACCCTTATATCTTTTGATCTTTACTCACGTTATTTTTAGATGTTTGCTTGCCGAACATTCACCACCGTGTCATGTTTTAATGTGTTCAACAAAATCTCTTTTCCTGTCTTTTTCCACAATGCGTCTGTCCTGCATTCACATTTCCGTGTGAACATGGCTTCAATACAGAAATAGCGAGTAGCCGCATACTCGTCATTTCGTTGTATTTCTATAAGGTGGGGAAGCATCTGCCAAATGGAAGGCAGACAGAATTTGGAAGTGCATTGGAAGGCCATTCTGGAAATGACATTTTTGTCTGGGTGGATTCTATTTGTGGAATCCTTTCAGGAGTGGGGTAAAATGACTGCGTTCAAGGTAGTGTGAGGCTATGAATAATTTCGCTGGTAGATGGCATTGGTACGAAATTTATTTGCATGCCATTCTGCAAAAAGTTTTCCCTACAACTTCTGAAGAAGTAAATTTCGACGAAGGTTTAAACAGCCCAATGGAAATCGAAGAACATGACAAAACATGGTTTTGTTTTGTGTGCAAAACTGACTATATAATGGATATGCGTCTTTGCGCCTCTTGCAACACTGATTAGAGGTTGATGCTATTATACAGAGTGATTCACGAGCGTTGTGCCAAAAAGCTAGAGCGTGTAGGTTGAGTTGAGACAAGAAAAAAATCGTATAGGAGGGGGGGTCTATTCCCCCCGTTTAGCCAGGAGGGGCAATTTTCTGAAAAATTGACTTATATTGTTAAAAAAAATATTAAAAATCAATGGCTTCGTTTACAACACCGTGTTATATTTTTTTTGGAAATCCAAAAACTTCTTCTTTCATTTCGTGTTTAAATTAAATTGTTTTAACGAATAGTTCAAAAAACATAAATTTTCAAACTCAAAATTTTGAAAAAATAATTTTAAAACTATTTTTTTTTCAAAATTTTACGTAATTAAGTATAATTTTTGTTCTCAGAGTTCAACGCTCCCATTAATCTTTAATCCAACACTGAAAACTGTATGGCTCTGCGACTTTTTGTTGCCAAGGTATTCAAAAATAACCGAACCTACTTCACAAAAACAAGAAAACCTAGCCTTACCGGATGGCACAAGTGATCATTTAGCCAATTTTTTCGTGTTTTTGTGAAGAAGTAGGTTCGGTTATTTTTGAATACCTTGGCAACAAAAAGTCGTAGAGCCATACGGATTTCAGTGTTGGATTTAAGATTAATGGGAGCGTTGAATTCTGAGAACAAAAATTATACTTAATTACGTAAAATTTTGAAAAAAATTAGTTTTAAAATTATTTTTCAAATTTTTTTTTCAAAGTTTTGAGTTTGAAAATTTATGTTTTTTAAACTATTCGTTAAAACAATTTAATTTAAAAACGAAATGAAAGAAGAAGTTTTTGGCTTTCCAAAAAGGTATAGCACGGTATTGCAAACGAAACCGTTGATTTTTAATATTTTTTTTTACAAAATAGGTCAATTTTTCAGTAAATTGCCCCTCCTGGCTAAACGGATGGGAATAGACCCCCCTCTCCTATACGATTTTTTTCTTGTCTCAACTTAACCTACACGCTCTAGCTTTTTGGCACAACGCTCGTGAATCACCCTGTATATGGCAATAACATCCTTCAGTTATATATTTTACTAAGAAATTCAATTATTTATTTATTTTTGTTACGTTTTTTAAGTTTATTTATTTTTCTTTTCTTAGCCTCTAATCAGGCATCTTATTTGTGATTGAAAGTTCCTAAATACCTTTAAGTTCTTTGGTTGCTTTTTGTACATTAGTATTTAAGTTACTGGGTATGAAAGAAAGTTATGTTTACGAGTTTTTATTAATTTCTCTGTTTTTTTTTTTTATAAAAAACGTTAAATATAGTTTCTTTTTTATATTCCTGATACCACAAATATAATCAAAATGAATTCTAAAAAGAAATGAACTGATTAAATTATTTGTTTGTTTGTTTTAGTCGAAGAATTTAAGTATGATCAAGTCTCCCCAAGTGGGTGGTCCAGTCTCCCGGCTAGGAGGGAGACTTGAGCCAAAAATCGGTTCCCAATCATTTAGCATTTGGCAAAAATCACTTGCGTGTATGTAGTTTTTAAAATACAAATCTTAAAATAGATAAATGTATCTTTAAAAAGATGTATCCAACATGTGGCTATGATGAATAGAAAAGTTTTTATGAACGATTTAACAAAAAGTGGCTCAAGTCTCCCGCATTCCCCCTAAATTTTAGATATAAATATCTTTTATAAATATATATGTATAGTGTAGTATGTAGAAGTGATAAATATTAGTCGCTTACAAAGGAAAAAAGATACAAATTAGTTTAAGTGGGGTGGCTTTGTCTGGCAAAGCCACTTTGTGTTGTGCATTTGCCAGTGGTAAGCCCACCCCATGGGTTCCTTTTACCAGTGGTAAATTCACCCCATGGGTTGCTTTTACCAGGGTTAACTCACCCCATGGGTTGCTTTTGCCAGTGGTAAATTCACCCCATGGGTTACGTTTACCAACGGCAACGTCACCTTGGAGGTGCCTTATTCTATCCTATTTTTCCTATTTTTCAGCTCACAGCTCAGAAAATGCCGCGCAATTATGCCAAAAAAGGCAACCGTCCAGAAATCGACGAGGGGAAAATGAGAACAGTAGTACAAAAAGATTTGCTTCAATTTCTTCTGATGAAGAAAATGATCACTTCAGCTTAGCTGAAAGTGATGAGTCGACAGGGTTTGGAATTGAAAAAGAAAGTGATGACAACCATCAGAGCAGTGATGAGTTGGAGAAATATCGGGTGCGCGAAGACGATGTACTAGAAACTATGTCCTTCGTCCTTGTAAGGTACGACAAAGTTTTTTACGTCGGACAAATAACTTCTAAGAACGGAAGTTTTTTTCAAATTGATTTTTTGAGAAAAAAAAAACCCGCTTTTATAAGCCTATTATTGAGGATTATTGAATTAAAGTTACCAACACCCTTTCATCCACCGAGAGAAAATCTCGTGCTGCTTCTACCTTCGTTTTCAACATAAATTATTAATATACCTACAATATTAAATGATGCAGTCGTTAATTTTAAATCTACCTATTTATAACTTTTTAAATAACCTCACTTATTATATTTTTTCGTTAGTTTTAAACCTGGCCAAGTGCTGTGAACTATAAATAAAAAGTTTTAAATACTAAATATGAACTGAACATGTAACGAAAAGTCTGACTTTGTATAAACTTTTAAGTTATTATTAATATAAATCTGTTTTGTTACGTTATTATAATTATAAGAGTTTTTATTTGCTTTAAATTTGATATTCAGGTACCTGTTAAACCCTCCCCCACTTTTTTGGCAAAACCTTCCCTAATGGGGAGGCTTTACCACATTCCTTTTTGTTTTTTGTTTAATCATTAAAAATAGAAATAATTAAGATATGAAGATGAAATTTACTTTAAAGTGAAGATAACAACGTCAAGGTACATATTAGATATCAAGAAAATATAAACCACGGAAAAGCTGTATGTAAGGACAATTTTCCTAAATCCTGGCAAATGCACCCCCTTCTACCCTACTTGGGCTTGCAGACGACGTTGACGTGATAGGAAGAACAAAGCGAGCAGTAACCGGTGCCTTCACTACCATGGAGTCAACAGCAAGCAAAATGGGACTGAAAATAAACGAAGTACCGTAAACCGGGGTTAGCGGTTGCAACTTTGCGCCATTGTTAGAGTTTAATATTCGTTTCATGTTCAGACATGTTGAGTTTTGCTCACCGGTCTAACTGTTACATAAAATAATAGGGGTATTCACGATGTAACTTGTCTTGCATCATTATAAAAGTGTAGAAGTGCTACGTTTTCTTGCAATACAACAACAAAATATACTGGATGTCATTTGTTACACTTTTGCATTTTATCTATACCTCAACCCCATTGCAACAGGAAAATACAACGGCAAAGTTTGTACTTTTGATTTTGACATTTGTGTCAACCTGATTTTGACATTTGTGTGAGTTTTGCTACAGAAATGCAAAAAATTTCGCACTTTTAGAATACTTGTTTGTTGTTTGCACCAGATCGTGAATACCCCTAATGTTTATGTGTGGGAAAAATCATGTGCAGTTGCATATCTACGTTTAATTTTCAGTCAAGAGTCAACCATAGTAGTCCGAAGAGGAACGACCTTATTGTGTGTGTTTTTTTTTTTTCAAGGTAGAAAATTTGAAATGTTAAGGTGTGTGTATCCAAATATAAAAAGTAAGTATTTGAGTTACCGTTTAAGTGTCTTTTTTTCTTTTAATTTTATACAAAGTTAACGTTCTTGGTCCCAAAATATAATCATAATTTTTTTTTTGTGAAAACATATCAATTTTCGTAATTTTGGGGTAACTTTGCAATGGAGCAAAGTAACATCGAAAGTTGGTTTGGGGTTACTTTGCTCCGGAGCAAAGTTACCCTATGTTTCTGTATCTAGGTACCAATATATTTTTTTAGTTGTAACTAACGCAATGATCGTATACGAATCTACTTTTCACAGAAATGCCCAGGAAATATAGCAGGATCTTGGGGACAAGACGTTACTCCGAATTTTTGAATTTTGGGCGTGGCTAACGCCCACTTTTCATGAAAGAACGAAAAACGTAGTTCTAAAAATGGTATTAACATTCTAGTTTAACCTTTTTCCGTTCCTTATTTGTAAAATAGATGTCTATTGTTTTTTATTCGTACATTTTTTCAATACGCCCACTTTTAAGGACGTGAGTTTTATAAAATACCTTTATTCTGGTAAGATCGTTAAGAAACTATGCGATTCAGCTGCAGTTTTACACATATACATAATTGACTAACAATCAAAGCTCAATTAGTGCTTTAAATTTTAAGGACACGCCTACTTTTAAGAGGCGTTGCCGTCAAAAGTCGTAATATGAATTCATTTTGTAATGTTTTTAGCTATCGGTCGCAGTTTTGAAGTGAGAAGATGAACACTTCGACTTGTATATCTTGGTTATGTAGGAACGTGTGGTTCATTACTGTTATTTGTATTCAAAATCAAACTTTTAAAAATTTAAGTTAATTTAAGACGAACTATGCGTGCGAATTCAGCGACTTAGATGGTTAGGCCATGTAGAGCGAATGGACATCGATGCTCCAGCTCGTAGTCTTCAACGCCAAACCAGAGTGAGTCAGAAGCCAAGGAAGACCTCATCTTCGAGGGAGACCTCCGACAACTTGGTGTGCAAAATTGGAGACGGCAGGCTAGAAATCGAGCCGCCTGAAGGGGCATACAAAGCAAGGATTAGGAGAACCAAACTCTAGAGTAGTCATCATAAAATATATAATATATCCTCTTTGGTCCCTACTCAGTATGATACCCTGGTTTACATTTATGTACAAGGAGTGTATTCAATATTGTGCGTCAATATTATCCACGGAAAAATATAAGGGAACTGCTTGCATACACAAAATAAATTTTGAGAATGGTTATAAAAAAAATGTGCATTATAAAAAAAGAAAACTTTGTGGCATGACAATTAGCTGATACGTAAAATGAGTTGTCATCAGAGAGGACCTATGTCCTATATGTCCTCTCTGGTTTTCATCAGAAAATCTAATTATTTGTTTTCCGCAAAAAAAAAACACATTTCCGGATCCATATTTTCTTTAAAAATAAATTTGCATATATTTTATGTTTTTTGTTTGTTTCAAAACGCAATCAATCATATTAAATATTGCAAAAGAAAATTTTTACGGATGCGTTTTACTGATCGCTATTACCGGCCCCTTACATAGATAGAGGCAAGAAGAATAGTTGATATAATAAATATCAACTATCAAAAGAGCGACAGTCAACTATCATTTTACGTGATTCTAGCCCAGTATAAAACATATGGTACTACTAAACTGACTTGTGCGAAAAGTTTTCTATTTCACGATACAATATGGGGTCCAAATTTATACGATATTCTTTGGAGCAAAATAGCAAATACGAAAAAGTTTAATGCCATTACATAATTCCATAATCTTCCCAGGCCTCCTGTATAGGGCCGAAGAGCGGACACTGACAATCGGCTGAAAACATTCGGGTATTCTTTGAGAGAAAGATTCTTCGGGTGAAATTTGGTCTTGTATGTATCAATGTCACATGGAGTAGAAGATTCAATGACGAATGTCAAATACAGTCATGTAGAGCGTATGTATGAAAACGCACCAGTCCGCCGAGTCTTAATTCTAACCCGGAGAGCCGATGCAGTTCTGGTAGACCTCATCAAGTAGAAAACGACCTCAACTAACTGGGTGTGTGCAACTGGAGGCCACTGGCTTTTATTTTAAAACCATCAGACAAAAAGTCTCAGATCCGTTTTAAGTATTGAAATTTGTATATTCACGAGGATCACTAAATGATGATAATGTCCACGCTCAGCTGAAATAATTTCTGGATTCGATTTTAATCTAGCTCAATCAGCAGCTCAGCTCATACCTATTTGAGCTAGTTAACAAATTAAAGCTTTCGCTCGAAATTATTTTGTATTAAATTATTTTCAAGTAGAACTTTAACATTAAGAAAAATTCTAAATAACGATCTCAATCTAGTAACACCCTACGAGTGAAATTAAAAATGGATGGCTCAACCTCATAAGTTTAAAGTTTTTCCAAAGCTTTACTCAGGAGCTCATTCATATTATTTAACAAAGTTCTTGGATCTTCAGATAGACCAGCTCCAACCATTGCATTGACAAACAACTGCTTCGTTAGTAGTTCAGCTAATTCAGGATCACTTGTTTTCAATTTCTGCAGTTTTTTAATTATAGAATGTCTAAGAGGAAGAAAACAAAATTTTATTCAATGAAGTCAGAAATAATATGATTCGCCTTACTTTGGATTGATTTCCAATTGAGGTTGTAGTAAAGCGTATCGATTTGCTTCAGGCATTTGATGACTTTGTGTGCGAATGAAATGTCTAGCTGCACCCATTTCCTCAACAGTTATGACACAGGGATGTGAATCTAAACGATTTGTGATCTTCACATTGGCAACTTTTCCGGATAACTTTTCTTTAATCCATGGCACCAATTCCTCAATTTCAGACTTTAGCAGGCTTCCTTCACCCAAATCAGCCGAGTCGGGTGTATCCTGACGCATTTCCTTTTCTGCTGAAACTATATTTTTTGCACCAAACATTCCCAGCTGCATCAGAACAATTTCATCATGTGGCTCATAGCAAAACAAAACTTCTACACCCTTTTTTTTAAGCGCTTCGTAGTAGGGAGATGACTCAGCGAGTGCCGCACTTGGAGCGCACAGATAATAGATTACCTTTTGATCTAAACCAACACGACTGCAATATTCCCCTAACGAGATTTTAGTATCAGGTGACTTTGAAGTCTGATAACGAAGCAGCTTCGCTATTTCTTCCCTTTCGGTATGGTCTTGGGTAGTGACAATACCCTCTTTCAGGAATAGGCCATACTCTTTGTAGAAGGCATCATATTCATCAGGTTGTTTAACAGCACGGTCTTGCAAAAAACGGAGTACACGACTCGTGAGCACTGAACTCAGTTTTCTATTTTTAGATTAATTCAGGTTTAGATTAAAAAATTAATTAATTTAAGTAGAAATAATACTATGTACTTACCTTATTAATGCACTATTTTGAAGCAGTTCTCGACTTAAATTCAGAGGAATGTCTTCAGAGTCCACGACGCCTTTGACGAATCTCAACCATTTCGGTAGTAGATTTTCGGTTTTCGATTGGATCAAAATCTTTCTTGTGTAGAGAGCCACACCGATATCAGCGTCGCGGGAGAGTTCAAATAGCCCTGGTTTTCCTTCGGGAAAGTAGAGAAGAGCGCGAATACTTAAAGGTACATCGGTCTGGAAAAGGAAGAATTTTATTTTTAAATGAGAAACACAATCTCGAGGAACTTATCCGACTGTTGCTTTCATCTTTAAAAAAGAAGCTATCAACTGCCCCAGTATAATATTATTGCTGTTAGCAATTAAAGTGTAGAAAGTGTTGAAAATAACCTCAAGCAAACATAATACTGCCTAGCTGAATTCTTGAATATTGAAAGAAACTTTGGCAAAGTCAGAACAAATGCGGTAAAAATTAACTTAAAAACATAAGAATTGGCAGCGGTCTTAAGAAGTTGATAATAAGCCTGTTAGGTATTTACAATTCTATTCGTTGACTCCAAAGTTTGTATGACAGCTTCAAGAAATACATCCAATGTGGATTTATCTCATTGCTGTTTTGGATCTTGGTTATAAAAGAAATGATAATTATGCTGAAGAACCTTGACATCGATTGTTGATCTACTTTTAAGCTTAATTTGTGAACAAAAGATATGTCCAGTATTTAACTCTCATATAAATGTTTTTAGCAACAAAAAAAAACCATGCCTACATATAGAGGGAATTTGAGTGTCCAAAAGTGCTGAGTATTTTAAAAATAAGAAAGCTTAAATCACTTTCTATTTGTGCAAAGAATCTGACAAACTTCGGGACCTATGCTCTACACTGAAATATGGACGCTTCTTCGCAAAAATTATAAAATAAAGACTCATTGTCATCATACCGATTTCCAAGGTGATTTGTGATAGTGACCTCACAACGTAAACTTTGTCTTTTGTAGCAATCAGATTTTTGTGACTGGTTTTTGTTTAGTTTTTACCAGAAATAGTCACAAAAGTGTGATTGTCAGATGCAATAAGCACTCAGACAAAATTAATAGATTGCGACTGTCACCAAAAATCACTCTCTCTTTTTGATCTCAAAAACACAATATCCAGCGCAGAGCTGTGAAAGAATGCAATCTTTTCGTATTGCATCGCCAAAAGTCCCACTCATTTAAGGGAATTTTGCGAATGCGTTAACATTCCTTATTGAAATACTTTAACTTCGAAAATAAATTCAAAGTTAATTTTGAAGTCTTTAATAATAAAATCATTTAGAGCAGCTAAAAGACAGACTTGAAGTCAAAAGAATACATCACTTTTTAACGGCTGGCATTCTTGGAAGTCTTTTAAAGTCTTTTACATTCCTGGCAGTCATTAAGTCTTTTGATTGTATTGAATGTAATGCAGGCATTTGGCTGCTTTGGAGTCTATTAACGGCTTGAAGTCATTTTACCTGCTTGAAGTCTTTTAACTGCTTGAATTTTTTTTTACTGCTTGGAGTCTTTTAACTGCATGAAGTCATTTAACTGCTTGAAGTCTTTTAACTGCTTGAATTCTTTTTTACTGCTTCGAGTCTTTTAACTGCTTGAATTCTTTTTTACTGCTTGATCTCTTAAGACTACTTCATATAAATGTGTTGTACAGAAGGCGTGATAAAAGACTAAAACATGATAAAAAAGACTTCAAGCATTACATTCAATGCAATCAAAAGACAATGACTGCCAAGAATGTAAAAGACTTTAACAAGACTTGCAAGAATGCCAGCAGTTAAAAAGTAATGTATTCTTTTGACTTCAAGTCTTTTAACTGCTCTAAACGATTTTATTACTCAAGACTTCAAAATTAACTGGGAATTTTTCTTTGAAGTTAAGTATTGGCATGAAGTCAAAATATTCAAAAAATTAGTCTTTTTAATCATTTCGCTGCAATACGAAAATGATTGCATTCTTTTACAGCTTTGATCCAGCGCAATTAAAAATGAAATCAAACTCCAAATGACCTTTTCTTCACAATTGTCAGATTGGTAGAAAACTAGTAAAAATACGGAAAAACCGAAACAAACTGGACATACCATGCTTGAATACTACATATGACAAAAAATAAGTTTGACCGAAGAAGACCTCTGTGGAGGCCCACTTGCTAAGCCTCTTCAACTTGAGAAAATAGTGGGTGCTTTTAAAAACTTCATTTTCTTTTATTGATATAAATCTCTTTAGACTATATGAATTTCATTGAGAAATACATTTGCCTTAAGAAAATGTTTTTTTTTTTTACCTTGTAATGCAGCACAAATCTAGGTGTATCAAATGTGTTTCCGATGAATCTATAAAACTCGGTATGTTGCTCTAACGACACATCTTTTGGTTCCATTAGCCAAACCGGTTGAATAACGTTCGCTTGTTTTCCATTCAAGTAAATTGCACTACCCACAAAATTGCTGTACTTTTTAATCACTGCACGAATTCTATCCTCATCAGCATATTCTCTGCAGTCAGGCTTTAGATGTAATACGATTTTAGTTCCATTAGCAACGTTTTCTGCTTTTTGGATTTCATATGACCCAGAACCATCACTTGACCACCTGAAACCAGGCGAGCCAGCAATCGATGATTTTGTGAAAACTTCAACACGATCTGCTACCATGAATGCTGAATAGAACCCAACGCCAAATTGTCCAATAATATTAGAGGAATTTTGAACAGCTGATTCTTTTTCTTTTATTTGCTCCAAGAAATGTTTGGAACCTGAACGTGCAATTGTGCCAAGATTGTTGATAACTTCTTCCTCAGTCATTCCAATACCAGTGTCCTAAGAAGTTACATGTTTAGATCATTATCTAATATTGTATTTAATAATAAATGTAGGTTTTTGTTTTATTATTAAATTAGGAATTTTATTTAAAATAACCATTTACAAAGAATTAAGAATTTAGACTGAGGAGAAAAAACAAGCTTAATTTAATTATTTGATTTAAAGAAAAATATAGAACTCCTAATAATTAAATTTAGCAAGTATCAACTTAAACAAGTATTAACTAAAATAAAAGGTAACATACTAAAGTTATTATTAACTTCAACACTTTCCCTTGTTACCTGAAAAATTGAGTTTTTTGTTATGTTTGAAGTCCCATTTGCTTGCATAACATTTGAAGACGTGGACTTGGTAATGGTTTCGTCATTACGTCTGCAAGTTGATTTTCAGTTGAAATTTGTTCAACAATAATCCGTCCTTCAATCACTTTTTCTCTTATAAAGAAATGTTTAATGGCAATATGTTTGGTCCTTCGGTGAAATTCTGGATTTTGAGAAAGTCTCACTGCCGCAGAATTATCAACTTGGATTACTGGAATGTCTTTTAGTTGAATAATGCCAGTAAACAATCTTTTTAGCCAAATTGCTTCTTTAGCAGCTTCATTCGCCGCTACAATTTCTGCCTCCGTTGTTGATGTAGCTACCATTGCTTGCCTTTGGCTTAGCCAAGAAATAGCTCCACCAGCATATTTAACAACAACTCCCGAAGTTGATCGTCCTGTTTTAATGCATCCCCCAAAGTCAGCATCACTGTAACATTCAAGTAAACCTTTTTCTGCGTCGTGACGATAAATGATTCCATAATCTAAGGTTCCTGCTATGTATCTGAATACTCGCTTGACTCGGCTTACATCTTCAGTGGACGGATCCTCCAGAGTTCTCGAAAGAAAACCGACGCTGTAGGCAATGTCTGGTCTTGTACCAAGCATAAGGTACATCAATGCACCAACAGCTTGTCTGTAAGGGAAATTATGTTTTTCAATTGTTTCTTTCCCTCTTTTAGAAGTTTCGGTTGTCTTAATCATAGGTGTTGATATAGCCTTGCATTCGGAAAAGTTGAATCTCTCGAGAATTTTGTTCGCATGTGCTGTCTGTTTAATTTTTATGTTTTTATCTTTTATCTCAATTTCTAGTCCCAGAAAATACACAGCTTCTTTTTCAATGATTTTAAATTCTTGCTTAAGTTCATTGATGAAAAAATCTAAGTCCTTTTTATCTGTAGCTGCAACCAAACCATCATCAACATACAAAACAAGTATGAGTTTTTTTTCGTTTCGCTCTCGGATAAACAAGCATGGGTCAGCTTCACTTGTTTTGAATCCTAATTTCGAAATAAAAGACCCAAAACGTTTATTCCAGCACCTCGATGATTGTTTGAGACCATATAGACTCCTGTTAAGTTTACAAACCTTGTTTGTACCATCACTATATCCCTCCGGTTGTTTCATATATATAACTTCTTCAAGTTCTCCATAAAGAAAAGCTGTTGATACGTCAAATTGTGTAATATGCAACTGCTCACTTGCTGCAATGCTTAAAATTGAACGTATCGTTCCCATCTTTGCCACTGGACTGAACGTTTGACAGTAGTCTATACCAAAACGTTGGCTGAAACCTTTTGCTACTAACCTGGCTTTATATTTATCAATGCTTCCATCGGGATTTTTCTTCAAGTTGTATACCCACTTGCAGGGTATCGCTTTAGATCCTTTAGGTAAATCTGAAAGTTTCCATGTCTGGTTTTCCTTCAGTGATGCAATTTCTTTTTCCATTGCGTTCTTCCATTCTTTTTGGTTTTTGTTGGTTGTTGCTTCCTGGTATGTTTCAGGATTTTCCAAAGCATTCAAAAAATTTTCAGCTGCCATTACAAAATCATCGTACTTTTTTGGTTTTGTTAATTGTGAACGATCTCGGAGACGTTCAGTTGTTAATGGCTGTTCGAAATTCTCTTCTTCATTTTCAATAAATAAGTCATGGCTGGGATTAAATTGTTCTCTTTCTTCTGTAAAAATTGGTTCTTCTTCTGCAAAGGTATTTCCAGGAGGTTCAGTATTGTCATGTGTTTCTTCTTCTATATCATGTAGTGGTAAATGTACAGTATTTTTGCAATTTATAGGTTTTTCTTGAAATTTCACATCTCTAGATAATATAACCATATTATCTTCCTTGACAAAAATCCTGTAGCGTTCATCACCATCATATCCAACCAGATAACCTTTTACAGCCTTTTTATCCATTTTCTTTCTCTTTTGTACAGGTATATGAGTATAGCAGGTAGATCCAATTATTCGGAGATGTTTTATCCTTGGTTTCTTATTCATCCAAAGTTCGTATGGACTTTTTCCATCGATTGATGACTTTCCGGTTCTATTTAATATATATATAGCAGAATTTACTAGTTCTGCCCAAATATTTTCTGGAAACTTGATATCCGAATTTGAATATTTGAAGGTCCTTGACATCTCTATAATAGTTCGGTTCTCTCGTTCACTGCCACCATTCTGCTGAGGTGTATATGGTGCTGTTAGCCTTTGTATGATTCCATTTTCTCGAAGTATCCTTTTTATTTCGGTATTGTCAAACTCACCACCATTGTCGCTTAATAGCTCCTTAATTGTGTGACCCAATCCTTTTGTATGTGCAATAACTTCTATCAAAGCGTCCTTAACGTCTGATTTGTGTTCGATTGCAAATCCATATCGAAATTTTGTGAAACTGTCCTTGAACACAACTAAATATCGCTTTTTCTTGAAAGAAAAACTAAATGGTCCACACACATCAGTTGATATAAGCTCTCCTGGTTGGGTTGCTTTTCTCCGAGTTCCAAAAGGCAATCGGTGCATTTTTCCATAAATACACGGCTCACAAATATTGTTATCTAGTTTAACTTGTATTCCTAGTTCTCTTTCCAGCATTTCTTTTACATGTCGTTTGTCTTGATGTCCCCATCGCTCATGATAAAGTTGTAACGTTGTGCTTTCTGCAACTGCAACATGTACACAAGACCCTTCATCATTGACAAGTGTTCTTAAATCTGCTTTGTATAATGAGCCATTCGTCTTACGATAACCACACAGCAATATTTTTCCATTTACTTGAAGCCAGCATTTGGTGGCCGATGACTTGAACACACTATTTTTGTTTTTGTCCTGAGCTGCTAAAACAGAAAATAAATTTCTTGATACATTAGGCACATACCAAACATCCTTGAGTGTAGTTTTCAACTCTCTGTTATTTACTTTGCAAATAACCCGAATACTTCCTTTGCCAACTGCATGTAGAATTTCCTTTCCAGCTGCCTGAATACTACAGGGACTCTCAAATTCTTGAAATTCGTAGAAATAATCTGGTGAATTTGTAACATGTCTTGTCGCTCCATTGTCAATCCACCAATCATTCAATTTTTCTTCATATGTAAGTATTTCGTTGCATACTGAAACGAGCGAAGCATTTACGTCAACCGAATCACTCTTGGTGGCATATAGTGATTTATTTTTATTTGGACGTCCATCAGATATCCATTTTCTGCAATCACGCAGCCAATGTCCTTTTTTCTTGCAGTAATTGCACGTATCTTGATTTTTTGACCAGTTGTTCTTTACTTTTCTTTGATCTTTCTTTTCTGTTCTTGCTGTAAGTGCTTCTTGAGAACTCTCGTCCCTATCTGAGGGCTTTTGAAAATTTCTTTCAAACATACATAGCTGTGCTGTTAACTCATCAAAAGTCTTCTCTGTTTCCTTTGTTAAAAGCATCCAACTTGACTTAAAAGAGTCGTATTTACTTGGTAAAATGTGTAAAATTTTACACACTAGCATCAAATCTGGTAATTCGTTTTTCTCCTTAGCTTTAAGACCATTGTTTAGCTCATAACCTATTGTATTTAATAATAAATGTAGGTTTTTGTTTTATTATTAAATTAGGAATTTTATTTAAAATAACCATTTACAAAGAATTAAGAATTTAGACTGAGGAGAAAAAACAAGCTTAATTTAATTATTTGATTTAAAGAAAAATATAGAACTCCTAATAATTAAATTTAGCAAGTATCAACTTAAACAAGTATTAACTAAAATAAAAGGTAACATACTAAAGTTATTATTAACTTCAACATCTAATAGGTATTATTAAGTTTTAAATGACGGTATACTTGGATAATCAGCTGCATTCTTTGCTTATCGGTGCCTATGTGTATTTCTAAGGGACGGTCTTGATTCTCGTAATCCTTTTCGTGTTCTCCAGCAGTATGAATCGTGTACCTAAATTTCTCCAGTGCATCACTGGCATTCGAAATCAACTCCCTCACAAAGACTTCATTTTCCGAATACAAGGAACGAGCAACTATGTTCAGCAGCATTCGGGTTTCAGCTTGGAATTCATGTTTATTACTGCTTCCAATTGGATTTTCGGTATCCCGAATGATTGTGTGAAACTTTTCATCGGGATTTCCTGAGCTGAGATGTCGCGACAAGGAAATACCTCAAATTAAGAACATTTTTAAATCGTTATAACACTAGCTGTATAGGAGAACACTTACTTGAATTTCGACACAGGGATGTGGAGGGCACATTTTCAAAGGATTTAAGAAAGTTATGGGCTGAACGAGTACTAAGGTATCTGATATAATTATTTGTTTTGGTTACATTGGTAAAAATACGATATCCGATCGACATTTTCTTTTTTTTTCAGCTAATTTAACATCAACCTCGTTCCGGCACAGAAATTTAAAAAAAAAGGGGTGAGATCGTGAGATGAACATGGATAGAAGATATGTAGTGCGTTCTTTTTCTAACCATAGTCAAAAATTGTCGTCCTGTCAAAAATATTTGTTGAAGTGTCATTTTTAGCATTACGCTTTGTATATAAAATCTATATATAATAATATATAAATATATAATAAATATATAAATATATAATAAATACATATAAATTATATACAAGGATCTGGAAGCATTTTTCAAAATCTTCAAATCACACACATTAAAAACTCGGGTCAGTTATTGAAATAAGAAAATAAAATTCAATCAGAATTGCTTTCAAAAGCACAATCTGTTATGCATGTAAGTAAAACATAAACTGGTTAGAAAACCTTTTTTCAGGAGCCAGTTGGGCATTTGAATGAAAATAAAAAAAAATGTCGAGTGGCTTGCAACTTTTCTTGCACCGGTAACGAAAATTAGTAAGAACTATCTATTTTTTATTTGCGTATGGGAAGCATGGGGAATTTGGATCAATGTGTAAACCTTCGCAATCGCGAAATTTCAACTTATACAGTTATTGGCATCGGTCTATTCATAAACGTGTACGCCAGGCATTATTGAATTTTGGGAATAAAAGTTTATAATCTAATCAATTTTTAAATTTCACCCATAATTTTCAAACAGATGGACTTTGAAATAGCAACGTTAATAGCGAGTTTAATTCCTAGTGCAGCCCACAGACACAGACCAAAGAGGATATATACATAGAGTCCATGATACAACTAATAAGATATGGCATTGCGCATGGTGCCAAAAAAAACGTCAAACTATTGTCAAAGTCCCGGGTGTTCTTATGACGTAGGCGCATAGGGTAGAGCGAAACAAAAAAGTTAAACGGGAAGGCGAAAACGAGAAGGCAGGTGTTCTTATGACGAGATGCGCAGAATAAAACAAAAATGAAAATTGGAATGCGTTATCTCTAGTAGTTGTATCATGCATAGAGTCCAATCTTGTGCCTTGTTTTGATTTTGCCTACAAGCTACAGCTGTCATATTGTTCTTTTTGTTAAACATGTGTGTGTGCTACAGCTGTCATATTGTTCTTTTTGTTAAACATGTGTGCGTTCACTCCTTACTACTTCCCTCATCGTTTCTTGTTGTTGTTTCACACGGACAATGAATACAATAGGAAAGAGACCACGAAAATTTTAGCAGAGGAGGATGGAACGTAGGAAAGATTGGACTCTATGTATATATCCTCTTTGCCACAGACCAATAAAATACAGACCGCCAACTCACTGTATGGTCTCTCTTTTTGCCAACAAGCTGAAAATCAGCTGATATGCCATTTATTTTGAGAGTGTGACGCTCCCCTTTGCTTTTTAGTCCCATTTAGCAAACACACCAACAAAATAAATCTCATACGCAGGTATCTTTGCCATTACAAAATGCGCAGACAGAGATGTACAAGTATTCACAGACATGAAAAGGTATTTCGATGGTGTTTCAGGCAAGAGGAGTACGAGTTGGCGGTCTGTATATTGGTCCGTGGCCACAAGACACATGATAATATTTTCTCCATAGACATAATTATATATGGACTGCTAGTCGAATTTAGTTTCCATACAAATGCTGCTCAAAATCCATACCTTCGTATCGCGCCACTTAATTACAGAGGCGAATAGGAATACTAATATCCATCATATTTTTCATGATGCCGATGTCATTTTCAATGCAAAAATATCAATCACTAGGTACTGTATAGTATGTCTACTGTCATGGCAAAAATCAATTTATTTATTTTATTTTATTTATATTTAAATTTATATTTCTCATTATGTTCAAGTATATTCCCCGCTGTAATTGAGTGGCGCTGTGAGTTATGTTGGAACCAACGTGAAGTTGACAACTAGCAGTCCTTATAATAATATGTCTATGATTTTCTCTATGCTATTGCCTTACAAATAGCTTCGTTTGCGTACCAAAATCAAACAATTTGCATTTGATTTTATACGTTTCCATTAACACAAAAAGCGTTCGTGTGCTGAGAAATGAATGAAAGAAAATAACAGCATTTTAAATCTTTCGTTCATTTATTTCCAAGTTTTGACTCATTATAATGTATTTATTATAATAATTTTGACAGTTTTCATTTTTTGGCACAAAAAGAACCCGAAAAAAGCTAATAAATAAAAAAAATGTGAGCTAAATCTGTCGCTATTATTGTATCCTTATAATTGATACAATAAATTAAGATTTTTGTCAGACAGAAAACAAACGTTTGGACATAATCCTGACTAATGGAACCCTCGTGTAAACAGTTAATATCAAACTGTCCGAAATTACTGGTCGAGTGTGTTGTGGGCCTCAAGAAGATGGCTTTCGGAGTAATTGTTTTTAAACATTAATCTGTTTTATGGTAATTTTTTTATTTCGTTATATTAACTACATTTATTTCGGTATAATATATTAAGTAAAATAATATTTTACAAGAATACGCGAAAATTTAGAAAGATTAACAAACACATTCACATCTCGACTAAGTAGTTTGAAGCTATTGTGAATATTTTCGGACTAAGTTAGACGTCAGTCTAAAAATTTTCAAAGCTGTACGCTGATTGGTCACATTTGACAGATTACAGTCAAATCGTCCAATCAAATAATTCCTTTTATTCGCAAGCACTTCTTGGCCGCATGTCATATGACCGTACTTCCAAATTGTTCGTTCACACAGCGAACACTTTGACATTGTGGAACATTTCACAAACCTTTTTAGTTTAGTTCAGTGAGTGTGTGGATTAAGTTCAGTAATTTGCAGTTAAATACAACCTGTAAATACTCCTGAATTCGTGAATTTGTGTGTGCTTTGCGTGCGAAGATCAAAAGAGAAAAAAAAACTAAGAAAGGAAATTGTAAAATTTTCAATCAAGAAAAACCCACAAATTTCGTTGGAAAAACATTCTTAAAACTCAACACTAAAATCAAATATGTCGACCTCATCAGATAACCCAATTTACGGACCCTTCTTTGGTGTCATGGGAGCCGCCTCTGCTATCATTTTCAGCGGTAAGAAAACCAAATAAAAAGAAAATTTATTTTTATTTTGGAAAAAGCAAACTAATTAAGAATATAATATTCAGGAACTATTAAAAAAGAAATTGAAAAAGATTGAGAGATTTTTTAACACTGTAGGTTTTCTTGTTGGACGAATACATATATATTAATGTATGTATTTAAACAAGTATGTATAAGAGTGTGACATGACGCAGAATCGCCTTTATTGCGATTTTGCTAAAACAAAAAAAAAAAAAAAGAAAGAAAAATAGAGAAGGTATTTTTTTTCTTGATTTCAAGGTGTTCTTTTTAACGAAGCTAGAGGAACGCCACACAAATTCAGGCTGTTTATTACTATATTTATTTTATTCTTAAGTGATGATTGTGGTCTCGCTCTCATAAATTGCTGACATCTTGATCATTTTTCTACCAACATTCAATCACCTGCTCCTCCTATCTTATCGATTGATGGTCCATGGATATTTATCTTGCTTTCTATTCTATGGATTTTAATGTGAAAGAAAAGGTCTCGAGTATCGTTGGCTAATGTCCCTAACTATCGCCCCCACAGTTTACAATTTGTCCTCCAAAGGCAGCTTTGGCTTGCACAATCTAATCGATGTCACTGTCATTAAATGCCATCAAACCCTTTTTATCAAACGAATAAATAAAAAACAAATCTTAAAACGATGCAATCATAGCGAGGAAAATAAATTTCAATTTTGTCCATGTTTTTTTTTTTATTTGTATGAGGATGAGCTTTGCGCACACGCCCATTAGTCGTTTCACAAAAGAGAACAAATTAATGTGTAGTGTAGGGCTGAGCAAAACTGAAAAATTGGTGTAGAGACAAATATTTAGGGACCGATGAATGAAATGAATAAAAAACAGGATTAACAGAGAAATTCTAAAGGGAAAAAACTCCAATAAAATGATTGCATCAAATTCTACGTGTACAAAATTTTCACTTATCACGTGACGATGTTCATCGTTGATGATAAAATGTGAAACGAAATGGAATACGATACGATAGACTGGAAGTGTTTTATTCCAGTTCATAGTACATTTTTTATTCATTTCGATTTCCATAATAAAAAAAACCATTAACAAATTTTTCATGGATATAGTTTTTTCAATGCCAATTTTCAGGTTTTCCTTGCTGCTTGCTTCGTTTGTTGAGCAATAGGCACTTGGAAAATACGAAATTATTGTCAGTTTTATGTATACAAACGTTTTTTTTTTCTTTTATCATAAGTAGATGCGATGACTAGCAACTAAAACCACTAAAAGTCATACGCCCAATTAGATTTATAACTCGTGCCCATCAATGTATTTTTTTTTTCAATACATGAAATCAAATTCACATGATTGCAATGATAAGATAACATTTTGTAGGTTGGTATGTAATCTAAAATAATAAAATGGAGCTTTATAAGAGTAATGCTAAGACGTGAACGTGATACGCGCGAGGTTGAAAAACGTCACACAATTACTCATTCAAATGATGTATGGATGCTCATGTGACATTTGAAGTTCGTATATCTAACCTACATTACATTGTTATATGTACTATCGTTTTTAGAATTTTTCATAATTATTTTAGATATAATGTATTGAATCCATCAAATTAAATTAATTGTAATAGCCTGGTTAGATTAGCATGTGACTATATTTTTAAAACGTAAGCAGTATTGTTCCCATTGGCTAAGGCAAGGCTCCCAAATTCAGGAAAAAAATTAACTTCCTGGAAATTTAATTCTTAAAGCGGCATATATACTGTTGAAAATCTCATCAAGCATATTGTTGTGATTGTTAGTGCACCATTATTTCACAAACACACAGTCTCAGTGTGTATTGGCAACGGCACTGGGGTCAGGGCGTCCTAGCTAAGTTAGCATCTCTTTATAAAGTTGAAAAATTAGTCAGTTGATAAAAACATTTACCAACCTCCCTTTTTAAGATCATCGAGTATGTACCTATTTTTGTCGGGTTTGCAATCAATCAACGCTTTTGTTTTGGATTGCAGACCAGATATAGATTTCGTATTCCCATAAAAGTACATACTTCAAGATCCAAAAACAATGACACAGAGAATACAGGTATATACGGTTATGAGGTCAAATTATGTAATATGAGGTCACATGTTTTTGATCACACATTAATAAAGCATTATGCCACAAGTATAATATTGAATTCAATGAAACCAAAAAACAACTCGATTTGATCTCGAGCACTTTTCATTTTCCATGAAGCCAAAAAATATTCCAGATTTGATCTCAGATTGAAATTACATCACTTTTTGCGAATCTCGATTCAGAGCCAGATTTACACTTATAGCGAGTTTCATTCAAATTTGCAAGAATTGTTCTTAAAATCGAGAATTGCCCTTTTGAATGAAACTTGTTTTGGGTATCCATGTCAATTTGAATTATACTTTTCGTCATTTCATTTTTGTCTTTTGTCATTGGAAAAAGTAATCATTGGCAATGGTGCAGTGGATGTAGTGCTTGGTTGCTAACCTAAGAGTTGTGGGTTCGAGCCCCAGCCGTGGGATTTTCTTGAGATAAATATCTTATTCTCAATCCATTGTACCAACAAAAATTCTTTCCTATCTTTCTATTCCTTCTAACTAATGCCGTGCAGTTTGCATTCAAAAGACCTTGGGTCTTACAGGCATATAGTTAAAATTATTATTAGATAATTGTACATATTAAGTTCTTCGTTCATTATTTGTTTATTTTTGTTATATTTATCACAGACTGGCACAATTTTACAACAAACAACAAAAAATAACAAATTATTTTTCATCTGACGTTTGACAGAAAAGTATTCAGATCGATTCTCCCAACCCATGAGAGATGCATTCTTTCGTGTTGAGAATCGATCTAGAATTGCACTTTTTGAATGAATGAAACTCTCAAAAGTGAAAAAGGTCAATTCTTTTGATAGAAAGAGCAATTCTTTTCGTGAATGAAACTCGCTATTACTTTCACACACACAAAATTGACATTACTAAACGTCATTTGGAAATTTGTTTTTCTCATCGTAGTTTTGTGGAAAGAAACACATTTATTTGCAAAATATTGTTTTTAAAAGTGGAGCAGCAACTATTAACTATACCTATATATTTTAATATCATCCGACGATGAAGAATTTTTCAAAACTGCAAAAAAAATCAATCTCTTTGTTTTCCATGCAATCAGAAAAATCTTGAAATCTAGATCAAATCTCAGAGCAAATCTGAAAATGTCTTGGAATTCACCATAAGTCAGTGACTTAACTTCACAAAAAGACAAAGAATTATTTTTGTAATGGTTTCAAGAAGTTTGAAATACCTATATCTTCAAAGAATTGAGAGCAATTAACTTTTGTGGTACTCATAGGACGATTGTGATTGAAGCCCGTTTTTTGTAAATTGATAGAAAAGAACAATAGATTTTTAGCATATATGTAGCTTTAAGGCCTTGTGACTTGGCTTTCGAATTTGCCTAATTTACAATTTTTAGGGATATGCAGGCACTTTCACAAAATTCCACAGTATTTTTGCTGTTGAATCTGATGGTCGATTGGACGTGTGAATCCAATAAGTTACGACTATCATTCATTTGTTTCACATCGTTTTGAAATGTTTTTGATTTTGGGATAATAAAGAAGTACAGTCAAAATATCTTTACAACAATTTGAAGTGATTCAGCAATCCAATTCATTTCTAAAATTTCTAAACTCATAAACATAACATAACTCATAAGTCATAACATAACACCTAAATATGTATCACACTCGTAAGGGTCGTTTCTTTTAAAAAACAAAATTTGGCTTGAGAGTTATCAGCTTAATTTGCCTTGAACAAAATAAACATGTAGATTTCCTAAAAATAGTGTATCCAAAGTCTTAGTACAGGCCCAATTAGGCAGAATATCGATATTCGTGTTACATATGTCCAACATTGTCACCTGTTGTTAACAATATTTTAACTTTCATCTTTTCATTATAAAAATTTCAAGCTTTTCCAATAATGTGACCTTTGACATCGCTCAATGTCAATTCAATGTCAATATGTGGTGCGTTCTTTTTCTAACCTTAGCCAACAATTGTTATGTCAATAAAAAATTTGTTGAAGGGTCATTGTTAGGATTTTTTGGGTTTTTTACAAACCATTTAGGAACGATACGTTGTTCCAATTTGTTAAACTGTCAAACGACCACTTTTAACATTTTTTTACTTTGCGATTATGGATAAGGCAAGTTATGCATTCGTAAAAAAAAAATTCTAACAATCAAACATGACATTACGATGATAGAGAAGTCGAAAAAAGTGGGTCCGACAATTCTGTCTGTCTGTCTGTCCGTCCGTCTGTATCGGCACCTACAGCCTAAACGGCTCTACCGATTTGCTTCAAACTTGGTAAATAGTATTATTATGACGTCCTACCGAAGGGTTTTTTGAATTAGCATTCTAGCTTTAAAAATAACGGTACCTGCCATACGATTTTTAGTGAAAAAATAATTGTTCTCAAAAACGGCTCCTACGATTTTGATAAAACTTTCTGAAAAGTGTTTTAAAGTGTTTTATTTTTTGTTTTTTCCAAAAAAGGTTTAATATATTTTTTTTAATTTTACTTTTCTGATAAAAACTACAAAGTGCTAGAAGTTGGCATACTCAAAAAAAATTTGGAATATATTTTCGAAAAGTTTTTCAAAAAAAAACTGGTCGAACGATTTTGAAAAAAAAAATTTCGTTGAAATTCAAAAAAGTAAAAGAAACCTGATGGCTTACTTCATTTTCCCCAAAAAACGTTTTAAGTATTGATTTTTAAGTGATTAATAAAATTTCGTATGATTTTTCAATGTTTTTTCCCCAAAATCTCGAGCCCCAAGACAATTTTAACACATTAGAGCAAGTTCGTACGACCCAGTCGTGCACTTTATTTGTATACCTATTTTTTGAGTTTCGGCGACCCCCAATAGCACAGAGTTCAGCATGTGAGCATAGAGCAAACGCGTGAAAACGGAAGTCACTTTAAAAGCCAATTTGTCACCTCAACATGTATAGCGCATATATCTACAAGGGCTTCCCCAGCCCCCATTCGGGCTTTGAGGTTCAACAAAAAAAAGCTGTAAAATTAATTATTATTTTCGAAGTTTTAGTTTTTTAAGTGCTTTCGGAGTCGCATAACACCGATACGTTTACTTTCATTTTAAACGAGACTCGAGACACCACATTCAAGTGTCGTTGTGAAATTTTGTATACCAAAATGAGCTGTTCTTTATTTTTCTCAACAAAATTAAGTATGTACAAATACAAGGATTATTAATCTGTTTGTATGTCGAACGCAAATTAATAAAACGATATATGTTTATGTATATATATTTTTAACAAAATAAAATATTTCCATTTCGTTCCTTTTAAAATATCAACATTATTAACTTATGGTTAATTCCACAACATTTTCAGATTCGCTCAGATTAGATCTAAATTTCACGATTTTTCTGGTTGTATGGAAAACAAAATGAGATTGATATTGTTTTTGTTATTAACAGCTTCACGGAAAATGAAAAATGCTCGATTTCAAATCGAGAGTGGTTTTTTGGTTTCATGGTATTCAATATTAATATGTGTTTAATATGTGTTGGAGTTGAGTTGAATATTATTTTAGAACATGACATTGGTGCGTTCTTGTTCTGACCATAGTCAACAATTGTTAACAATAGTCAACAAAAATGCGTTCCTTTAATCCACTTTAAACTCACGTTGAAGTGTCAAATAGTTATGATTTGTTACTCCCCCTATTTTTTATTTATTGTTTGATTTTTATTTCTCTTCCGATGACCATGAACACAATAAATGCTCCGATCTGAGGATTCTCCAAACGGATACCAGGATGGGGGGGGGGGGGGTGCTATTTTCAACTCACCGCCATGATGTGAATTGAGATTGTTGATCTGTCAAGTTGGACGTTTTGTATTTACAATTTAGTCTTTATTACAAATCAAACCAAAAATATACAAATTCTCGATTTGAACAGCAAGAACGTCTTTATTTTCTTTAAATGATCAACAACAAAAAATAAAATAGATTTTTTGCCGATTTTGAGCGATGATGGAGAATAATTTATTTAGTTCCTCAATATAGGTATACAAATAAAGTGCACGACTGGGTCGTACGAACTTGCTCTAATGTGTTAAAATTGTCTTGGGGCTCGAGATTTTGGGGAAAAAACATTGAAAAAATCATACGAAATTTTTTTTTTTTGAAAAACTGGTCGAACGATTTTGAAAAAAAAATTTCGTTGAAATTCAAAAAAGTAAAAGAAACCTGATGGCTTACTTCATTTTCCCCAAAAAACGTTTTAAGTATTGATTTTTAAGTGATTAATAAAATTTCGTATGATTTTTTCAATGTTTTTTCCCCAAAATCTCGAGCCCCAAGACAATTTTAACACATTAGAGCAAGTTCGTACGACCATTTATTGTGTTCATGGTATCCGAATCGGAAGAGAAATAAAAATCAAACAAAAAATAAATTAAGTATGAACTTCTTTTGTGGTCGAATAAACCTACAATTTTTTTTTCGGAAGAATGTCCGCTTAATCAATCGGAACGGCTACCATGATACAAATTCGTACATTTCGTCCGAATCGGAGGAACTATTTCTCCGATCGGTTACCATGATAGGGGGAGTAACAAATCATAACTATTTGACACTTCAACGTGAGTTTAAAGTGGATTAAAGGAACGCATTTTTGTTGACTATTGTTAACAATTGTTGACTATGGTCAGAACAAGAACGCACCAATGTCATGTTCTAAAATAATATTCAACTCAACTCCAACACATATTAATATTGAATACCATGAAACCAAAAAACCACTCTCGATTTGAAATCGAGCATTTTTCATTTTCCGTGAAGCTGTTAATAACAAAAACAATATCAATCTCATTTTGTTTTCCATACAACCAGAAAAATCGTGAAATTTAGATCTAATCTGAGCGAATCTGAAAATGTTGTGGAATTAACCATAAGTTAATAATGTTGATATTTTAAAAGGAACGAAATGGAAATATTTTATTTTGTTAAAAATATATACATACATAAACATATATCGTTTTATTAATTTGCGTTCGACATACAAACAGATTAATAATCCTTGTATTATATACAGTAGAATCTCGAAAAGATGAACAGATATAAAACAGACCCCGTTCATCTTTTCGAATTGTTCATCTTTCCAAGCATCGAGCATTAGTTTAGGAAAAACATAAAGCTATACATACAAATATTGCATATATTTGTTAACAAATCATTTTATTTAAAAAAAAAATTAAAACAACATAAATTCATACAAAAGTCTTTGATGAGAAGTAAAAACTTATTTAGAAAGTTTTTTTTTTTTAAACTGCTCTATGGGAAACACGGGAAAAGCGTTCTTCTTTCCGAATTGTTCATGTTTTAGAACCGTTCATGTTTTCGAGATTTTACTGTACATACTTAATTTTGTTGAGAAAAATAAAGAACAGCTTATTTTGGTATACAAAATTTCACAACGACACTTGAATGTGGTGTCTCGAGTCTCGTTTAAAATGAAAGTAAACGTATCGGTGTTATGCGACTCCGAAAGCACTTAAAAAACTAAAACTTCGAAAATAATAATTAATTTTACAGCTTTTTTTTGTTGAACCTCAAAGCCCGAATGGGGGCTGGGGAAGCCCTTGTAGATATATGCGCTATACATGTTGAGGTGACAAATTGGCTTTTAAAGTGACTTCCGTTTTCACGCGTTTGCTCTATGCTCACATGCTGAACTCTGTGCTATTGGGGGTCGCCGAAACTCAAAAAAAAAAAAAAAAAAAATAGACCGTAGCGTAATTTTTAACAAACCGAACAAATCTGATTTTTGTTTGACAACCCTTCGGCTTCGGACTATCAAGGACTATCCTAAATTCTACGACAGTGTTTTTTTTTTGCCGTTGTAAATTGCCTTCTCTTCTCAATAACAGGTTTTGAAAGGACGTATTACTTTGCAAAAAAAAGCTGGATACTCTCCTTTTAATCATCATTTTATATAAAACTTGTTAACTTATTTCCAAACTTTGCTTTCGTTATAGCGTTCGGCGCCGCTTATGGTACAGCTAAGTCAGGTACTGGAATCGCTGCTATGTCAGTGATGCGACCAGAATTGATCATGAAATCAATCATTCCGGTTGTCATGGCTGGTATCATTGCAATTTACGGTCTGGTCGTTGCGGTCCTTATCGCTGGTAACTTAGACGAACCCTCAAAATATACCCTTTACAAGTAAGATCTCTTGTAAAAATATAAGTAAATATATAATTAAAATAAAATTTTTCTTCTCTCGCCACAAAAGGGGATTCATTCATCTGGGCGCTGGTTTAGCTGTAGGATTCTCTGGTCTGGCAGCTGGTTTTGCGATCGGTATTGTTGGTGATGCTGGTGTCAGAGGTACCGCACAACAACCGCGTTTGTTCGTCGGTATGATTTTGATTCTTATCTTTGCTGAAGTATTGGGTCTTTATGGACTTATTGTGGCCATCTACCTGTACACAAAATAAATAGGCCAATTTCAAACACCCCGCATAATTAAAAACATACAAATATTACAATTGATAATAATAATTTAGTTTTGAAAATTATTATAAAAATACATATATATAAAATATAATATAATATAACTAAGGATCAAAACACAAAAATGGCCCCTTACTATACCGATTTCAAAACAATAATTTTTTTTCCATCGCCACTTAAAAATCATATATAGTAAATAAATATACCTTCATCATCATCCACACGAAGAAAGCAGTAAAACACACACTCACATAAAAGGGAAACGAAAATACAATAAGGTTCATAGCGCTGACAAAAACAAAACAAATAAGATCATGTTTTATTCAAAATACATATAAGCGCAACGTTTCTCAACGTACCTTTACGAAAGAACAACTTTCTACACAGAGGCATTGTTCGATTTTTTGGGAGCTAGCTCACATCCTTAAAACTATCAACATGGTTAAAATTCATTCATAAATCCAAGGGGAAGATGTCTCCATCTGAAAAGCTTAACCACATTATCAAATGGATGGAATGTAAATACAATGCATGTGCAGAAATTAAATATGTGTACTTCCTAAATGCCAGAGAAAGATATAATAATTATGTGTAAATTTTTAACTACACTTTTTGTCCAATTTATTTTTATCGTTCTTTTTTTTTAATATGATTTTCCTTTAATTAGTAGTTTAATTTTGTAAAAAGTAAACAATACAGTTTGTTATAGCAAAAAAAAAAGTCTTAAAAAAAAAACGAACAACAAAAACATACAAAGCGGAAAAAAAAAACTAAAACCAAGTCCTATGTTTTCATTGTTTTTTTATATATATAAAATAATTATTAATTTTTTTGTGATAAGATTTATTATTATATATATATATGTACATGTAAAAAATGGTATTTATAAACAAACAAAAAAGTAACAATTTGAAAGTTTTTTCTCTGTTATATTAAGAAGAATTGTAAAAAAAAAGAAAAAATAAACAAAAAGATACCTTGAAAACCATGAAAAGAGAAAGGGAAACAATAACAAACGAGGAAATATAGACCATCTTTTTTCTCGGGCGCGTGTAAATGCAAACCCATTAATTTTTTATTTTGTTAAAAATATTACGGTGCATATAACATTTTTCATCTAATCTAAATATGCAATTTTGTTGGCTCATTTTAAATAGAGATAAGAATTAATTTGTTAAATTGTTATATTTTCTTTGGACCATTGAACATTGTTGATGGTACTTGCTCGTGATGCTGAGAGCATTTCACTGTATACTCTGGTCATGTAATTCAAAGACAACACAAATTTATTTAACGTCAGCCAACAGTGCAGGAGGAGTGTTTTGGTGCACCACCCTTTTCCAGTTAGAACATTAACGTTTAGTTAAGAAACGAAATTGTAAAAAATTATTGAAAAATAGACAAATAAAAAAAAACGCGCATTTAACAACAACATTGGAATGTGGCTTTTATTGATTTTCTTTTAATAACTGACAGTGTGTTATAAAACCGATGTTAGATTAAAATAATTGGCCAATGGTGCGTATTACTTTATTTCGGAAGGAACAATCCCCTGGGAAATTAATGAAATTGTCAATAGGGAAATACGAAATGAAATTAAAGCAATTTTTTTTTATATGCTATCATTAAAAGAACTAAAAATTAGAACGGAGAAAACTGGACATCACGGGAGATATCTTTGTCGGCCCCTTTGACATTATTTGACAAAAGCGTCAAAATACATACTAGGTTCGAAATTGAGTTTGCTTTCAACCTGATACTTCGCGGTTTTGAAAATGTCTTCCCTGGGTCATATAGGAAGCTAAAAAATGAAAATTATCTTTTCTGGTACTTTTTACTTTATTTTTTCAATTCTCATTATTATTTTTTTCCAAATTTCTCATATTTTGTTTTGGTAGATTGGTATTTGATTTAAACAAAACAGTATTGTTTTTTGTTAATCGTTAAATAAAGAAGGAAGGGAAAGAAATGGAAACAATTTGAGTTTCGAAACTATATAAACACTAAGGTCCTGAAGTGTCCCAAAAGCAGCTAGTCCTTTGTTTTAAGAAATGAAATCTTCTACTTGTAAGTTTCCGCAGACTTTAAATCTTCCTGGAGCAAAGGGCGGCAACCAAATTATTCCACCCCTTTCTGGTTGCTGCAGGATACCTCAAGTGTGCCCATGTCTACAAATTCTAGGACTCGGCTTCATTCAAGAGACCTCCAGGTTTTTTTTTTTTTTGGTCTTCCAACGCGAATTTCAATTTGATGGTTAGATAAAAAATACTGCTTTGCTGTTGTGTAATTCATATCTTTATTCTCGGTGTATAGCCACTTTCTCTGCGTGATGTACTTTTGCTTGTTCAGTCCTGAGCATCAGTTCGTTAGTTGATGTGGTTTGTGGCTACCGGATCTTTAAGATATAACGCAGACAACGGTTCAGAAAAGCCCATAGTTTACTCGAAATAATTTCAGAGCATTTCCACTTTTCACAGCCAACTTGAAAACCGATCTTAGGTTATTCCTAAACCATTAACAAAGCAGAGCGGTGAAAAACTAAAAAAAATTGATGTAGCGGCACAAAATAATGTAGTTGTAGCGATCATGTGTGAAATTGAAGGAAATAGGTATATTGTCAAAAGTGCAGTGGAAGAGACATTTTTAAAGTTCGGCTACTTTCTGCGTTGACGCGTTTCGTATGGACTATAGACCGCTTCCCATAAGAACACGTGTATTTAATTGAGCTGAAGGCTTGGGCTTTCAGTGCATCATGAATTTAAAATACTGGTAATCAAAAAACCAAAGATTTTTATTACTGGTGTGAGTGAAGAAAAAAATTAATAAGAAATTGAAAGAAGTTTAACTGGACGAAATCATATCCTGAATAAAAGTGAGATCAAATGTGTTAAAAACGTGAAAGTTAAAGAGAAGGGGGGGTAATAAATGCTAAAAGTATTGGAATGCTGTGGTGGAATTAGACAATGAGCTTCCAAGCAGCCAAAGACGTAGGTAAAGTTAATATCGGGTGGGATAGATGAAAGGTATGAACAGTGAAGCGATGTTATAAGAATCTGGGATTAAACCACGAATCAAAAGAATGTAAAAATAAACAATGTGTCAGAAACTGTAGTGGAGATCACGAATCAAAAAAATGCAGTGAACTTAAAAAAGTATATGTGTGAACTGCATTGTTTAAAATGAAAAATTGGTTCTCAATATACATAGGTGCGAATCATAATACAATGAACTACAGCTGTCCTGTCTATTTAAAAAAGTTATAACCTAAGAGAAGTATTTCATAGTAGCAACTAAAACAATACAATAAATTATCTTTAAATTACTTGTTGGGTATATGTTTAAATGTATAGGGTATAACATGTAATTTTACATTGATTGAAACCATTGTTTCCAATAATAATTTCGATTTTGTGTTATTTGCAGAAACCCATCACATAGGTGATATAGATTGTGGAATGGTTTTATCCGGTTATAAGAAATATGACGAATGTTTGTCTGTCTCAAGACATACAGGGGTTTTGTTAATATACGTCAAAAAATCGATTTATTCAATTCTAAAAAACTTTTTTGTAGGTGGAATTGAGATCTGGATTTCATCTATTCAAATAACATTTAAAAAAGAAAAATGGAACATTATTGTTGTGTATAGATTAAGTGTTTTAAGGGTGATAGATTTTTTTTTTGAAATATTAAATGGCTGAAAATATCGGGGAAAATGAAAATGTTATAATAACTAAGCTCATAATTATTTGTATACTAAAAAAGTCTATATTAAAAATAGACTTTTTTAGTATACAAATAATTATGAGCTTAGTCATGTATAACGAATAACGAGTGTATCAAGTACGCTTATTGATTATGTACCTGCTGATTATACATTAAATGCTGAAGTGAAGGTACGACGGGACTGACAAATACAGACCACGAAACAATATGGATTAAATTATCTACCAAACTATTAATTTCTTATAAGCCTAGTAAAATAAACTAAAATACGAAAGAAGTAGCTTTGTTCGTGAAAAGTAAAGAACTCAAGTTACCTAGAACAATGGGGGTTTATCAACATGCTACCTATATATGAAATAATTGGAGATGATCGTTTGCAATCAAATTACAAGTTTTGTTGATAATAAAAAACTTCTCTGAGTAGAACAATCTGGTTTAAGACATGTTCACTCCTGTGCTATGAGCGAATTGAAAAAGGAATTAAAAGTAGGAAATTTTGTTTTGGGCTGTATTCCTGAAACAATTGACAGGACAATTTTGGTAAAGAAACGTTACAATATGGCATTCGTTACAATACGAGCTATTGTCAGCAAGAGCAACAGTTATACTTCGATATGTTACGATCTCTTGGGTGGTTAAATGTAATCCAACGTTAAAAATACAATGCGTTCATTATGATTATAAAAATTAAATGTGTATCCTGTTTATTTACAGAGCAACTTAGTAAATATAACGAATGAGATACACACACTAAGAAATGCTGGACTTCCCTCTGTATAGGAGATTGCAAAACACAAAACCATCTTCTATACAGGGTGATTCGTAAGCTGAATCAAAAAGCTAGAGCAAGTAGGTTGAGTTGGGACAAAAACAAAAACAAAAATGTACGGGAGGGGGTCTATTTCAATCCGTTTAGCCGGGAGGGGCAATTTTCTAAAAACACGACTTAAATTAAAAAAATATTATAAAAATATAAAGGTAACTCTTACAATGCCAGCTTTAGAACTTATGTTAAACTTAAATATCTTATCAGAATGACGCTCGCTTGCTGTCAGTAGAAAGTCGACCTATCAGTTGTTTCAACACAGTGATACGCAACATCAATGCCAGTGCATCACATAGTTATCTTAAACTTTGTTCGTTTGAGCCACAAATCTTTTTCTAAAAAACCTCAACGTAGTCATGTAGAGTGAATGGACAAAAACCCCAAGTCAAGATAGACGTTATCATTGATGGGGTGACGGGGAAGAAGATCTCCGATTAGTAAGAGCGCGAATTATAATGCTTTTTGTATATGTGTATATATTTAAGCAAAAATAACGTTAGTCTTTAACGCATTAAATAAAAAGTACACTGTGGCGTATGTGTAATATACATTTGCTAAAAACAAAACGTCCACTTAAAGTAATGAATATTTTATTTCTTTCAGAGTTATTCATGCCAACATTCCATGGGATTTTGAGGGGTGCGGAGTGTCGCCTGGAATGGCAACAGCTATGTGTCTGTACATATACATATCCTTTACTGAAAGAAATAACTTAAATGAAGTAATAAATGTGACATTTTTCAAATAGCTTGTTTTGAAAACATTATGCTGTGGAAGGTAAAGATGTAAAATTTCAAGAGCTTTTGCGAAAGACTCCTGAAATTTTTTTGCCACCATTCTCATATGGTCGCAGATCCTGCATATGTAGGTAGTTTATTTTCAAAGCTGGTAGTTACATATTTTATATTATCCGTGAAATTGGAAACACATCTACATTGGCTTTTACATTGAATGTGTGAATGCATTAACATTATGTACATAAATTAAAAAATTCGAATTGAATTATGTTTCAGGGAGAACAAATCAAAATACCAAAGCGCAGTTTTATGCCATTATTTTTATTTTAAGGCCAATTCATTAAACAACAATGTTCGTGTACAAATATTCCCTAGCCATTTCTATGTTTCCACTTACTTTATAAATCAAATGTATATTAAACGCAATCTGATGTTTTAAACCCAAAATGTCTTTATGTTTGTTAACAAATTCATCTTCAACAGCTAAAGCTTTTTCATAGTAATGCATTGCCAGATGAGTCATACTACATTGATGATACAACCGTCCAAGATTATAATAAATTTCTTGTTGAGCAGCTCCACCACACTTGCGGGAGTCAGCATATTTTTTCATAAAAGTCACCGCTTGTCCGATTGCAGCAGTTTTTCGAAGTACTTTTTTTTGCAACGCGATTTGACTAAACACAACTGCTATGCACAAATACACAATTGGCTCTGGATGCTCTTTAAGAATTGGCACATAAATGTTAAGTGCATATTTGTAGGAACAACAATAGAGGTGGTAGTGTGCCAAGAAAATTCTCATGAATGACGGACTTCCCGGACGAGCCAAAGCGCGCCTCAAGAACCGATGGTACCGAAGATCTTCGCCTTTTTGCACAAGAGCTGTGTAAAAATTCCAAACGGCCATTTTGTCCAGATTCTTTGAGAATATATCTCGAAAGTATGCGAACGAAAATACTGTGTCATTATTGTAATAACATGCCAGAACACCTATGCACTCCAATTCGGAAGTGTATTGCACAAACCTCTTGGTCGTGACCATAGCAAAACATACTTTCTCCATCATAGCATATTTTTTCATTTGATAGCATGTGCTTACCAGATCTAAAAACAGTTCATATTCGTCCCTGACGGTGAGATCTGAGTTAGTTTCAGCAGATTTCTTGAAATCAGGTAGTTCACTTTTGTCATCTTGTTTGATAAGCCTTGTTTCTAGGATCGTTTTTACTCCACCTTTGTTGACGCAGCTGGAGCCATTTGACGCAGCTAACATTTCTTCGCGACTGTTTAGTTTAAGGGAATTCCTCGCCAGTAGAACATATCCAACATCTATATATTGTTCGATTTCGCCGACGCCCTTGAGCATTAGACATCTTTCGTATAGCAATCTTGAATTTATCTTTTCACCATCGAGATCTTGTTCAAGAGCCTTGAGGGCTTCTCTTGGACGACCTTGCTGTTTCAAAAGCGCCGAAAGTGTAAACTTGGCCTCGTAGCAGTATGGAGCGAGCTCAACAACTTTAGAATAACATTCTATAGCATGTTCATATCGTTGGAGTTCTCGCAGACATTCAGCGTATTTCAACCATACAAATGCTGGAGGATCTCCACTAACTATTGGTTGTAAAAACTTTGAGGCTTCTTCAAATTTGAGCTCCTTCATCATGGCTTCTGCGATGTCTATGTACAAATCGACCCGGTTATCTATAGGAATATATTGATGGGTGTTATATATCAGATATTCTAGCAAATGGAACGCTTTAAGATGAATTAAACTTATACAAAGCTTGGCACGCAGGTCTGCAGCCATGCGGTCGGGGATAACGCAAAACATAACCAGTTCCTCGTTATTTGCCTGCTTTTCTGTGATCAATTCCAAGTCTATCTGCTCTTGTAAGACTTGAAGAACGCGCTTATAGTGTTTATTGATTAGCAGAAGTTCCAAGTATAGATTTATTTCTTCAGCAGAAAACAAATGCCGAGCGACTGTGTAGGCTCCCTCCAGAGCTTCTAGAGCGAAACCCATTTTTTTGTTCGCATAAAAATAAGTGGCAACATTTTTGGCTGTTACCAAACAAAGCTCTCCGCGTTCTACTGGCACCAAAGGTATCATCTTCAAATATGTGTACATGGCGTTATTGCGTTCGTTCATCAATTCGAGAAGCTTAGCTTTTCGGAGTCTCAAGTCATAGTCCTTGTTTAAACATTTAATGGCCTTTGAGTAGTAAATTCTAGCTCTGGGATAGTTTTTTTGTTCGATGTACAGTTCAGCGATTCTTATCCATTGGTCTTTGTTGTGCGGATCAAGATGAGCAGCAATAGTCAAAAAGTTCAAGTACTTTTCCTTGTCTCGTGTTTCGTTGATTTCTGCCAATGTGAAAAAAGGTTCTGGGGCTAATGGGTTTTGTCGAATGATTTCAAGGCAAATTTTCTCAGCCATTTCAATATTTCCACGTGCAAAGCTAAGATTTGCTTCGCCCATTAGTCCCAATAGGGTGACATTCAAAACAGGCCGCTTGCGAAAAGTGTTACGTGTTCTTCGGCCACTACCATGGCCTGAAGATTTTGTTGCAAAATCATCATCCAGTGAAGTGTCTACTTCACTGCGTTGGTTTGAACTAGCAAATTCACTAAAATTTCGTTCCTCTTGTGGACTACAGGAATATGCACTTGGTTCAGGAGGTAGTTTGTCGTCGTCCTCCTCAGCATCTAGACGGGTATAAACATCGGGAAAGTCAACCTCACCGCTTACAAATTTTTGAATCAAAGTTTCTTCTGTCTCTTCATTGAAGTCTTGATTAGGTGTGATTTTCTTAGGTGAATCTGGGATAATGTCGACGAATTCTAGAGGTCGAGTTTCTTCAAATTCAGAAAGCTCATTGGCAGGAATCTCTGAGCTATCGAGAATTTCAATAACAAAATCACCGATTATTTCTGAATCCATTTATGAAAAGATATTTCTTTCTTCTGCTGGTGTGTTTATAAAATAAAAAATTTGTTTTATTTTGCAATTGTCACTGTCATATTAAATAAAGAGTTTCGAGTATCGATTCTAATAGGGATTTCCATTGCAGATTATAGAAGTCGATCTCTCCGTATATGGCCGAGCCACACGCATTAAAAAAGGAAATTATTGGCAGCTTTTTTATACAACCCTTCAAGCAAATTGATCCGAATTGGATCCACGTGCGGAGTCAAATTCACATACTAGACTCCGCATACGGACCCAAATACGGAGCCGTAAAACGACGTATGTCGGCTCCATTTAAGGTAGTTCCACACTATCCCACAGTGTAATACGACATGTCAAAAATGTGTGATGAAACAGATGTATAATAGTGTGGAAACAGAATATGACAGCGCAGATCTCATACGATTTGACATGTGTTTAGATCTGAAATATTTTTTTAGGATTGAATTTAAAACCATCACACATTCCTTCACACTTTTTTTTGACATGTCGTACTACACTGTGGGATAGTGTGGAACTACCTTTAGTATGTAAATTAGAATTCCCATGGACTCACTGGCAGTGTTGCCACAATGTTACAAGTGTAACAAAAGTGTTACACTTTTTAATTTTTTTATACTTTTGTTACGATGTTACTTTTAGTTCCACACTATCCCACAGTGTAATACGACATGTCAAAAATGTGTGATGAAACAGATGTACAATAGTGTGTAAACAGAATATGACAGCGCAGATCTCATACGATTTGACATGTGTTTAGATCTGAAATATTTTTTTAGGATTGAATTTAAAACCATCACACATTCCTTCACACTTTTTTTTGACATGTCGTTCTACACTGTGGGTTAGTATGGAACTACCTTTAGTATGTAAATTAGAATTCCCACGGACTCACTGGCAGTGTTGCCACAATGTTACAAGTGTAACAAAAGTGTTACACTTTTTAATTTTTTTATACTTTAGTTACGATGTTACTTTTTCTCCGGTTTTGTTATACTTTTTTCTATTAAAATCTTATAATGTTTTGCTCTGTAAAAAATATGGGAAAAAGTTCAACTGGCAGCATTTTTTTCTTTCGGACAAACTTCCAGCGACATCTGTAAATGAACTTGTTTGTTTGCACAAATCACAAGCATAGCAAAACGTCAAACTCCAAGTGGGAAATGGGAATGAAAACGAGAAACAACAAGCATAGGTATACAATATATACAGTTATTTTTATGTCTCGCAGTTCGCAGATCCCAGTCGCCGTAGACAAAATGTGCAAACAATAAGTTTGTGAAATTGAATTGAAATCGATTTTTTAACTGCTCTATAGGGCAAGTATTGGTTTCGTACAGAAAAAAAATCGTTTTAATAAAACATGAGATTACATCACCCAAAAAAGTGGTTTTCGCCATACCGTCCGTCGGTCTGTCTGTGCGGATATGCGGATGTGCGGATGTGCGCTTTTTCACGTACACAGCAGTTTGAAGAAAAACGGTTGTCGAGGCTTTTTTATTTCGTTTTAGCCCCGGTCAAACTGGTACCTTTCAAGTAATAGTTTTTTTCATTTTGAATTTGCTCGAAAACTGCTACAACGATTTTGATTAAACTTTGTGTGTTATATTTTTGATGTGAAACATCTATTGGCGCACCTAGGCAGTAAAATCGATCGCAATTGTAACAAAAAAATGGTATGACCGTTGATAAAATTTTTCAAAGTGGAAAGAGTTGGGTGGTTGGTGGTTGTAGGTTGGGTGGTCGCTGGTGATGCTGGGGCGGTAGTGGTGGAGGGGGTAGGGTGATAGTGGAGTAGGGTTATGGTGGGGGGGGGGGGGTGAAAAATTGTGGATGGTCGGTTGGTGGTTGTAGGATGTAGGTGGGCTGGATGGTTGGTGAGGGTTGTAGAAAGAATTTTAAAAAATGGTAGATAGTTGGTTAAAGGGAAAAATTGACTAAAATGGTATGTGGGTGGTGGTAGGTGGGGTGGGTGGTACTGGTGGGTGGTTGATGTGGGGGTGGAAAGTGTTGGTTGGTTGTAGGTTGGGTGGTCGCTGGTGATGCTGGGGCGGTAGTGGTGGAGGGGGTAGGGTGATAGTGGAGTAGGGTTATGGGGGGGGGGGGTTGTAGAAAGAATTTTAAAAAATGGTAGATAGTTGGTTAAATGGAAAAATTGACTAAAATGGTATGTGGGTGGTGGTAGGTTGGGTGGGTGGTACTGGTGGGTGGTTGATGTGGTGGTGGGGTGTGGGGAAGTTGGTGAAGAAAAAAATGACGAGACAGGTGTGGGATTTGTTTTGGGGTGGGGTGGGTCGTTACTGTTAGGAGGATTTGGATGGTGGTTGGTTGGCGGTTGTAGGTGGAATGGGAAGTTACGGGTGCGGGTGATTTGGTGTGGGGGGATGAGGAAAAGATTGTCAAATATGGTGGGTGTGGGGAAGTTGGTGAAGAAAAAAATGACGAAAATGGTGGGTGGGTGGTTGTAGGTGGGGTGTGTGGTTGTAGGTGGGGTGGGTGGTTACTGGTGGGGTTTTGGTTTGGGGTCGGGGGGAATTGGGTAGATGGCGTTTGTGGTTGGGGGTTGGTAGGGGGGAAATATTGACAAAAATGGTAGGTGGTTGGTTGTAGGTGGGGTGGGTGGTTACTGCTTGGGGGGATTTGGTGTGGGGGGGCGGGGTGAGGAAAAAATTGTCAAAAATGGCGGATGCTTGGTTGGTGGTTGTAAATGGGCTGGGTAAATGGGCTGGGTAAATGGACTGGGTAAAAGGGGGGACTTATTCTGGGGAGGGAATCGACAAAAATGGAAGGTGGTGGGTTGGTGGTTGCAGGTGGATTGGGTGGTTACTGGTGGTAGGTATTCGGTGATGAAAAACTTATAAAAAATGGTGGGTGGTTGGTTGCTAGTTGTAGGTGGGTTGGGAGTATGGTGGTATCTGATGGGTGGGTTGAGGAAAGTTTTGTTCCTATGTGCTTATAAATGAATTCTTATAATCTGTAATAATTGATATTATAATAAAATGATAAGGCAAATATATTGATTTAATTAACGAAACACTAAATTATTAAAAATTATTTCACTCCATATTTGTTTGATGGTTTTTCAAAATTATGAATTATAATGTAAACTTGGATGTTTCACATCTGCCGGGCGTCCCGTGACGGCTAATTTTTTTTTTTAGTGTTCTTAAGAGAACTGCGTTCTTAGTTTTTGGCAAAAAATGCTAATAACGGAGATCTGGTCTTAACGTCTTTTTTTCAAATGGCCATAAGCTGTCAACGGTTGTATCGAATTCACTCAAACTTGGTTTGTTATAGTCCCTTACAACTCTCTATAAAATGGCATTGCATTTTTTTCAGTTACATTTTTTCAAATGGTGGCTCCCATACAAAGAGCCACTAGGTTTTGGCCAATTTTTTTTATTTTTTTCTAATTGACTCAAAAAATTTTATTAAACTTTGTATGTAATATATATAAAATGTTTTGAAGAAAACTGCATTTAAGTTTTTGGCTAAAAATGATAATAACTGAAATTTGTTTTAGCAATCTTATTAATTTGGCCATAAGCGGACATTTATATCATTTATAGCACCCAAAAGATGACTCTAAATTTTAAATATTAAAAGATTTCTTAACGTAAGCTCCTGTATATCAGGTTTTCCAGTTTTAGTCAAAATTTTTTTAGTTTTAACCATTTTTTTAAAAATGAGTTGTTCTTATTGCTCGAAATATTTTTGTAATTGTCATACTATTGCTCCCACAGAGCAAGTATGTGCGACCCAGTAGCTATTAATTTTTTTTTTTCAGTTTGTTACATTTTTTTTTACATTTGTTACACTTTTTGGAAAAAATTGTTACACTTTTAAAAAGCCTGCGGCAACACTGCTCACTGGTGAGAGAAATAGAGAGAGAGAGAGAGAGAGAGGGAGAGAGAGAGAGAGAGAGAGAGAGAGAGAGAGAGAGAGAGAGAGAGAGAGAGAGAGAGAGAGAGAGAGAGAGAGAGAGAGAGAGAGAGAGAGAGAGATCGTCCCGCTCAGCGAAATTGCATCCAAAACAAACTTGAAAACAAAAATGTAATAAAAGCAAACGAGTTGGAGAGTATCGAAAAAAACTTCTGTCGTCCAAAACAAAATATAAATAAAATTTGTTTCCATATTTTTTTTTATGCTTTATTCTTTATTCAGCAAGTAAAGAAATTGATGGTCACAAATGTATTAAGACAATGTCTTTTAAGGTTACAAATGAAATGAAGTATGAATGGAAAACATACAGTTAAAAATGAATGTAAACTTATAAAAATAACGAAAATTAACTTATAAAAATAACAAGGGGCACTCGTTTCATTTAAACTATTTCTATTTAGTTCGTCATTTTCTTCAAAAACACTTTTTCACTGCCCGAATTATTTTTTTCTAAATTTTTCTCTGTACTATCGTCTCTAATGCAAACCAAAAAGTAAACATTATACAAGAATATTGCCTGATTCACAACCTCGCGTCACGACGAGACGAGAGCGTCGCGATTATTGCTGTCACTTTTTCTCGTTCTGATTTTTCAGAACGAGAAAAAAAGACGGCGATAATCGCGACGCTCTCGTCTCGTCATGACGCGAGGTTGTGAATCACGCATAAAAGGCTCCTGCTCTCTCCCTCCCTCTCTCAATCTATTGAAAAAGAAAAAGAATCCTCGATTCTCGATTCTCTTTCTTAATTTTGTATGCCATGCATGCAATTTCGTGAGAGGCCTCGTTAAACGCAGACTCAGGTGAGCCAGAATTGAACCGAGAATTCTGAAGTCAGTGATTTTTGCTTGAAGGGAAATACTATAAGTATACCCTTCAAGCAAATTGATCCGAACTGGATCCACGCGCGGAGTCAAATTCACATACTAGACACCGCATACGGACCCAAATAAGGAGCCGTAAAACGACGTTTGTCGGCTCCATTTAGTATGTAAATTAGAATTCCCACGGACTCACTTGTGAGAGAGAAAAAGAGAGAGAGAGAGAGAGAGAGAGAGAGTGAGAAAGAGAGAGCGAGCGAGCGCGTCCCGCTCAGCGAAATTGCACCCAAAACAAACTTGAAAACAAAAATGTAATAAAAGCAAACGAGTTGGAGAGTATCGAAAAAAACTTCTGTCGTCCAAAACAAAATAGAAATAAAATTTGTTGCCATATTTTTATTTTTTTTTATTCTTTATTCTTTATAAACCAAAAAGTAAACATAGTAGTAGTAGTTGTATAACTTTATTGAGATTTTTTTCCAGGGTACGATTACATTTCATTAATTATAAATTAACACGGTATTAATATATATTTGCCGACTTAGAAGTGGCCGGGCTACACAATTTATATTTATTTGTTGTTTAATTATATTAAGACAACTCTGAATTTGTAGGGAAAAACTTTCTCACCATTTGATTACAAGTAACATTTACCACTGGTGCCATCTATTAGAGGAACTGCTCTAATACTCAACCCATGCTGAACGCATTCATTACGATCCACCAGGAAGGGATTCCACAAATGGAACCCACTCCTTCGATAGAACCCACTTCCGGAACGGAATCCACAGGATTTCCAATCTGATTTGGAAATTTCTCAGACATGCGCACTGCGCAATTTTCGACTGGAAGTAACCAAAAGCGACAAGCAGCAGTCGAACATTCTAGAAGTTATACCTAGGCTACACTAAAACCACATACGAGGTGCCCACACAAGTAAACTGTAGAAGATGTTAGACGCACTAGTTGAGTGGTAATTACTATTTAATTTAGTGTTTGACAGATACCTGTCAGTCTAGAATTTATGACAGATATAACTCTTACGAACTACCTTGGACTAGTCATTTGATATAATGGTTTGGTTCCCAATAGTTTGGCCGAGTCGAACATTATTCAATCCAAGAGCACGCATTAAATAGTTTTTCATCTCACTTAGCACCATTTACAGGCCTGAGGTGAAGTAATTTGAAAAGAAATTGGCACGTCTGACGTCATCCGTGACTAGACGTTATTATTTATCCACCACCTTAGGGAAGTCGTGGAACATCCCATATCAACCTATCGACGAATACATAGAAACCAAAAGTGACATGTGTGCAATTAAATTTCAGTTTCGGTACCTATTACCATTGAGTTTATATACATAGAGGAATCACGAAACATTACGTTACTACGTCACTAGGTGGCACCAGGTACACCAAATCAAGATTTTATATTTTTGTAGATCTTTTATATTTTTTTGTGGAACCCATTGACTTGTGAAAAAAGCAAAACAAAAAATGAATGTGATTTCGAGGGGTTGGTATTTTTTTTATTACTTTTGCAAATTGTAGGTACCTAGATACTCGTTCATATTTGGTTTAAGGTCATGATTTTTTGTTGTTTATTTATTTTGCGTAGATTGCGATTCAATGTGTGCTTAAGTCACTATAAGAGCATAAGCTTAAGGGTAGAAATTGAAACTTGAACTTTATACAAATTCGGAAGGATTTAATTTTTTTTTAACATATGTATAATAACATAAGTAGGTATCCTAGATTCATATTTTCAGGTGAATTAAGCATATAGACAGATAAGGTACATACAATAGTAGGTACCTATATCTGATTATATACAGGGTGATTCACGAGCGTTGTGCCAATAAGTTAGAGCGTGTAGGTTGGGTTGAGACAAGAAAAAAATCGTATAGGAGGGGGGGTCTATTCCCCTCCGTTTAGCCGGGAGGGGCAATTTTCTATTTTTCACTGAAAACCGTTTGGTTTTATGACTTTTTGTTGCCAAGATATTGAAAAATAACCGAACCTACTTCTTCACAAAAACAAGAAAATCTAGCCATACTGGATGGCACAAGGTATCATTAAGCCATTTGTTTTCGTGTTTTTGTGAAGAAGTAGGTTCGGTTACTTTTGAATAGCTTGGCAAAAAAAGTCATAGACCCATACGGTTTTCAGTGTTGGATTTAAAATTAAAAGGAGCATTGAATTTGGAGTACAAAAATAATACTTAATTACGTAAAATTTTGAAAAAAATTTGTTTTAAGATTATTTTTTTTAATTTTTTTTCATAATTTTCAGTTTGAAAATTAATATTTTGAAAACGGTTCAATAAAATAACTTCATTTAAAATTACAATAAAAAATAAATTCTTGGCTTTACAAAAAGGTATAGCATGGCATTGTAAGAGCTACCGTTATTTTTTAATAATTTTTTTTCAAATTTAAGTCATGTTTTTAGAAAATTGCCCCTCCCGTCTAAACGGAGGGGAATAGACCCCCCCTCCTATACGATTTTTTTCTTGTCTCAACCAAACCTTCAAGCTCTAGCTTTTTGGCACAACGCTCGTGAATCACCCTGTATAGAACCCGTCTCTTCATTTGCATGGTACAAGCTTACAAAAATCCTCATTTCAAAGCAATATTTTTTTTCATTGCAAAGTTTCTCAAAATAATTTTCCTCTATTTTGAACAATTTTTATAAAATTAATTACGATCAATATACATAATGTACTATGTACCTAATTGCAAAGTGAAATTAGTTTTCACTTTCTGCATTTTTGTTTATCCATTTCTTGACCGAGATTGTATATTTTTATGGAATACCCATACCTATTCCTTACGGTATTTTCTTTTAGTTGAGATAGCAAAATCGTAAATGCATACACAGGCCATTGTATTTATATTTTATAGTATTCCCAAGAAGCGGAACGTTTTGTGCGGCATCTAGCGACGACGTTCACAAGCTTGAATTGGAGAGAAATTTGAGTGGTTTTTGTCTAAACTCCATGGGAAGCAAAAACAACAATATATGTAAAGTAGATAATACAACTAGTGCCGCCATTGACGACGTTCAGAACTAAAATAAAATGTTCCATGAAATTACTATAAAATATAAATACAATGCACAGGCTCATACATATTTGTATAAAACAATTTCGAAGCAAAGTAAAGGACAAGCATGGTGCGGGCTGAAGGGACATGGACAGACTCGCCTCACGTGACTGTGAGCTCACAGGTCGCAGGTATACCAAATTTTTTTAATTGTGTGTGTGAGTTTTGTGCCAATCCCTTAAAGGCTATAGCAACCAGACAAAAATATCAGCACAAATAACAGGGAACCAAAAAAAAAAAACAAGAATTCACACAAAAACAAATGTACGTATCAATTTCAACTCCAGCCCATTATTGTTGTTTTGTGTTGGTAAGATACACACATGTTGATCGTTAAGGGAGGATGCAGGATAGCAGTCCACATCTGCTTGTCGATAATATATCCACATTCCACATGGAATCCAAAAATGGTTCGTGCTTATGCTAAATCATAACGCCACCTAAGTGACGAAGTAACGCACTATTCTGTTTTCAACGAGGTGGTTCCTCTATGTATATAAACTCAATGCTATTACCCAATTGACAACGACCTCAGTAGGACCGGACAATCAATTTGGGGCCATACCGAGCACTCAGCGAGTTAATTATAAATCTGTGGGGACAATATTCGCACCCTCAAATTTAATGTCACACAGAACGCCAGTTTCAGCCAGAGACAGCTGTCACTAAGCTGGAATTTATTCACAAAATTATGACTCGTACGGCATCTTGATATATCAAATATCTACTTTTAGTGTAATCAGAGCCTTAAATCCGAATATAATACTTACCCTGCAAACGTAGAAGTACAGAAATAACCAGTGGAATATCTACGTAAAAGAAGTACTTCCTTTCCACTGAAAAAGGATAGGCGATCGGGAAAAAATTCAGTTATATACCTACTGTATATAAGAATATATGAAGGCACTATCTCTTTCTAAAAAAGCAAAATATCAAAAAAGTACTGCACTTCCCCGCCAATAAAAGTACTTCCAAAGCACGTCCAAAGTACTTCTGGGGATGCACCTACTTCAATGGATGTAGTTACATCTGAAGTACTTTTTTGAAGCGCATATTCCACCAGTTATATTCGTACTTCCAAAGATGCACGCGCTGTGAATGTAGAACTACGAACCGAAATAGACATGAAGTCAAAAAAAAAAACAAATTGGGAAAAATGCATTTTTATGATAATAATTTTATTATTAAATATATTATATTATTATTCACATTTGTATTATTAAAAATATATTTATTATTAAAAACAAACAAAAATATCACAAGAAAATAAAATAACTTACACAAAATAAGGATTCGCCATATTCTCAAATTATACACAACAAACTCAACTCAACTTAAAAACTGTTGATGATTATGTTTTGAATCGAAGATCACTCTGACAAAAAGACAAACGACAACAAGAAAAAAAAGAGACAACATTTTGCATTACATCCTGGATTTCTCCTTCGCACAGTTCAAAAGGGAATCGTTAATTGTTTTTTCAGGAGAAACCAAACTACTTCCTTTGATGTACATATTTCATCGATTGTTACCGTACTTTCTTGTTTGCAGGGGTATACTCTACGGCGCAGGGGAAGTAGTAAATAAAAAAACCCACACATTCGAAGGATATATTTTTAGTTGTAGTAGTGTTTTCTAGAAAACTACTGTGGTTTGGTTTGCAGGGTACTTTTCTGCTTCGACGTACTTACAATTTGCTCGAAATGCATACCTACGAAAACAGTGCAGTATGTACTACCCATAATTTTCTTAACTACATTTTCTGTGGTCATACTACAAACAAACAGAGCCAGCACTGGAAGGTAGGAAATGAGAATGGAAATCAGGGCGTTGGCTACCTGGAAAGTGGAAACATTATCCAGGAAGCCGACAGTGGATTTCATTTTGAAGAGAACTTTCGAAGGAAGAACACTACTACGGTAAAACACTGCAAATAAGTTTTTCTTGTATATCGTGCCGCGGCCATCTTATTACTCCACTGTGGAGTAAAACACCACATTGCCTCACAATTGAGGTAATATTTGTACTTAGTGGACACTATTATATTAATTAAGGTAAGTAAAACATTTAAATCAATTTGTCAAAGCAAATGAACATTGTCTTCTTTGCTTCGACACATAATTGATGGCGGCGTCTCTTGGCCTGTAGGAGCATTCTTCCATTGAATTGTTACTGTTATTAACCTCGGTTAGCGCTTTAAGATCCTCGCTTGATTTAAGTGATGATAAAGACCGTTTTGATTTTTTTTACTCAACTTCAATACTTAATTATCACGATTTAAGTTTTTATATGACTTAAGTAGAGGTTTCATCTAAAAGAATACAATCCTAGTATATGATTTCAAATTAAGTATTTATAAGAATAGAGCCTTTTGCTATTTGTGAATTTATCTTTCACTCGAAACGATATTGAATACAAAATTTTATTAAGAAAAATCATTTTGCTAATGTAATTGCAAACATAATAATTAGAATCAATAACTATAAGGTCAGTTTAGACAGTATATTTACGTTATTACTTTTGTTAGGTTATACGATTTTAGATAATAAACAAAACTAGATAGTTTTATAACGTTTAAAAAAAAAGAAAATATTTGCATTTACCTTTTTTTTATTTGAAGATTTCTGAATTTCTTGAAGAATCAACTAGTTATCCATTATGATGGAATAAGTTTTGTATAGGGAGGGTGGTAACCCTCGCGCTTTTCAGAATGGAACTTGGTGGTATGTGACTTAAGGTATTCTTCTTGTTGTTTTGATTTTCGGCAACGTTGGAGTTTCAGAATGCGGTATCTGATATAGGTACTGTGTTGAGTTTAGGGTAGTGAAGTAAGCGAGCAGTTTTTGCTTGCTTTATTATGTTAAGGGGCTGCCCAGTAATTTCATCGAGTATTGGGGACTCGTAGGTCCAAAGGACAGCCAAGGTTAATTCCGAAAGAGCTGATTTTCAGATTAAAATCGGGTGGGTTGTGAGACCAGGGGGATCGTATGTCAGCTTAGATCCTCCCTCCCCTACAGGTTAGATACCTCTTCATCGTCATTCAGCACTTCATCGTGGCCGCTGAATGACTTGATGTTAGCGATAGGCCATAACAACCACGACGATCTATGGTTGGTTTCCTTTTTTTTATCAATAAGGTGAATATGCTAGTTCAACCTTGAATCTTCTCTTTTTTTGACTATTTTCTCACTCAATGGAGAATAAGAGGTGCGATCTAGGATCAATCTTCCTCGATATACAATTCATTCACATCTTGCCTTCAATAACTATGAGGGCTCTTAAGCACATTAACATCAATATTCGAACTCGAACACCAGACTTCAACGGTCGGCAGAAAAAAAGAGGTAACACCGGTTGTGTAGATCCCGGAGCAAGTGCCCACGGCCTGGCTGAGCTGGTTGAGGCTAGGGTACTGCCGGCAACCGCGACGGTCGATCTCAACCACGACCCTGCGTTGTCGCATGCCGTTCTTGACGACTATTCTCATCAAATAGTTAACGAGAAAGGGGGCGTTGCCGGCATAGGGTTGCTTCCATCCCATTCACACGGAACCATATGAAGGTACCTAGGCGTACAGATGCAGACTGGAGTAGAACCTCCGGGAATTTGTTTAAAGATTTTGAAAATAGCATTTCATGTCTAGATACGGTTGTGGGGGATTTAAGTAGGGTCCTTGGTTTTCAGGTGTAGGCTACAGTTAGAAGCAGCTGCAAGCAGAACATCTAGTACTAAGAGCGGATAGGCGTGGACATGCTACCAAGTACCCACCAGTCTGTTCTACGGGACTTTGTAGTCAGTACCTGTGGTAGGTTGGTGGATGATTTACGCTTCTGTGATGGGGATGGATAGGAAGTTTGAAGAATGGGGAGAGGAGTGGGAAGAGCAGGAGGCCGTGTTTGCGACGTGTAAGTATTTCTAAACTAGGGGTGCTAGATTCACCGATACGCGGACGGATGACGATGGAGACGCTGTGCCTTGGTATAGGAGTCAAGGATGTATGGGGTGCTTGTCTCTTCCTGCTTCCTCTTTGGTTTGTGTTGCTGATGGGCATTGGTTTGGATCTTGAATATCCATAGGGTATTTAGGTGAAGAGGTTTGGTGTCTGTTGGCAATTCAAGTCCCTTTTCATATTTTACAAAATTAAAAATATTTACGTTACAAATTTTAGGCAAATAACTAATTACTTTATAAACGTATTTGAAGCACGAGTATTAAGTACGTGTCCACTCAAAAAGACCATGATGTTTACTAAAAAGTAAACATACTATACATGAATAAAAGGCTCCTGCTCTCTCCCTCCCTCTCTCAATCTATTGAAAAAGAACAAAAATGCTCGACTCTCGATTCTCTTTCTTTATTTTGTATGCCATGCATGCAATTTCGTGAGAGGCCTCGTTAAACGCAGACTCAGGTTAGCCAGAATTGAACCGAGAATTCTGAATCAGTGATTTTTGCTTGAAGGGTAAGTACTGTGAATGGACGCATGGACCTTAAGGTGGCCTTACATGAAGTTGCAAGCCATGATCTGCAAAAAAAGAGGATGAAAAAAATATGTAAGTCATATTTGTGTGATAGAGAGGGAAGGCCCAAATGCAGACGTCTTCATGGATGCAGATTATAGGAAAATTATTTTAAAGTCGTGCCTAGGATATGAGCGTAGCGATAGCGAGGATTGTTGCTGCTCTTAATTCAAATTTTCTTAAGCTTGTCTTAAGTAGAATGGTACAAGTGTGGTATATATATTTTTATTAAGAAATCTCGGTTATTCACAATAATAATAAGTATTATATCAATTTTGCTTATTAGTCGGTAGGCGTTAAATAATAAAAATCAAGAGAGTGAGACCAACAACTTTGTTTTGTTTCTATGTCTCAGTTTCAGTGTTTCTCAAACTCGGTGTGCGATATAAGCAAAATCCTTAGAAGTGTCTTGTCATAGGAAGCATTCTCAACAGCTATACCAGTCTCAAATTGAGAAGTTTGGAACCTAGTTGCCTGCCAAGTGACTTGAAATACGCTAAAAGAGCTGAGTGCGTGGACTGACTACGAAAAAGTAATTAAAATCTCTATACTTCACAAAGCTTTTAGTGTCATAATGGCGAAACTGGTAGAACTATGCGTGTGAATGGACAGTCTCAAATAGGGACATCTATGGACATTTTAACAAAGTGCAAATAAAAAAAAGCCTTCTGCCATGTTTTTGTTTCCACATTTTGAACAACCAAAAAATAGATGCAAACAGAAATAAGGTAGGGTGGGGTATAGGTGCATATCCCTTGTAAGTGCAAACCCGGCCCGACAAAGCTACAGTTTAATTGAAAAAAAAAAAGTTTTATTTATGAACACGGACGCTAAATATGTTATCTTTATAAAACAAAACATTTGGCAGAACTGACATATGTTTTTCTTTATTTATTTTTGACATTTAAAAATCAGTTTGTTTTTGGTCGCCTGCAAAGTAAGCTGTGTGTAAAGTTAAATCCGATTGTTGTTAAATTTTAAGAAAAAAAAGTGGTTGAAAGAAAACAAATTTTTTGATTTAATTATTCTTTATTATTTATTACAGATCAAAGTATCTTTTTCTTTTATATTTTCCAAATTATACTTTTTTAACACGAACTGTCTCGTCTTACAGAATATTTCTTAATGGCTCTATTTCGCGCCACAGACAACATCTGCTTCTGCTTTCATCTGTTTATATTTTTCATCGAAACTAAATACAACGAGCTTTCCTATTGGACGATAGAACGAGTTCTCTCATTGGCTGATGGTCAATTTCTTGTTTTCTTTATTCTGACAGCCCGATTCGATCGTCCAAGGTATTGAATTAGTAACTAAGAATCTACATGGGGCAAATATTATGATATTACAACTCGGCCGATCTGACATAAAATCGACCTCGATTTAATTAACTTATTCTTATAATTACTTAGGTTCTAGCAAGTGTTGCCCACTTCAAGTTGCGTCGGATCATTCAGTGTGCAATCATCTGTTACCCATTTTCTCATACGTGAAGTTTCAATGACACCATCATATGGTATCTGAGTCATCTGACAGTTCTCTATATCCCTGATGACATATCGGTCATGGGCAGAACCTTATAAACAAGATATGGCCCGCGGTACTTCGGTATTAATTTTTTATTGGTGCCTATCTCTGTGTCGACATTACGAATCACGACGAAATCGCCTTCGGAGTATGTCTTTGGAGGTCTACTTTACACTAGAAAATAATTTAAATTATACTCTAGCGAACTAACAATAGCATCCGAGGCAGATGCTCTCATCCCTTCTAGATCACGTACTGGAGCTATGTTTTCTTTCTCGTCGAGATATTCTGTCAACTTCTCGACTAGCTCACCCCTCTGTTCTACACCGAACAACAACTGGCTTGGCGTTTTCTTCGTAGTTGAGTGCACAGTGTTATTCAGACTATTCTCGACAGGGCCTAACAGATTAGACCGATCGGCATGACTGATAGGTTGACTTATTTTACTAAGCATAGACTTAATGACCCTGTTTACTCTTTCTACCTGCCCGTTCGCTTGCCGAGAGGCCACGGCTACATTAACATGCGTAATCTTGTGCTCCAGAAGATAAGCATCAAACTCAAGGGATGTAAAACATGAGCCTCGGTCAGTTATAATGCGTCTCGGACGACTATAATAACTTAAGTATTTGTCCAGACACGCTCTGACTTTGGTACTCGTGAAGTTAACCGCATACAACCGCACATATTTCGTAACGGCATCAATGACCGCTAAGATGTGTTTACGCTCTGAAACTATGGACGGCAAGGGTACAAAATGATCCAAGTGTATGGTGTCAAACGGAACTGGCTCCTTGGGGATGCTATACAGATTGCGCTCGTTTAAACGAGCAGGAGCCGAACACATTATGCAACGAATACAATTTCGTATAAACTTCTCAACCTTTTCTACCATTTTTGGGAACCAATAATTCTTTTTCAGTTGATCGCATGTCTTTCCAACGCCTAGGTGACCAATTTTTTCATGAATTAATCTAATCACATTGCTTTCCATCTCACTCGGGACAAATAACTGCAGTATTCCAGCGTCACTTTATCTAAAAACCAACCCATCTACTAGATCATAGCCTACCACCCATTCTGTTTCCAGTCGTTCCAGCATTTGTCTTATGGACTCGTCACGATTTTGGGTGATTTGGATCTGAGAGTTTATCTCGTCAAAGTCCACAGCATAAACTACACTGCAATGGCGACTTGGCATCTTAAGCTCTTGATTTACGACACCACATAGGGATCCCGCGGGATGGCCAGTTCCTGCGGTGTGGCAACGGCTCAATGCGTCGACATGTCCCATATTTACACCGCCCCGATGCTGGATGGTGAAGTTATAATTCTCTAGTTCTAACGCCCACCGACCTATTTTCCGATTAATTTGTTTTTTATTTAGCGTCATTATCAGCGAGTTGCAATCAGTAACAATCTTAAACGGAATCTTATCTAGATAAACGTCAAAGCGTCGCTAGGCGTATATGACTGCCAATGTCTCTAGCTCGAAGCTGTGACATCGTGCTTCTGAGGCAGTTGTGGCCTTGGAGAAGTACATAATCGGATGTAGTTTTCCATCCGATTGACACTGTAAGAGCACGGCGCCAAAACCAGCAGAACTTGCATCACAATGCAATTCAGTTTCCTTCTTTGGATCATAGATGGAGAGAACTGGCGTCAAAGACAATCTTCTTTTCAATTCGTCAAACGTTCGTTTGCATTACTGAGTGAAAATGAACTGAGCCCCGTCATGAGTGAATTGTTGCAAGGGCTCAGCAGTCCTTGCATAATTCGGAATGAATTTCCTGAAATAAGAAAATAGTCCCAAGCATGCTTTAACTTCCCTCTGGATCGATGGTATTGGGTAGTCCCGAATGGCCTCTACATGCTAATCGCTTGGACATATCCCTTCGGAGTTGACGCGATAGCCTAAACACTCTTTGTCATTATAACCAAATTTACACTTACTCAACCTAAGCTCTAAAGCACTTTCTTTCGTTCGTTGTAAGACCCTTGCTACTAATTGCAAATGCGATTCAAAATCAACCGTCCCTATGATGATATCATCCATATAGATGATAATAAGGCCATCATCAATCAAATCTCTAAAGACGTTATGGATACACCTCTGAAAGACCGCTGGTGCATTCTTCAGACCAAAGGGCATACGCATATATTCGAATTGACCGTAAAGTGTCACAAAAGCTGTATATTTTATGGAATCAGGAGCCATTTTTACATGGAAAAATCCGTTTCGTAGGTCGAGGGTTGAAAAGTAATTTTTTCCACCCAAATATTCTATATACAGTCTTCAATCAGGGGCAACGGATAGTTATCTATAATGGTTAGCTTATTTATCCAACAATAGTCCACGCATTTCCGAATTTCACCGTTCTTCTTTTTCACTAATACTATGGCGGATGCATATGGAGAATCACTTGGCCTAATAATACTCTTTGCTAACAGATCATCAGTTATTTTGCGTAACTCACTCTTCTCATAAAACGAAAAAAGGCGTGGTGAAGAATGAAAGGGCGTATCGCTAGTCAAACTTATATGCATTTCATAATCATATGGTTTCAAACTAATCTGCTTTGCTTCTAAATAATTATTCCTAATTGTATCTCTTAATGCCTCGAAGCGCAACTTATCCAGAACAGGATTAACATCTGCCTCGGTTGACACTGCTTCAGTTTCGATTGACATAATGTCATTCAGGCCTTCATCATTCGCGATGCAAACCTCCACCGACTGTACTGCGGTGACCTGGGACCCATTCTCATCAAATCTCATAAAGATTTACATTCATTTTTCAATTGACATAAGTGTATACTGAAGGTATCTAAGAAGTTACGGCCTAAGATTAATGGAATATTCATTGTATCGTTTGGTACTACATTTAAAATTACATTTTTACTGATGTTCTTGAATGTTATCTCGGCTTTAATTCTTCCATACGTCATCAGTTTTTGTTTTCCAAGACCAGTATATATATATTCGAAATACAAACTGGCAACGGTACCTCAGATTTTCGTATAAAATTAGTTAGACTACCGGTATCAAAAAGAGATAAACATTCCTTAGATTCCCTGCGCTTAACTTTGTTAATAAAGTAGGCAACACTTACCAAATTTACAGCATCTACAAAGTCTTCAACGTCGGTGTCACCGTGGTAACTAGGGCAACTCCGTTCATCAGTGGCATCGGCAACAGCAGCAGCGGTACTCCTGATTGGCTTCAATATTTTCTTCGGGTTAGGACAGCTACGGTGGTCGTGTCCCGTCTTCCAACAGCGGAAGCAGCTACTATCTGGTCTTTTATCATACGGGCACTTGCTCTGGTAATGACCCATCTGTGTGCAGTTGTAGCAACGGACATCTTTTGTGTCAGTTGTGTCAGGTCTCATATTGCTTCTTCGGGGCATCGGTGTTTTCTGTCTTGGAGCGGCGCGCGGTGACTTCAGGTTTGGTAGCGAGTCGATTAGAGCGTCGCTGTTCATACAGATTCCAAGACTCTTTGAACTGAGCCATTGTTCGGGCGTTCATTAGCAAATGTGATTTTGGTGTGGTGTCCTACATCCCATCAATGATAAATCCTATTAGTTCGAATTCGTCAATATAGTTGCAGCAGGCAGCAATGTCCTCCATCTCTAGCACGTACCGGCGAACGTTGTCTTTTTTGTTCCATTTATGTTTCGTGAGCATCTGGTAAATTTCATTGCGGCCTATTACACGGCCGAACTCCTTCAGTAGCATCGTCCGCACCAACCATGTCCATGACTCTCTCAAAATTTCTTAAGAAATCACGCACATTATGGGTTCTGGATTCGCCATCGAATTTGACTATAGTGTGTTCGATGTCTCTAAACGTCAGTCGAGATGTTGACTCAGTGGACGGCATAGACGAAAGTGTCGCGCATTGTGTGGATGGTGCCTCAGCTAGCTCCAACTTAGCTATCGCTTGCTGCAGCGCCATGACTTCATGGCGTTTGCGCAGTAGGGCCAATTTGTGGTTAAGTTCAGCTTCAGTTTCCTCGGTGGCAGCTGGTCCGGCTTCAGTTTCCTCAGTGGCAGCAGATTTGGCTTCGGTTTCCTCAGTGGCAGCAGGCTCCTCGACTGGTTCGTTGTCTTTAGTTGCTTGTCGGGCATCAGTGTCATCAGTGGTATTGTTTTCTTGGGTTATGCGGGCAGCGGCGTCGTCCTGACTCTCGGTAGCGGTTGCAGGGCCAGCAGCTATGGTACCTAGATGTCCATACATCTGTTTTAACCGAGGTATGGTGATGGTCAGGCACGTCAACGCCTGCGTCTTTTAGCGCGTCCATCATTTGCTTCCTTGTTGGTTGGTCAGCCATTGGGTAATAAGAATTGTTTTCTTTTTATATTATTTTAAATTCAGTTGGTTGCTCGATAGGTGAATATACCCCACATCTAAGTTGAAAGAAAACAAATTTTTTGATTTAATTATTCTTTATTATTTATTACAGATCAAAGTATCTTTTTCTTTTATATTTTTTTATAAATTATACTTTTTTAACACGAACTGTCTCGTCTTACAGAATATTTCTTAATGACTCTATTTTGCGCCACAGACAACATCTGCTTCTGCTTTCATCTGTTTATATTTTTCATCGAAACTAAATAGAACGAGCTTTCCTATTGGACAATAGAATTAGCTCTCTCATTGCCTCATGGCCTATTTCTTGTTTTATTTATTCTGACAGCCCGATTCGATCAAGGTACATATATCTAAGGTAGTATATTCCGCATCTGTCAAAAAAGTAAACAAACAAAAAAATCAAAATGGCGTCTTCATGTGACCCAAGGCACTGTCGCCAGTACACATTATATTGATTTTACCAAATTTAATTGTTTTAAAAGAAAATAATGAACTGAATTGAGCTTATAAATGCTTCTATGCATAGTTGTATGCAGTGGTAAGTATATAAAGTATGTATAAAGTTATTCAATTCAGTTTTTTTTTGTTTCAGGAGCTGAAAACTGATAACACTTCTGGCTATCGGTGGCAAAGGTGGCGTTGGCAATAAAAGCCTGCATAGTTCCAACAAGGACATATACCATGTTATTGTGGTGCCAAAGGTGGCTGAAATCTTTTATTATTCAAGTATTGAATAACCATTAATTGTTCAACAGCCGGTGGATGGTATTCTTGCGGCCGAGTCAGCCATACGCATAGCAAAGATAGAGAAGCAGGCAATATAATAATGATAGAAAAATTTCGCCCACTGGCTAGAAGTGTGAAAAATGTGATCTTACGAATAACTTCTGGTTAAATCTTACCGATGGATCCTTGTGGACGTAAGTTTTTCCATGAATCCAGCAGAAATGACCGAGGGACCACTGTATTTCCGTTAAAGAACACAAAAACTAAATTTTTAAGAGTTAAACATCGTTCTATTTCTAGGCAAAACATACGAGAAACATTTGGAAATGAATCGGAATTCAACTATAACATGGTTGGAGCGATGCATGCTGAAATGGATGGCCATTACCTAGACAAGAGAACAGATAGTTTTCTTCGTTACAAAGAGTATTTCAATGTAAGAGCTTTGTTGTTCACCAATTACAATTTGTAAGATTAATTCAAAATTCATTACACATAGGACACTTCCAATTATGGATATCCCGTGCGAGTGGTCTTCCTTATCGGACGCAGTGAGTTCGAACAACATTTAGGCAACGAAAGCAAAGTCCGTCTCAAACAAAAAGCAGACCAATACGATGAACTAATTCAAGAGCACTTCATCGATACTTACAACAATCTCACAGTGACACAGTGAAATCGGTAATGATGCTCAAATGGGCAAATAAAGGTATCATCACACAGCATTATGTGAAAGGTGATTCGATGCGGTAGTCGTCAAGGAGTTCTTCCTTTTATTTATTATAAATCCTGGTAGGGACCATATCAAATATTTTGTATGAAAGTGCCTAAGGTTTCGTATGGACTATTTTTAAAAGACATACTTTTATTGCTAGTCGACAATATCTAAGAAGAAATTAAGGTTTAATATATTTTTTCCCAAATTGAATAAAAAATCATCATATAATTTTATAAAATCGTTTTATTGATTTTTTTCTTTCTTTTTCTGGAATTTTCTTCTTGAACAGTGTTAAGCTGTTTGATACCACAGTACACTTATTGAAGGTAATATATTGCGCAGGTTGTCAAAACCTGATCTGTCACTTTGGCAGCTCAAATTAAAAAAAATGGCTGAACAGGGAGACATAATGGTGGTAAAAATCAACAAAAATTTATCTTTTGTATTAAATATATGCTTACTTATATAAATTTAATCATCTAAGACAATCACTTTTAAGAAAACCACGAGATTTCTGTACTATTTTTACATGCAAAAAAGTTAAAGTGTCTCCAGAGCCAGCCATTTTTCTTTATTTTGACAGATGCGCATGGTTTGATACGGAAATACATCCTGGATCGAAAAAAGATTTGTTTAACTTTTATGTCCAAAGGAATATGATTAGATACACTAATGAAATTTTTTATATAATGGCGTGAATAAACGATAGCATCCTTGTTTAATTCCTTAAAGATTGACTCCAACTTTATCATTTCTGCCATCATTTTGTCTGTTGGTTTTTGAAGAAATCCTTCAGTGAGTTGATTCGTCCAAGAAAACGAAGATTCCTGCTGATGGCTTTGCACAACAAGATCCGGCTTTTTAATCCTATGACAAATACACCCCGCCAAATGTTCGAGTCCATCGTATTGTAGAGATTCCAAATCATCTACGGGGGTTCATCACTTCAAAATCACTTTCCTTAAAATGCTTAGAGCAAATTCTAGCCGTATTAGTATTTAATTTATCCTTTCTATGGCACAAGAACACCCACTGTTTGCACATTTTCTGTTTTTTTGGGAACGCGTGGAAAGAAATGTCAGCATTATTATTTTTTTTATTATTTACGCAACACCCGAACATAGCACACCGCATATTTATAATTTTTATAAAAGTTTTAATGGATTAGGAAGAAAATAATCCGCACACAATTATGTAAGTTAAGAATTAGGATACAATAAATGTATGAGGGTCACATGCACCAGCCATTTTGAAAAGTTTTGACAGATGTCAAAAAAAATGAGCGGGAATATATTACCTTACTTTATGTACCTTGGATTCGATTGTCCAAGGTATTGAATTAGTAACTAAGCATCTACATGGGGCAAGTGTTATGATATTACACGGTAAGTATTTTGTTTAAACGTTGTTTAATATGATCACGTATTCAGTTTTGGTGATTTACTTTTAAAGATACGTTTTTGACCATGGTATGCACTTGCCCCATCAAATTACTGTGTAGGGGAAAGTGCATAACTGAAGCCCGGGGTAAGTGCATTTTTGAATATGCACTTACCCCAGTATTTGTACATCTAAGTAGCTTTGGTTTAATGTATTATTTATTTTAATTCTTACAGACTAAAATGAGGAATTATACTAGGAAATAAGTGGACCTGGAAAGGAGGAACATAACGGTTCTAATGGTATGCATTGCAAACGGTCAAAAGCCCCCATTAATAATATTTCGCGGAAAAAATATATCGGATGGCGATTATATAATATTTTTATTCTTTTTTATTAAGCTAGTGTACGTCTACCGAGACCTTTCAGTGAATACAACTTGTAACTGTGAATTTGAGACTGTTTTTTTTTACTAATTTTTACTTGCGATTATAGGTACTATAAGGCAAGTTATGGATTCGTGCAGAAAAAAAAAATTGAGATAACAATCCCACATCACAATACGATGATGGAGAAGTCGAAAAAAGTGGGTCTGGAAATTCCGTCCGTCTGTCTGTCTGTCTGTCTGTCTGTTCGCGCCTCTGGAGACTGAACGGGTGGGCCGATTTGCTGCAAATTTGGTATTTACGATTTATTTGGCCGTCCCTCGGAACAAATTTTTTATTTTTGCTCTAGGTCCAAAAATAACGGCACCTGCCATACAATCTTGAAGACAAAAATTGATTTTCTCAAAAATGGCTCTAACGATTTGTAACGTAAAAATATAAAGTTAAGAATAATTAAAAATTAAATATGAAATATAAAATAATATATATATATATCATAAATAATATATATATTTATAAACGTCTGCCAGCAGACGTCAAACTCTTCACCTAAACACCCTATGGATATCTAAGATCCGAACCCCCTATCCACCAACTGTACAAGTCAAAGAGGAAGCCGGAAGAAGCAAGCACCCATATCCATCCTTGACTCTTATATCAATGAAAGATATCTCCACCTGCATTCACTCGTGAACCGGAGAACTCAGCATCCTTGCAGCAGACGTACTTACTCTTCACTAACACGGCACCTTGCATCTCCCTACTCCTCTTCCCATTTCTTTTTAACTTCATCTTCTTCAACTTTATTTCCATCCTCATCACAGAAGCGAGAACCATCCACCAGCCTACCATAGGTACTGACTACAAAACCCCGTAGAACAGCCTAGAGGGTACCTGACGGCATGTTCCCGCCTATCCACTACGAGCGCTAGGTGTTCTGCTCGCAGCTGGTTCACTTAGTAGCCTACACCTATAAACCAAGGACCCTACTATTATCCCTGCTGACATTTCTAAACACGCTATGCGACCTTATTAACCAATGCTTTATCTCTACCGGAGGTTCTGCTCCAGTCCGCATGCTTGAGTTTCGAGAAACGTCAACCGTGTTTGCGTGAATGGGATGGTAGCAACCTTTCGCCGGCAACGCCCCCTTTCTCATCGGTTACCCGTGAAGAGCAGACGATGGGAACGGCATGCGACAACGTAAGGCCGTGGCCTAGATCAACCGTCGCGGTGGCCGGCAGTACCATAGCCATAGCTAGCTCAGCCAGGCCGTAGGCACTTGCTCCGGGATCTATGTGACCGGTGTTACCTCTTATTTTTCACTGCCGACCGTTGAACATAAGATGTGCATGTTCGAATATTCAATGTTAATACGCTTATTGGCCCTCATAACCATCGAAGTAAAGATATTCCCGAATTGAATTGAAAGAAAAGTTGACTCAATTGCACCTCTTCACTAAAAAGAGTGAAATCGTAAATCGAACGAGAAGATTTCATGATTAGCTTTACCTCACTGACCCAGTGAACGTGACACGTAAGATCATTCATGCAAGCAAGTCATAGAAGTTCGTGACTGCTGTGGCACATTATTAACTTCCGCCCCTTTTGCTGCCACGATGAATTGCAAAAAGTGACAGAAGAGGTGTCTAACTATATGGGGAGGGAGGATCTAAGGTGTAAAGTAGACCCTCCTAGTCTCACAACCCACCCAAAATGAGCACAAAAATCATCTCTCTTGTGTTCATCCGTTGGCTGACCCTGGACCTATTGAGTCCCCATGACTCTTTAATATTTATGGGCAGCCCCTTAACATAATAAACAAGCAGAAAGTCTGCTTGCCTAAAACTCTAATCTACCTATAATCTAAACTCAATCATCAAACGAAAAGCTAAATACCAAAGCTGTACCAAACTACAACCTCTAAAAGAAAATTCACACACACCAACTTACTCCATCAGAAGGGTTCACGAGGGTTACCACCCTCCCTGAAAATATCTTAAACTGCCATTCTATAAATTCTGGAAGTCATCAAAAATGAAATATAACGAAATAAATTGACCACAAAAGATTCAGTTAAACGTTATAAACAATAGTCTTATTTATTAAATGTTAAAGAAATCTTAATATCGCTAGCTTATATGCTTACTTAATTCTAATCTACAATTCTATTATATAATCTCAAATATCTTATCAATTTATCTGAAAGTTAATATCAAAGTCATTAACATGTGAGGATATCTCATGAATAGTTACTTTTTCTTATTAAATTCAAAGAAAAATTAAGTGCATACGCTTTCTTAAATTGAGCGCTGCTGAACTTTAATTGAAATCTAAACGGTTCTTATCTTATAAACTAAATAAATTGTTAAGGAATTATGAAATGTGAAATATTCCTAAGGTTAATCAGTGAAACTCAAAAAAAAGTTTTAAAATCTTTTTACAAACGATACGCGGATCGTGGTCTCTCAATACAGGTGAGATAATTTCTAATAGCTAAAATTTGTAGCTTAAAATCTTTTAAACGCGGCGCTAAAATCGTTCGCTACACGACGTCTCGATTGGATAATTAATATTACTGTTGACCGCTATAATAATCAAGACAATCCTGTACGCGGACAGGAAAATATCTGAACAAAGGTAATACACGATAGACGAAAAACTGAAGGACAAGTAATTCCCACCCAAAAACACAGTATTATTAAATGGAATCACAAAGTAAAGGTACCATATATGCATGAATCCAGTTCGGCTTCATACACATAATCGATCGTAAATATTAAAGTCAATATAGTGTATAATAAAAATAATTTTGCAAAAAAAATTTCAATATAATATAAAATCAACATGCGGATTCCTACCAATAGGGTAGATAGAATCTTCAAAATTCACTATACGTCGTTCCGGAAGTGCACTCCTGAAAGGTACCTGTGAAATGTTAGGATTATAAATTGCAAATAAACTACGATTACCACTATATTTTCTTATAGACGCTCTCTTTTCTTTAGCCACATTAAGCCAAGGAGCGATTGTCGACTAGCTTTACGTTGAAACTTAAGTGTTCAGGTGTTGCTGCGTTGGGTTCGGACTCAACAAAAATTTTTATATGTACCGAATGGATCTTATATACCTGTTGCGATAGGTATATGACCAGTCCGAATGGAAATGCAAAATTCAATTAAACGAAACGTAACGATGGACAAAACGGAATTAAACAATCGAAGAAAACAAGTAAAGAGTAAAAGTGAGTGAGTAAATATCTGAGAGTATTTCTTCAGGAATAACGCTGCGTCAGAAACGCAATCAATTGGTCGCTACCGACATTACCGTGATACGTATCGAAAATAACCATAAATAAAAACCGATTGCAATTCGAATATCGATCGTCTATATACGGAGACAGATCGTAATTGATGATCACAAAAAGAATTCTAGACCGTATGCAATCAATAAAAAGATAAAGTCCAACACTGACCCTTGGTCACAGAAAAAATTCTGGTATTCCACCGGTAAGGTTCGTTAGGAACTTTCTTTTATCACAACGAAATATTCTACCGACCGAATGGAAGTTCATACTCACTTTACTAGCTTTAAGTTATACTGAACACAAAACAAATAAGATGAAGACACGAATATTCAAATTAATATTTCACTTCTCATGCACATAATTGATAGTAAAATAATTTCAATAATAAATTCAATAATTCTTTATAATATCTGAATGTTTGAAGGCACAAAATGCAATAAAATGCAAAGCATGTGCTGGAGTGGAGGAGGCGTGAGGTCCTCGCACTCTATTTCTAGGATAGAAACGTGATTTGTGCATAAACCACCGTCCGTGGTTAATTGACTGTACGACAGCGTCAACCGCTGCGTCAAGCGATATGAGGATCGATGATACTGATCCCAAGCAAAAATAGTTTGTTGGAGTGGTAAGAGCTCTGCTCCCACTCAGGACGTAAACAAGAATAATACACAATAAGAAAAATAATTCTTTGTTACCTGGTAATTATTTGGATATATATATAAACTTATATTCTTATGGATGAACTGCAAACACTGCTTCGCAAGAAAAGTATAGATGGGATATTTTTCAGCTCCTTCCCGCGTTGCTCCAACACAGAATCTGTAATGGAGTTGGTGCTTCGTTGGGGACTGGCATCCGTGCATTAGCACGCGCCAAACGTCCGATGATTCGATGCTTAAAGTTGCAACGTTGGGCCTAGTAGCCAGTAAGGATATATGTTGAGTAAAAACTCACGTTGGGCATAGAAGCCATTGATGTGGTGATATAGATATGATGACTCACGTTGGGCATAGGAGCCATTGTTGCGAGGACATATGCCTCAAGACACAAAGTGTGTGGGTGTGGCACACGAAAAAAAAAGGTACTCCAAGGGGAATAATGATATACCCCGGGTGTGTGGATGTGATTGTCGACAGGCCGGTAATCGGAACGCCGTCTGACAAACCACGTGGGTCGTTTCGCCTAGAATATGGCGAGATCCTTCAGCTGCGCCGGAATGTGCGTAGTCGCACTCGAGAGTAACTGGTACTAAATAAACTATCACCAGTTTATAGGATGGCACACAAATTAGTGCTAAACAAAAGTCTGTTTATTACACTATATATTTAATTTGTATATGGCACTACACATAAATCGGAATCTCACAGGATTCGTATAATTCCATAAAACGATAGTGGCGTGTAAAATCCTTGCCACGGTAGGTAAGAAGGGTTGTAAAAATCCAACAATGTATGATATAAATCAAGTAAATCCAATAATGTGGTGGGAATCCGGAACGGATAAAAAGCCCAAATTATGGCCGAAAATCCCAGTGATGTGGCGCAGCTTTTCCTGCCCTATCCCATTGGGGATAATAAAAGCTTCTCTGCGAGGACGTTCCTAAAGCAGAAGAAAGAAAAACGTGGTTAACATGGATCGCCATGTGCCGCCATCGCAAATACAATTCATCTGAGCAGAGGAATAAAAATTCTGCTCAGATAATTGCCACCAAATTTATCCTCTTACCTGGTATTTGTATAGCACAATCCGATAATTGAAGTTGAATTATTCAATTGCCCTTGCAATTGGAATAAAATTCAACAAAAAAGGTTAAAGATGGGCGCGGTAATGCTGCGCACAAAAAAAATTTTACTTTGTCCTGGTATGGAGTAGTTCCTTCTACGATGGTGTCTGTCTTCAAAATGAAGAATGCAGACGGAATTGGGTTCCACTAGTGCCGGCACCAATCAGATTGCGCCGTACTTCCACTCATATTTTACTTTCCAGAATGCCGTTCCAGACAAAACTAGCGAGTTCAATGGTCGAAGTAACGAATGATAATGTTCGGTTCACACTACGATACTTCTGCTATGCCATGAATTACACGTAACATATCGTGTGTTATGGTAAGTATTTGGGTGGAAAGATGTATCTCGAGGATACGATTACACTAGGGGATCGGAATTTCGTTCGGTGGCTAGTGTTCTGGTGACTTAACTAATGAATTGTGGTGACATGTCAATGTAGTTATTTACCTGTCATTCTTATCAGTTCCAAGAAATCGTTCTCATGACAGCCCTAACATACGAGATTTTATTCCTTACTCCAATTAATGGATATTTTCAGGTAAATAGGAGCCTTACTGGTCATGGACTTTGATGGTAATGACATGTAGCTTGTTTTGGTCTTACACTGAAGGTTTCTGTCATTAACATATTTCTTGAGCATGGCGTATGACATGTTCTGGACGAAAAGGTAAATATCAGAATTTTAATTTTTGTGGTGTGTTTCAGAACCGAATAGTGATTTATCTCCTAGTTGTCTTATGGTTGACGTCTATTCCACACGATATCTAGTCATTTTGTTCGTGTTCTTGAACAAGTCAGGAATACGATTGCAATGTTGCCGATGACAGTCTGACATTCAGCATTGATTCAGATCGACGTAATTTAAGCAAATAATCGGCCGCATCGATTATCTGCTATGATTAGGTTTTTCTGACAGCTATCTGTCAATTGTACATTTTTGTCAGGCGTTACTACATGATTGACAATACATTCTACAAAGTTGGTTAGTGTGACCATTATTCCGATGTAATTGGTGTGAACACTACTCAACACAAACTAACGAATCACTATTTTCCGGGATCCAATTTTACGTCTAGTGACGTCACGGATACCAGACCATACTGGAAGGGGTTTTGGCAGGGGAAACTTTGTGGATTGAAATCCGAAGTGGAATCTAGTTTCCAAAATGGTTGCCTTTTGTGGGAGCTGTCTCTGGTGGAACTCATCGGTTGCGTTCAGCATAGTGCGAGATAACGTTGAGTTTCGCACATAGATGGCACCAGTGACAGAGAATTTATTTATTGCGAATTATTGGTGAGAAAGTTTCCCTACAAAACTTGGAATTTTGACCGAGTCTACTTGGTCTAATTTCCAAGAAAAAGGAATATTTCTCGCAAAAAAAAAGAAAAACTTCGAACGTGTGTTTTCTCATTATCGTATCGTGAAGACACTGCGACTCTTTCACGTCTAGTCGGTTGAAGACAAAACAAAATTATACAACATATTTGAGTTTACATCCTTGAGTGCTCTATAGATCTCTGGATATATACAAGTAAAACAAAAACTGGCGTTAAACCAAAGAGTCTCATGCACAGCTGAGAGCCGGGCATAAGATAAAGAAATTACTGCAGAAAATCTATGTCTCTTGCACGCTACAATGTGTTTATGCATTGTGACAGAATTTGTGTTTCAAACTCTTCTTTAATACTATATTTGGGGAAAGTCAGGTTAATTAAAAGTAAATCCGGGATATATTAGAGTATGTCAGGTATTATCGCTTCAAATCCTTGGTGTGACACGTTGACTTGTGTCCTCGTCTATCCTCTACCTCATATAAGTTATTACCAAAGACTTGGCTTACTCGAACCTTGATAAACTTAGGACACAACTTCGCACTTAAATGCTTGGTTGCATCGCTTAAGACATGATTGCGTTTATAAATTTCATCGCCTACTTTGAAAGAGATGTTCCTACTCCGTAAGTTATATGTTTTCTCATATGCGTCATGAGTTTTTATTAATGCTTGCTTCAAATACGAGTGAATAATATTCATCTTGGCGACTTTGGGAAGCCAGTCTATCTCCGAACAGTTCAGTCCACCCAACTCTCTTAGAAGTCGATAGTCTGCCCCATGTTCTATCATACGTTGTCCGTATAGGGCTTCGTATGGGGACATCGTGAGTGTCGAATGTACTGTTGTGCGTAAAGCACTACTAATCGAGGATAGGTACGTATCCCAATCTGTTTGTCGAGGATTGACATACGATCGGATGGCTGCCAAAATGGAACGATTAACTCGCTCACTAGCATTTGACTGGGGAGCATACACTGCCGTTCGATAGTGTTTGACCCCGAAAACATCAATGAGTTTTTGGAACTCCTTCCCAACAAATTGTGTACCATTATCAGAGAGAATGCTCTCTGGTACTCCATAAACTAAGAAAACTTCGTCTTTCAAGAATTTGACCACGCTCGCGGCTGTTGCCTTGCGTAGTGGTTTGATAAATACAAATTTAGTCAGCTGATCCAACACGATGACGATATAGACATTGCCAGATCTCGATCTGGGGTATGGACCTAGAAAGTCAACATATAAATGCTGAAACGGCCTATCTACTTCGAAACAGTTTCCCATTTCGGCTCTTAATGTCATGTTGGCTGCTTTACTGGTCTTGCATGCTTCACACCGGTCTACGTACAGTTTGACCTGAGTGTACATTCCTGGCCAGTAAAACCTATCTTTCAATCTGTAAATGGTCTTCACCACTCCACCATGCGAAGCGCGCGGCGGATTGTGAGCCAGTGCGATTAACGATTCCGTCATCTCTGAGGGAACCCACAACTTCCAAGTTAGGTCGTCGGCTAAGGGAATACCAACCGCGTGTTTAGTGCGTTTGTAAATATACCCTTCCGACACTTTGAGATCGGGTAACCTCTCCTGTTCCTTCCTGATATGACTGATGATATCAAGGTAACCTTCGGATTTAAAGGACGGATCCTCAAGATCGATGTGAAGTACCTCCGAGGTACCGATCTGCGGTAGACACGAAAGGAAAGCTGACACTGTCAACTCATCGTCTTCATATGCTCTAGACAGAGCATCTGGCACGACATTCAATGTTCCCTTTCGGTGCTCCACCACAAAATCGAAGCCTTGGAGACGCATACTCCACCTCGCTAATCTTCCGGTTGGATCCTTCATAGTCATCAGCCATTTCAGGCTGGAATGGTCTGTAATAACACGAAAATGGTATCCCTCAACGTAAGACCTGAACTTCTGGATACCCTCAAAAGCTGCTAAGCACTCGCGCTCTGTCACCGAATAGTTTCTCTGTGCAGAGTTCAGTTTCCGAGAGAAGTAGTATATAGGCTGCTCCGCCCCGGATTCGTCTCTCTGGCAGAGTACACATCCGATGCCAGTCGCGGATGCGTCGCAGAGAATGATGAATTCTTTGGAGAAGTCCGGATTGACTAGTACAGGCGCCGAAGTTAAAGCTTGTTTGATCAGCAGGAATGCTTCAATAGCTTCTGGACTGAGCTTGAAGACTTTTCCCTTTTTCAACGTCTCGGTCAAGGGTGCGGCTAGGGTGCTGAAATCCTTTACAAATCGCCGATACCAACCTGCCATACCGAGAAATCGGCGGACTTGGCGAGTTGTGGTTGGTAAGGGAAAGCTAGTAATAGCTGCGATCTTATCTGGATCTGCTTTCAAGCAACCCTGACCGACCTTATACCCGAGATAGTGAAGCTCATCAAAACAAAACTTCGACTTCTCGACGTTAATCGTCAGTCCTGCCTTCGTCAAACACTTTCCGACTATCTCCAGAGTCTCCAGATGTTCGTCGAAATCCTTCGACACAACCAATAGATCATCCAAGTATACGAATACTTGATCTCGTAATCCTGATGGGATTACGCGACTCATCAGGTAACTCAAACTTTGTGCTGCATTACATAGACCGAATGGCATGACCTTAAATTGGTACAGTGGTCTGCCAGGTACCGTAAAAGCGGTCTTCTCCCTCGAACTTTGCTCCAGCGGTATCTGCCAAAACGCATCCTTCAGGTCCACGCTAGAAATATAACGTGTCTCTGTCAGACGTGCTAGCAGCCCCTCTATATGCGCAATAGGACGAGCATCTTTCTTTGTCACGGAGTTCACCTTCCGAAAGTCCAAGCACAATCGGTTCTTACCAGGCTTGCGAACAAGCACTACTGGGGAACTCCATGCACTGGAACTTTCCTCGATGACTCCCAACGAAAGCATACGGTCCAACTCCGCATACATAAGGGTTTGTATCGCTGGAGATACGGGATAGTACCTTTGCTTTATTGGTACGGCATCACCCGTATCTATATAATGTTGCACTAGATTTGTCTTCCCGAGTCCATTGACTGCGAAAGAAGGAAATCCACGAACAACTGCTTCTAGTCGTTTAGACTCTTCAACATTCAACTTAATTTGGTTGGCGGGTCTCTCATCTGGCCCACCTGTCGTAATTCCAGAAAGACCCGCAATTACCTGAGGTGCTATTTGGAACTTCTGCCAAAAGTCGACGCCTAAATATAGACGTTGGCTCAACGTTGGCACAATGTAAAGATCTATATCTTTTGCCACTCCTTTGTATTGGATTGGGGCAGTAATTACTCCCACTATGGATTGCTTGTGTCCATCGGCCGTGGACACGGTAGTCTCTACCTTCCTTACCGTAGCGTTCTTGTCTCTTAGGTAGGGAAGTATGTCGGTGCCTAAGCAACTAATACTCGCCCCTGAATCAAGAAGACCTAAAAAGTTATCGCCGAACAAACTAACCGTCACATAAGGACGTGGGTCGTTAGATTCTCGGCCTATGGTTGAAGACGCTATGCTACGGTAAGTAGTCCGCTTCCGATGGAAACGCTCCCTTGTCCGTCGTATCCGTTTAGATAACTCAGGAAAAGTGACTATCTTCCTACGTACCTCATTATAATTGCGTAACCTTTCATGGAATGGTTTACGATATAATGGTTCTGTATCATAATTCTTAAAATCCATATTCAAATTTGGATTGGGTTCTTTATCTAAAATAGGGATTGTTCTACAATCATTCTTATTATTAATTGGTAATTCATTTTTATCAATATTTGGTTTAAGTATAGAAATCTTTGGAGTTTCAAGAGGCGATCTCGGCTCAGACGCTTGAACTCCGGGTATGTCTATTCGGAGCGAACCCCCCCGGTTGATGGGTTGTTCCTCCTCTCGTTTCCCGTTAGACATTTCGGACATGATGGGCTGTATTCATCTGGTAAGCCACATCGGAAACAGAAAACTTTGTCGATAGGTTTCGCACAATCGCGAAAACTGTGGCCAAGTACTTGGCAATTCCAACATTTTTGTAATTTGCGGTCCCTCTGGATCGCTTCAAGACTATTAGTGGGCAATGCCACGACTAGATCCTGACAAGGTTCTTCAACGATCTCGTTGACAAAACGCCTTGCAGGTGGACGTTGTGCATTTGGCACAAAATTCGGACGGACATTCTCGTATTGAGATTGAGCTTTTTCAATAGCTCGGCAGTAGTAAGCTAGCTGTCTTAAGCTAGACGGACTGTAAGTGATGAGTAGTTCACCCATTCGCCTACGGACATTTGTTTTTATAATTTCAATTAACTCCTTTTCGGGTCTTGGACTTCTCATCCTGGAGTTTAAATACTGAATAGCATCGTAAAAGTCATTGAAAGACTCGCCATTCATCATCTTACGATCGGATAACTTGCGGAATAGCTCGGTATCGCTTTCCAAACTGCGGTACTGTTCTACCAAAGCAGTTTTCAATTCATCCCAGGTCGTATGTTTATTACTTTTTAAATATACCCAGTACCAGGATTCTACTGAACCTGATACAAAATGGTAAAAGTTTGCGGTAATTTCATACCACGACACTCCGTAACTATTACGGATACACCCCAGGCGAAACAAGAAATCATCCACGGACATGTTCTTCCCGTCGAACTTCAATCCCCATTTGTGGAATGGATGGACGCGGTTCGAAGAAGTGGCATTCGAGGGTGGAGGCCTGGGTGGCGACAGAGGTGACTCGTCGTCGAAATTAAACGCATTAACACGAGACATTATCTCGTCTAAATTGGAGCCTAGAGGCATTTGTGCTGGATTGACATCCGACATAGGTGGCACTCTAGCTGGCTCATAATGTGGTGTGTATCTATCTGCCAAATCGATTTCATCGACTGGTCTATACTCGGACTGGACATGTCTAGAAGTGGATGCTCCATTTGGAACATTATAATTTACGACACGTGTAGTGTCTGTGTTGGCTAAATTGACTTGCCGTGCGACTTGCTGCGTCGAAGAAGCGTTAGGTGGAATAAGTGGTCTTGACGGAGGAGCAACTGGTTGAGGAGGGGCGACAGGTTGAGTTGCCTTGACCGTACGTTTTCGTAAGAGTTGAGCTACTTGGTCAAGCAAACGCATGTGACTCTGCTCCAGCGCTTCTGCCATGAACTTCCTATCGTCGACCCGGTGTAGGTCAATAGTGGCAGAAACTACCTTTTGGATATATGCTGAGTGGTCAGCGGCATCTCTACGCAACTGCTCTTCAGCTCGTGCTATCTCATCGTCGTCTACTACGACACTTCTATTAATTGTGTTATCTCTTGGCGGACTCTCGTCTACGCTCTCATCGTCGGAGTGATCCTCCACGACATCGTTCTGAACGTTGGCGGGTTTTGGTTTCGATCCCCCAGGAGCCATTGCGTCGAAATCTCGGTACTTCGTTAGGTAAGTACTTTTGACTGTGCGCCTCGGTCTTGAACCGTTCATTCGATTGTAACCGAAAGGAAATCGGATATACCGCGTCAAACGTGAGAATCAAGGATTCAAAAAAAAAGGTAATTACTCTGTAGCCCGTGGAAATTTTTCTAACGGATACTACTCGAGTAATAATAAGGTAAAACGACAATTTGTCAAATCAAAAGAGGAAAATTCAAAATTATCGTGGGCAATTGCCTCAAACGATCAATTATCAATCTAACTCAAAGTTTATTGTAAGTCTGGTGATTACTAATTCTAGTAGCCCGTGAGGAATCCTCGGACGGAAACTACTCAAGAATATATAAGTAAAAATAAAGTAAGTCAGGTGTATAAATATAAATACAAAAAAAAAATTTCAAATATACCGTGAGCAAACCTCAAACGGTTATTTGGCGATCAAATAATTCAAAAAAAAAAAGGTGAGTAATAAGAAAAATTAATAATATAAAATGTTTAATACTAAAGGTAAGTATATGGGTATTTTCATCGTTTACCAAAAACAATACTTCAAAAATGTTTTCAGAAATCCTATCTACGACTGGATACTTATATGTAATCTTAAAAAAAAAGAAATTTAATATATGTTTAACTATATCGGATAAATTTTAACTTCAGAAATCAATACTTAAATTGTAATCAAAACTAACTTTATAATGTATAGGCTGTTAATCTAAACTGTATTCTAAATTGGCGGGCTCTATCCCAAAACTATATCTATATGGCGGGCACTATCCCAAACTAAATGCTATAAACTGTATGGCGGGCACTATCCCAAACTTACACGACAATCAAGAAGTTACGTCCCAACTTGATTGACGGAAACTCAAAAAAAAACTAAAAACTACTAAATGGCGGGCTCTATCCCAAACTTACACATCAATTGAGAGGTTTACGTCTCAACTCAATTGACGGGAACTCAAAAAAAAATAATCAATACTTAATTGCAAAATATATCTCAAAAATAACTAAATGTCTATATAAATCTGTTTCATAAAAAGATTCGGGAGAGGGTAGCCCTCCCTTCATCAGGATAAAGTGTGTGTGTGCTTTTCAGTTTCTCAACAAAACTGACTCAAAAAAAAAAATACAAGAAAAAAACTGTTAGTGTGTTTAGACTTTGTAAACTTTACGGCGTTCTATTGTAATAGAAAAGACAATTCTTTCTAAACGATCAGTTGGTCAGGTATGTGAGGATAACATTACGCTACTGCTGACGTACATCGGGTATAAAACACCAATTACCGGTTAGCGCTTCATGTCTCTCCGCATACCGTCACTTCTTAACATCTATCAATAATATCTACAAACTTCTAATACAACAATCTGGGTAGCAATAATAAAAGAAAAGAAACAAGTTCATTTTACGTTGAAACGAATTGGGTCGTCCTTGAGCGAGTGACCAGCTTCTGCAGCTGACGTGCGTCGGGCAATAAGCACCAACCACCGGTCAGAAGACCTGCTCATTCTACTCTCGTTCGACCGGGTTCTTAGACATCACTTCCAGGATATTATCTACACCTCAGCAACTGACGATCAAGCGAAAAAAATCATAACTCAATCCGGACAGAGATCGAAGACATACCTAAGTGACTAAAGGTAGAGGGAAAGTAGATAGACCTAATGCAACAGCTGGCTCAGGATAAAGTCACCAAACCACTGGACGAAATAGTGCCTATGCTGCTAACCCCGATGGAATTCCTCCATCTAAGAATCCTGAACAACAAAAAAAAAATCTTTAACTCAAAAATCTGAAAAATTTCGAAAAATTCTGAAAAATCTTAACTTCTTTCTACGTCACTCTGAATCGACCTAACTCAATCAATTCTGGACTAAACTTCTCTGGCTAATTCGGGCCCCACGTTGGGCGCCATCTGTAACGTAAAAATATAAAGTTAAGAATAATTAAAAATTAAATATGAAATATAAAATAATATATATATATATCATAAATAATATATATATTTATAAACGTCTGCCAGCAGACGTCAAACTCTTCACCTAAACACCCTATGGATATCTAAGATCCGAACCCCCTATCCACCAACAGTACAAGTCAAAGAGGAAGCCGGAAGAAGCAAGCACCCATATCCATCCTTGACTCTTATATCAATGAAAGATATCTCCACCTGCATTCACTCGTGAACCGGAGAACTCAGCATCCTTGCAGCAGACGTACTTACTCTTCACTAACACGGCACCTTGCATCTCCCTACTCCTCTTCCCATTTCTTTTTAACTTCATCTTCTTCAACTTTATTTCCATCCTCATCACAGAAGCGAGAACCATCCACCAGCCTACCATAGGTACTGACTACAAAACCCCGTAGAACAGCCTAGAGGGTACCTGACGGCATGTTCCCGCCTATCCACTACGAGCGCTAGGTGTTCTGCTCGCAGCTGGTTCACTTAGTAGCCTACACCTATAAACCAAGGACCCTACTATTATCACTGCTGACATTTCTAAACACGCTATGCGACCTTATTAACCAATGCTTTATCTCTACCGGAGGTTCTGCTCCAGTCCGCATGCTTGAGTTTCGAGAAACGTCAACCGTGTTTGCGTGAATGGGATGGTAGCAACCTTTCGCCGGCAACGCCCCCTTTCTCATCGGTTACCCGTGAAGAGCAGACGATGGGAACGGCATGCGACAACGTAAGGCCGTGGCCTAGATCAACCGTCGCGGTGGCCGGCAGTACCATAGCCATAGCTAGCTCAGCCAGGCCGTAGGCACTTGCTCCGGGATCTATGTGACCGGTGTTACCTCTTATTTTTCACTGCCGACCGTTGAACATAAGATGTGCATGTTCGAATATTCAATGTTAATACGCTTATTGGCCCTCATAACCATCGAAGTAAAGATATTCCCGAATTGAATTGAAAGAAAAGTTGACTCAATTGCACCTCTTCACTAAAAAGAGTGAAATCGTAAATCGAACGAGAAGATTTCATGATTAGCTTTACCTCACTGACCCAGTGAACGTGACACGTAAGATCATTCATGCAAGCAAGTCATAGAAGTTCGTGACTGCTGTGGCACATTATTAACTTCCGCCCCTTTTGCTGCCACGATGAATTGCAAAAAGTGACAGAAGAGGTGTCTAACTATATGGGGAGGGAGGATCTAAGGTGTAAAGTAGACCCTCCTAGTCTCACAACCCACCCAAAATGAGCACAAAAATCATCTCTCTTGTGTTCATCCGTTGGCTGACCCTGGACCTATTGAGTCCCCATGACTCTTTAATATTTATGGGCAGCCCCTTAACATAATAAACAAGCAGAAAGTCTGCTTGCCTAAAACTCTAATCTACCTATAATCTAAACTCAATCATCAAACGAAAAGCTAAATACCAAAGCTGTACCAAACTACAACCTCTAAAAGAAAATTCACACACACCAACTTACTCCATCAGAAGGGTTCACGAGGGTTACCACCCTCCCTGAAAATATCTTAAACTGCCATTCTATAAATTCTGGAAGTCATCAAAAATGAAATATAACGAAATAAATTGACCACAAAAGATTCAGTTAAACGTTATAAACAATAGTCTTATTTATTAAATGTTAAAGAAATCTTAATATCGCTAGCTTATATGCTTACTTAATTCTAATCTACAATTCTATTATATAATCTCAAATATCTTATCAATTTATCTGAAAGTTAATATCAAAGTCATTAACATGTGAGGATATCTCATGAATAGTTACTTTTTCTTATTAAATTCAAAGAAAAATTAAGTGCATACGCTTTCTTAAATTGAGCGCTGCTGAACTTTAATTGAAATCTAAACGGTTCTTATCTTATAAACTAAATAAATTGTTAAGGAATTATGAAATGTGAAATATTCCTAAGGTTAATCAGTGAAACTCAAAAAAAAGTTTTAAAATCTTTTTACAAACGATACGCGGATCGTGGTCTCTCAATACAGGTGAGATAATTTCTAATAGCTAAAATTTGTAGCTTAAAATCTTTTAAACGCGGCGCCAAAATCGTTCGCTACACGACGTCTCGATTGGATAATTAATATTACTGTTGACCGCTATAATAATCAAGACAATCCTGTACGCGGACAGGAAAATATCTGAACAAAGGTAATACACGATAGACGAAAAACTGAAGGACAAGTAATTCCCACCCAAAAACACAGTATTATTAAATGGAATCACAAAGTAAAGGTACCATATATGCATGAATCCAGTTCGGCTTCATACACATAATCGATCGTAAATATTAAAGTCAATATAGTGTATAATAAAAATAATTTTGCAAAAAAAATTTCAATATAATATAAAATCAACATGCGGATTCCTACCAATAGGGTAGATAGAATCTTCAAAATTCACTATACGTCGTTCCGGAAGTGCACTCCTGAAAGGTACCTGTGAAATGTTAGGATTATAAATTGCAAATAAACTACGATTACCACTATATTTTCTTATAGACGCTCTCTTTTCTTTAGCCACATTAAGCCAAGGAGCGATTGTCGACTAGCTTTACGTTGAAACTTAAGTGTTCAGGTGTTGCTGCGTTGGGTTCGGACTCAAAAAAAATTTTTATATGTACCGAATGGATCTTATATACCTGTTGCGATAGGTATATGACCAGTCCGAATGGAAATGCAAAATTCAATTAAACGAAACGTAACGATGGACAAAACGGAATTAAACAATCGAAGAAAACAAGTAAAGAGTAAAAGTGAGTGAGTAAATATCTGAGAGTATTTCTTCAGGAATAACGCTGCGTCAGAAACGCAATCAATTGGTCGCTACCGACATTACCGTGATACGTATCGAAAATAACCATAAATAAAAACCGATTGCAATTCGAATATCGATCGTCTATATACGGAGACAGATCGTAATTGATGATCACAAAAAGAATTCTAGACCGTATGCAATCAATAAAAAGATAAAGTCCAACACTGACCCTTGGTCACAGAAAAAATTCTGGTATTCCACCGGTAAGGTTCGTTAGGAACTTTCTTTTATCACAACGAAATATTCTACCGACCGAATGGAAGTTCATACTCACTTTACTAGCTTTAAGTTATACTGAACACAAAACAAATAAGATGAAGACACGAATATTCAAATTAATATTTCACTTCTCATGCACATAATTGATAGTAAAATAATTTCAATAATAAATTCAATAATTCTTTATAATATCTGAATGTTTGAAGGCACAAAATGCAATAAAATGCAAAGCATGTGCTGGAGTGGAGGAGGCGTGAGGTCCTCGCACTCTATTTCTAGGATAGAAACGTGATTTGTGCATAAACCACCGTCCGTGGTTAATTGACTGTACGACAGCGTCAACCGCTGCGTCAAGCGATATGAGGATCGATGATACTGATCCCAAGCAAAAATAGTTTGTTGGAGTGGTAAGAGCTCTGCTCCCACTCAGGACGTAAACAAGAATAATACACAATAAGAAAAATAATTCTTTGTTACCTGGTAATTATTTGGATATATATATAAACTTATATTCTTATGGATGAACTGCAAACACTGCTTCGCAAGAAAAGTATAGATGGGATATTTTTCAGCTCCTTCCCGCGTTGCTCCAACACAGAATCTGTAATGGAGTTGGTGCTTCGTTGGGGACTGGCATCCGTGCATTAGCACGCGCCAAACGTCCGATGATTCGATGCTTAAAGTTGCAACGTTGGGCCTAGTAGCCAGTAAGGATATATGTTGAGTAAAAACTCACGTTGGGCATAGAAGCCATTGATGTGGTGATATAGATATGATGACTCACGTTGGGCATAGGAGCCATTGTTGCGAGGACATATGCCTCAAGACACAAAGTGTGTGGGTGTGGCACACGAAAAAAAAAGGTACTCCAAGGGGAATAATGATATACCCCGGGTGTGTGGATGTGATTGTCGACAGGCCGGTAATCGGAACGCCGTCTGACAAACCACGTGGGTCGTTTCGCCTAGAATATGGCGAGATCCTTCAGCTGCGCCGGAATGTGCGTAGTCGCACTCGAGAGTAACTGGTACTAAATAAACTATCACCAGTTTATAGGATGGCACACAAATTAGTGCTAAACAAAAGTCTGTTTATTACACTATATATTTAATTTGTATATGGCACTACACATAAATCGGAATCTCACAGGATTCGTATAATTCCATAAAACGATAGTGGCGTGTAAAATCCTTGCCACGGTAGGTAAGAAGGGTTGTAAAAATCCAACAATGTATGATATAAATCAAGTAAATCCAATAATGTGGTGGGAATCCGGAACGGATAAAAAGCCCAAATTATGGCCGAAAATCCCAGTGATGTGGCGCAGCTTTTCCTGCCCTATCCCATTGGGGATAATAAAAGCTTCTCTGCGAGGACGTTCCTAAAGCAGAAGAAAGAAAAACGTGGTTAACATGGATCGCCATGTGCCGCCATCGCAAATACAATTCATCTGAGCAGAGGAATAAAAATTCTGCTCAGATAATTGCCACCAAATTTATCCTCTTACCTGGTATTTGTATAGCACAATCCGATAATTGAAGTTGAATTATTCAATTGCCCTTGCAATTGGAATAAAATTCAACAAAAAAGGTTAAAGATGGGCGCGGTAATGCTGCGCACAAAAAAAATTTTACTTTGTCCTGGTATGGAGTAGTTCCTTCTACGATGGTGTCTGTCTTCAAAATGAAGAATGCAGACGGAATTGGGTTCCACTAGTGCCGGCACCAATCAGATTGCGCCGTACTTCCACTCATATTTTACTTTCCAGAATGCCGTTCCAGACAAAACTAGCGAGTTCAATGGTCGAAGTAACGAATGATAATGTTCGGTTCACACTACGATACTTCTGCTATGCCATGAATTACACGTAACATATCGTGTGTTATGGTAAGTATTTGGGTGGAAAGATGTATCTCGAGGATACGATTACACTAGGGGATCGGAATTTCGTTCGGTGGCTAGTGTTCTGGTGACTTAACTAATGAATTGTGGTGACATGTCAATGTAGTTATTTACCTGTCATTCTTATCAGTTCCAAGAAATCGTTCTCATGACAGCCCTAACATATGAGATTTTATTCCTTACTCCAATTAATGGATATTTTCAGGTAAATAGGAGCCTTACTGGTCATGGACTTTGATGGTAATGACATGTAGCTTGTTTTGGTCTTACACTGAAGGTTTCTGTCATTAACATATTTCTTGAGCATGGCGTATGACATGTTCTGGACGAAAAGGTAAATATCAGAATTTTAATTTTTGTGGTGTGTTTCAGAACCGAATAGTGATTTATCTCCTAGTTGTCTCATGGTTGACGTCTATTCCACACGATATCTAGTCATTTTGTTCGTGTTCTTGAACAAGTCAGGAATACGATTGCAATGTTGCCGATGACAGTCTGACATTCAGCATTGATTCAGATCGACGTAATTTAAGCAAATAATCGGCCGCATCGATTATCTGCTATGATTAGGTTTTTCTGACAGCTATCTGTCAATTGTACATTTTTGTCAGGCGTTACTACATGATTGACAATACATTCTACAAAGTTGGTTAGTGTGACCATTATTCCGATGTAATTGGTGTGAACACTACTCAACACAAACTAACGAATCACTATTTTCCGGGATCCAATTTTACGTCTAGTGACGTCACGGATACCAGACCATACTGGAAGGGGTTTTGGCAGGGGAAACTTTGTGGATTGAAATCCGAAGTGGAATCTAGTTTCCAAAATGGTTGCCTTTTGTGGGAGCTGTCTCTGGTGGAACTCATCGGTTGCGTTCAGCATAGTGCGAGATAACGTTGAGTTTCGCACATAGATGGCACCAGTGACAGAGAATTTATTTATTGCGAATTATTGGTGAGAAAGTTTCCCTACAGATTTTGATAAAACTACATTAATTATTTTTTTATGAAGGAAGTTCAGGGAAGTGTGTTGACCAATCCGTTGAAGTAATGTATCTTCTTAAAATATCGGTCTCCATAAAAAACAACTTGAAAATGTGGACAAGAAACAGAATAATTTAATTTATATTTACAGCCATCGATAAATTATTTTGCAAACAGTTTAACTTTCATATCTTTATTTATATTATATGCTGCCTAATTTTTGTCTGTATTTAGATAAATGCTTATTTCAATAATTAGTGTTTTGATATTTTTTGTTGGCGGAGCGAGATTTTGGTCCTGAGAACCTTGAAGGTTGAAGGTTTACTGCTGCAGGGTTCTTTGCAATCAAAGGCGGCACAACTTGATTGTGGGATGTTATTGGGGAATAATATCGATCAGCACATTGGCATTTTCAAATACGTATGAATCGAGATTTGTTGTTCCGTCGGCATTTTTTGATTGTTATTTTTGCTGCGGCCAAAGGAGGATGTTGGCATAACTGAGGAACGTGGTGCTGGCTCGATGAATTTTTGGAAAAGCTTGTATAGTTGTCTGCGTCTGATAGATCTGAACTTTTTGTGGTTTTTTTGGGTGCGTGCTTTGGTTAGCAGGATGATGAATGTTTTTTCTTGGAGCTTACGCTTTGAAAGGATGGTTTTCGGCGAATCGTCGAGGCTAGGACTCTATTTTTCCTATAAGAAGCTTAACCATCATTACAGATTTGTTTCTTGGCCACCTGAGTTTTGATCGGCCGTATTGATGGCATTGCATTGGACGTAGTTTGAACTTTTGGATATCTGGAAAATGAAGAATTATTTTAACATATATAAATAAAAGATAAATCAAGATTAAGGCAGCATTACCTTTAGATTCTGTCTAAACAAAGACCTGCTTTGAAATTCTTTGAAAATTTTGAGTTTTTGCTGTTTTCTTTTGACATTTGCTTTCGAAGAATATGTTTGGGTGCGTTCCGGAATAAGGAATCCGCCATTTTTCGAATATTCGAATTAGAGTAAATAGTGTTCGATGAATAGCACTTTTCGAACTTAAGTTAAGAGGCTCTTAAAGTTACGAGCGGTTTGATATTGTTCGATAAATATGGGCCTAAATCTAAACCTTCATCAATTCCAAGTAGCAGCACTTGGTCAGCCATTGAGCATGCTGCTCCCAGGGTTCATCATTTTCGTCCCAGTGTTTCAGGCCACCACCGCAGCTGAAGCAATTCAAACGTTAACCAGTACCTGTATATCGGTTTGTTCCCATGGAGACGAGTCAAAATGCCCTAAATATTTAATTTCGGTCCTGAAAAAGGTGCATTTGTCTGGATTCAACCTAAGATGAGCTTCTCAAAGCCTCCGGAAAACTTCTCTCAAGTTCCTGCAGTGTTCGTCAAATGTTTTCCCAAAAACGATGACATCATCCAAGTAAACCAGGCCGGGTTTTCATGTTAGCCCTTGTAGAACGCACTCCATCAAACGCTCAAATGTTGCCAGAGCGTTGCACGGGCCAAAGGACATAACTTTGTTTAATTGCCATAGACTATTATCTGTCGAAAATGCGGTTTTCTCCCGATCTTCTGGGTGAGTTTCTACCTGCCAGTATCCACTTTTCAGGTCCAAGGTTGAAAACTGGGCAGAGGGTAGCTGTCTTTCTTTGTGACATCGTTCAGCCTTCAGTAATCCACGCAGAACCGGGTGATTCCATCCTTCTTCTTGACTAGGACCACTGGTGATGCCCAACGGCTTTTGGAATTTTCGCTCAAACCTTCTTTCTGTATCATCGAGATCATTTCCGTCACCTTTGTCTGTTTGGCTAGTGGGAGGCGCCTTGCTGGTTGGTGCATTGGCCTTGCATCACCAGTATCGATGCGGTGCTGCACCAAGTGTGTTCTTCTATATGGTTTATCCTTTGATTCGAAAATATCACCAAACTCATGAAGAAGGCTTCCAGCAACCTGTTGTTGTTGTTGACTTAGATTGCAGGATTTGAGAATTTTGAACCTAAAAGAGTTGACTTCTACAGGATGTCGTACTTCTTTATCGGTGATTCTTGATATTGCTGCCACTGGACCACATTGTCCAACAACTTCAGCTGCTTTAACGTTGACTTGGTAAAGTTTGATGTTCACTATTATTACAGGCACCATGTTGTTCTTAGGTGCGGCAAGCGTTTTTCCCACGATGTAGTTTTGGGAACGTTGTTCAAGGCCAGGTTTTACAATAAGGTGTCGATGGTTCCTAAAATCGTAATCTTATTTTGTCAAAACAAAGACTTCTGAAGAGGGAGGCAGGTGTAGATCTTCTTGTATTGCAGCCCTTAGCGTTGACGAGTTTTAGTTGCCATAGATCATCGGAATCTCCATATTTCGGTACTTGAGCACCTGGTTACGGATATTCAGAATCACTCCATGTACTTTCATGAAGTTAATTAACCTATGGTTATCACAGCTAAATGAATTTGATAAAAAAACTTAAATCAATTTCTGGGCAAATTTTAGAAGTTGAACTTTTGGATAGTCCTATCTTTTTAAATCTTTTGTGTGTGCTCTAGACTTTCTTCCTCTCAAATCCTCTACTTCGTATAAATTGTTCCCAATGATTTTGCTTACACTAACTTTGATAAATTTGGGACACAACTTCGCACTGAAGTGCTTTGTTGCGTCATTTAGAACATAGTTCCGCTTGTATAATTCGTCTCCAATTTTAAAATTGACCTTTTGCTTCGGAGATTGTATGCCTTCTCGTACGCGTCATGAGTTTGGTCTAATGCTCGCTTCAGGTAAGAATGCAGAATGTTCATATTGGCCACTTTGGAGAGCCAATCTTTCTCCGAACAGTTCAGTCGATTCAACTCTCTCAAAAGATGATAGTCTGCCCGTGCTCGTTCATACGTTGTCCGTAAAGGGCTTCGTATGAAGACATGGTGAGAGTCGAATGCACCGACGTGCGTAAAGCACTACTGATCGAAGACAGATGGGCATCCCAATCAGTTTGTCTCGGATTGACATACGACCATATGGCCGCCAAGATTGAACAGTTCACCCGCTCCCTAGCATTCGCCTGGGGAGCATACACTGCCGTCCGGTATTGTTTCACCCCGAAAACATCTACAAGTTTTTTGGACTCGTTCCCAATGAATTGCGTGCCATTATCAGAGAGTATACTCTCTGGCACTCCGTAAACTAAGAACACGCCGTCTTTCAGGAATTTAACCACACTCCTCGCGGTGGCTTTGCGCAATGGCTTGATGAAGACGAATTTGGTGAGCTGATCCACTATGATCACAATGTATGCATTTCCGCTTTTCAATCTTGGTTATGGCCCGAGAAAATCAACATATAGATGTTGGAATGGCCTCTCCACTTTGAAACTGCTTACCATTTCTGCTCGTAGTGTCATGTTTGCGGCTTTACTGGTTTTGCATGTTTCACATCGGCCTACGTAAAGTTTTACCTGTGTGAACATTCCTGGCCAGTAGAACCTTTCCCTTATTCAGTAAAGTGTCTTCACCACTCCACCATGCGATGCGCCCGGAGGATTGAGAGCCAGAGAGACAATGGATTCCGTCATCTCCGAGGGAACCCACGACTTCCAGGTCAGATCATCGGTCAGGGGATTACCAACCGCATCCTTAGTACTCTTGTAAATAAAGCTCTCCGATATTTTGAGGTCAGGTAACCGAATAGTCCGATGACGGAAGCGGATGCGTCGCACAAAATGATGAACTCCTTAGAAAAGTCCGGGTTAACCAACACAGGTGCTGAAGTCAAGGCTTGTTTGATATTCTGTAACGCTTCGACAGCTTGCCCCACCTTATACCCTAGATAATGCAACTCATCCAAACAAAACTTGGACTTCTCGACATTAATCGTCAGTCCTGCGTCAGCTAAACATTTACTAACTAACTTCAGTCTCGATGTGTCCGTTGAAATCCCTCGATACAACCAGGAGGTCGTCTAAGTACACGAAAACTTGATCCCGTAATCCCGATGGAATTACGCGACTCATCAAGTAACTTAGACTCTGTGCAGCATTGCATAGACCGAATGGCATGACCATGAACTGGTACAATAGTCGGCCTGGTACCGTGAAAGCGGTCTTCTCCCTCGAACTTTGCTCCAGCGGTATCTGCCAAAACGCATCCTTCAGGTCAACGCTAGAAATATAGCGCGTCTCCGAAAGACTTGCTAGCAGCCCCTCTATATGCGCAATCGGGCGTGCATCTTTCTTAGTTACTGAGTTCACCTTCCGAAAGTCCAAGCACAATCGGTTCTTACCTGGTTTGCGCACTAGCACAACTGGGGAACTCCATGGGCTGGAACTTTCCTCAATGACTCCTAACGAAAGCATGCGGTCCAACTCCGCGTACATAAGGGCTTGTATCGCCGGAGATACAGGACAATACCGTTGCTTAATGGGTATGGGATCACCCGTACCTATGCTATGCTGTACAAGTTGTTTTCCCGAGTCCATGGACTGCGAAAGAGGGAAAACTTCGAATTACATCTTGGAGTTGTTTAGACTCTTCATCACTTAGCTTAATCTGGTTAGTGGTCCTCTCGTTTGGCCCACTGGTCATTGCTCCTGAAAGACCCGCAATTATATGTAGTGCGATTTGGAATTCTCGCCAAAAATCCACGCCTAAATATAAGCGTTGTGTTAGCGAAGGTACTAAATACAAATCTATCTTCTTCTCCAAGCTTTTGTCCGTCAGCAGTGGACACGGTAGTTGTTATTTCCCTTATCGCAATACTTTTCTCCTTCAAATAGGGGAGCATATTGGTGCCAAGCCCCTGAATCGAGCAAGCCCAAGAAACATTTCGACTGTCACATACGGACGCGGATCATTTGACACTCGGCTAATTGTTGCTGACGCGATATTACGGTAAGTAGTCCGCTTCTGATGAAAGCGATCTCTTATTCGCTTTATCCGTTTGGATATACCTGGTGAAGAGAATATTCTATCGCGAACCTCATAATAATTGCGAAGCCTATCGTGAAAAGGCTTACGATATAATGGTTCTTACACTATTTCAATACAATTCAAAACTGTTTTTGGTTCTTTATTTATCAAAGTGATTGTTTTACAATCATGTAAGTTATTGTTCTTAACTGCTTAATCATTGTTTAAATTATTGGGTTTTAAAATAGAGATTTTGGGTGGAGTTACAAGAGGTGAAATCGTCTCAGGCACTTGCACTCCGGGTATAACTTTATGGATCGAACCCCCCCCGGTTTATGGGTTGTTCCTCTGCTCATTTTCCGAATTCCGATGCGCACCTTGGGCATGTTGGACTGTAAGTGTCCGGCAGTCCGCAACGGAAGCAAAATACATTTCTGGTTGTATTACCACAATCACGAAAATTGTGACCGCTTGCTTGGCAGTTCTAGCATTTACGTAGCTCAGGATTTTTCTGGATCGCTTCGATGCTACCAAGATGAGCGACTGTTAAGTCTGGCTGTGGTTCCTCTGCTACTTCACTCACAAAGCGTTTAGTTGGCGGCCGTTGAGCGCTTGGCATGAAGTCTGGTCTTTGTGAATTTGATACGAAATTTTGTCGTTGAGTGTCGAGTTTAGATTGCGATTTCTCTAAAGCACGACAATAGTGCACACGCGCTCAAGGGGTTTGTTATAGCCCTTTTAATGATAAGTCACAGCGCGAGCGATAGGAAGTTAGGAAGGAAGGGAAAGGAGGTGTCGATGAACATTGATCTTGAATGTTTGAAGATCAAAATGGCAAGGAAAAATTGTGCCAGGCAATCCATTCAACATTCGTGTTGTACGGCTAAAGAAAGAATCTCTATATTGCACGGTACGTCCGAAATTGGGCTCTAGTGTAAACTGATGAGCGTTCCTAGCAAGACGAGTATTACGGGGGAAATGTTTAAGGGGTGGAACGCAGCTGGCTACCTCGAGTGAGCATTTTTTGTAAAAGAATCTGTAAAATAAGGAAAGACATGAGACATTTCGACGATGTTCGAGTGACGGAAATGTTTCCATAATGCTTCTCTCTCCTATCAATTTTAACGCTTTTTTCTGAACTCTGTAGAGCAGGTGAAGAAAAGTTTGAGAAGCACCTGCCCAGAGATGGGAGTTATACTCGAGTTTAGGGCGTATAAACGATTTGTAAATTGTAGCCAGATCAGAAGGGGTGAAAAATTTCTTGCATCTATTAAGAAAGCCTAAGCATCTTGCAGCATTCTTGGCAATCTCAAGTATATGATCATTCCAACGAAGATTTTCACTGATACACATACCGAGTACTGATAGCTTTTCGGCCTCCTCGATGCAAGTACCATCATTGAGTTTATATACATAGAGGAATCACGAAACATTACGTTACTACGTCACTAGGTGGCACCAGGTACACCAAATCAAGATTTTATATTTTTGTAGATCTTTTATATTTTTTTGTGGAACCCATTGACTTGTGAAAAAAGCAAAACAAAAAATGAATGTGATTTCGAGGGGTTGGTATTTTTTTTATTACTTTTTCAAATTGTAGGTACCTAGATAGTATCGTTCATATTTGGTTTAAGGTCATGATTTTTTGTTGTTTATTTATTTTGCGTAGATTGCGATTCAATGTGTGCTTAAGTCACTATAAGAGCATAAGCTTAAGGGTAGAAATTGAAACTTGGACTTTATACAAATTCGGAAGGATTTAATTTTTTTTTTAACATATGTATAATAACATAAGTATGAAGGTATCCTAGATTCATATTTTCGGGTGAATTAAGCATATAGACAGATAAGGTACATACAATTTTTTTTTTTGAATATGTAGGTGTAGGTACCTATATCTGATTATATACAGGGTGATTCACGAGCGTTGTGCCAATAAGTTAGAGCATGTAGGTTGGGTTGAGACAAGAAAAAAATCGTATAGGAGGGGGGGTCTATTCCCCTCCGTTTAGCCGGGAGGGGCAATTTTCTAAAAACATGACTTAAATTTGAAAAAAAATTATTAAAAAATAACGGTAGCTCTTACAATGCCATGCTATACCTTTTTGTAAAGCCAAAAACTTGTTTTTTTTTTTGTAATTTTAAATGAAGTTTTTTTATTGAACCGTTTTCAAAATATTAATTTGGAAAAAAAAATTTAAAAAAATAATTTTAAAACTAATTTTTTTCAAAATTTTACGTAATTAGGCATTATTTTTGTTCTCAGCATTCAATACTTCAATGAATTTTAAATTTAAAACTGAAAATCGTTTGGTTTTATGACTTTTTGTTGCCAAGATATTGAAAAATAACCGAACCTACTTCTTCACAAAAACAAGAAAATCTAGCCATACTGGATGGCACAAGGTATCATTAAGCCATTTGTTTTCGTGTTTTTGTGAAGAAGTAGGTTCGGTTACTTTTGAATAGCTTGGCAAAAACAGTCATAGAGCCATACGGTTTTCAGTGTTGGATTTAAAATTAAAAGGAGCATTGAATTTGGAGTACAAAAATAATACGTAATTACGTAAAATTTTGAAAAAAATTTGTTTTAAAATTATTTTTTTTAAATTTTTTTCCAAATTTTGAGTTTGAAAATTAATATTTTGAAAACGGTTCAATAAAAAAACTTCATTTAAAATTACAATAAAAAAAACAAGTTTTTGGCTTTACAAAAAGATAAAGCATGGCATTGTAAGAGCTACCGTTATTTTTTAATAATTTGTTTTCAAATTTAAGTCATGTTTTTAGAAAATTGCCCCTCCCGGCTAAACGGAGGGGAATAGACCCCCCTCCCATAAGATTTTTTTTCTTGTCTCAACCCAACCTACACGCTCTAGCTTTTTGGCACAACGCTCGTGAATCACCCTGCATAGAACCCGTCTCTTCATTTGCATGGTACAAGCTAAACACTCGGTTTGGACCAATTTCAACGAAAGTTTCAAATATTTTATTACAAAAATCCTCATTTCAAAGCAATTTTTTTTTTCATTGCAAAGTTTCTCAAAATAGTTTTCCTCTATTTTGAACAATTTTTATAAAATTAATTTACGATCAATATACATAATGTACCTAATTGCAAAGTGAAATTAGTTTTCACTTTCTGCATTTTTGTTTATCCATTTCTTGACCGAGATTGTATATTTTTATGGAATACTTACTTACTTACTTATGTTGGCGCCACTGGAGCGTGGTACTCCAAGGCCTTGCTGAGAATGCCCCTCCAGCCGGCTCGATCTCTAGCCTGCTGTCTCCAATTTCGTACTCCAAGTTGACGGATGTCTCCCTCTACCTGGTCACTCCATCGAAGATGAGGTCTACCTTGGCTTCTGACTCCCTCGGGTTTGGCGTTGAAGACTTTACGAGCTGGAGCGTCGATGTCCATTCGCTCTACATGGCCCAGCCATCTTAGTCTTTGGATTCGAATTCTTCTGGCTAGGCTTATGTCGCTGTACAGCTCGTACAGTTCATTGTTATATCTTCTTCTCCAAACGTTGTTTTCGCGATTTACGCAGACAGGACCATAGATCGTACGCAGAACTTTTCTCTCGAAGACTCCAAGTGAATTTTCATCCGATTGGGATAGGGTCCATGCTTCTGCACCATATAGCAGGACCGGGATGATGAGTGTTTTGTACAGTGTCACCTTGGTTCTTCTCGATAGGGCTTTACTTCTCAATTGCTTACTCAGCCCAAAGAAACAGCGATTAGCAAGAGTTAGTCTGCGTTTGATTTCAGCGCTGATGTTGTTGCCTGTGTTTACAGCAGTGCCCAGGTAGACAAATTCACTGACTACCTCGAAGTTATACCTATCAATGGTTACGTTCTGACCAAGTCGGTGGTGGGATTGGACTTTTGTTGATGAAAGCATATACTTCGTCTTGTCCTCGTTTATTTTCAGCCCCATTCTGCTTGCTGCTGATTCCATAGTAGTGAAAGCACCGGTTACTGCTCGCTTTGTTCTTCCTATCACGTCTATGTCGTCAGCAAACCCAAGTAATTGTGTCGATCTATTGAAAATGGTGCCTGATGTACTGGCATGGGTGCTCCGTATTACATTTTCAAGCACAATATTAAAACAGCTGCACGACAGTGCGTCACCTTGTCTTAGCCCTCTGGTGGTTTCGAAGGTTTCAGTAGAGTCTCTACCAACTTGGACGGAACAGCGAGCATTCTCCAACGTCATCCTGATAAGGCGTATCAGTTTAGCAGGGATTCTAAAGTTAGACATGGCACGATACAGTTCAACTCTATTAACACTGTCGTAGGCGGCTTTAAAATCGACGAACAGGTGGTGGGTGTCGATGTTATACTCTTGGGTTTTCTCCAGGATCTGGCGTAATGTGAATATTTGGTCGGTGGTAGATTTTCCAGGTCTGAAGCCGCATTGGTAAGGACCTATCAGGTCGTCAGCAAACGGCTTGAGACGTTCACATAAAACGCTGGACAGGATCTTGTAGGCGATGTTTAAAAGGCTTATGCCTCTATAGTTGGCGCAGAGGAGGCGGTCTCCTTTTTTGTGAATCGGGCAGATGGTACTGAGATTCCACTCATCGGGCATACTTTCCTCCGACCATATTTTGCAGATGAGTTGGTGTATGCTCCTGACCAGGTCATCTCCAGCGTGTTTAAAAAGCTCCGCTTGAAGGCCATCACATCCAGCTGCCTTATTCATCTTTAGTCTGGTGATGGCTACTTTGATTTCATTTTGGTCGGGCGGGTGTAGTTCGTGGTCGTCATCTAGATTAACTGGAACAAGTTGATCTTGGGCGGGATCTTGGCTGTCATCGCCATTTAGCAACCGGTTAAAGTAGTCTCTCCAGATGGCTAACATCGCCTGCGTTTCCACTATGGTATTTCCATCCTGATCTTTGCAGGGCCCAGGGCGGCTTGTGAAACCGGATGTAGACTGTTTCACCTTTTTATAGAAGTTTCGTACCTCTTTTCTGCAAAAACATCTCTGCATCTCTTCGACTTCGCGTTGCTGGTGTTCTTTTTTCTTTCTCCTGAGTAGACGTTTCTCAACTTTCCTTCGCTCAACATAGAGATTTCTGGATGCTCTAGTATCTCTCTGGAGCCACGACTTGTATGCCTCCGTTTTGGCTTTGTTTGCCTGAGCACATTCGGAGTCGAACCAGGGGTTTCTGGGGGGTGGATGTGAGAAGCCCAATACCTCTGACGCAGCACTTCTTATGGCTTGTTGACATAGCTGCCATTGGTCTTCCGGGTTCATGTCATCAGTCGAAGGATTTCTCGCAAGCTCAAGGGATACGCGGTCGGCATAGGCAGCGGCGGTCTCTTCCGATTGAAGACGTCCAACATTGAATTTCCTAGGTGTAGTCGGTGTTCGCCTAAGAACTTCCATGGAGATCCGTACCCTAAGTTTTGCACCGACTAGGTAGTGGTCCGAATCGATGTTTGCTCCTCGGAAAGTACGGACATTCATAATGCTGGAGGAGTGTCTTCCATCAATCACAACATGGTCGATTTGGTTGCAGGTTCGACCATCTGGGGATCGCCATGTGCCCTTGTGGATGTCGGGACGTGGGAATCGCGTGCTGCTCAGCACCATGTTTTTTCCCGCTGCAAAATCGATGAGCCTGAGTCCGTTGTCGGAGGTGGTGTCGTGCAGGCTGTGTTTTCCGATCGTCATACCAAAGATGTCCTCTCTCCCAATTTTGGCATTGAAGTCTCCCAAAAGAATTTTAATGTCATGTTTTGGGCACTGCTCATATGTTTTGGCGAGGAGCTCGTAGAAACATTCTTTGGTAGCGTCGTCTTTCTCTTCTGTAGGGGCATGGGCGCTAATTAGGCTTATGTGGTGGAATTTGGCCTTAATGCGGATCGTTGTCACTCTCTCGCTGACTTCGCGAAAGCTCAAGACCTTTTGCCTAAGTCTTCCTCTGACAGCGAATCCGCACCCAAACAAGCGCGATCTCCCATCAAGGTGGCATTTCCCATAATAGAAATTACAGTCCTCCGTAATTCTCAGGCCCGGTCCATCCCATCGCATCTCCTGCAGGGCTGTTATATCAGCGTTGAGACTGGCGAGGGTCTCGGCTAGCTGTTCGGCTTTACGCGGCCTGTTTAGCGTACGCACATTCCATGTGCATATGCGTAAATCGTTGTCCGTTTTTCGTTTGCGGGGGGGGTCGTCAACATTTTTGGTTCTTTCATCCGAGGCATTTTCTGCGGTTTTCATCACAATCTAGTTTCCCTTTCATGACCGGCTTGTGAGGCCTGTGCATGACATAGATCTTTGTGGTGGTTGGATCTTCAGAGCGTATCTCTTTCTTCCTGCTCCTAGTTCCTGAGAAGATAACTCAGGTATCTACAACCTATGGATCCGATGGATCCAACGTTCGTCGTTAGTTCACCTTTCGGCTATCCAGCAGGCACCACTTGGAGGTGACGATACGATTTTGCCCACCAGATTTTTATGGAATACCCATACCTATTCCTTACGGTATTTTCTTTAAGTTGAGATAGCAAAAACGTAAATGCATACACAGACTCATACATATTTGTATAAAAAAATTTCGCAGCAAAGTAAAGGACAAGCATGGTGCGGGCTGAAGGGACATGGACAGACTCGCCTCACGTGACTGTGAGCTCACAGGTCGCAGGTATACCAATTTTTTTTAATTGTGTGTGTGAGTTTTGTGCCAATCCTTTAAAGGCTTTCTGGATATAGCAACCAGACAAAAATATCAGCACAAATAACAGGGAACCAAAAAAAAAAAACAAGAATTCACACAAAAACAAATGTACCTATCAATTTCAACTCCAGCCCATTATTGTTGTTTTGTGTTGGTAAGATACACACATGTTGATCGTTAAGGGAGGATGCAGGATAGCAGTCCACATCTGCTTGTCGATAATATATCCACATTCCACATGGAATCCAAAAATGGTTCGTGCTTATGCTAAATCATAACGCCACCTAAGTGACGAAGTAACGCACTATTCTGTTTTCAACGAGGTGGTTCCTCTATGTATATAAACTCAATGGTACCATTCATGGATAATGGCATAGGGGGTATGTTTAGCTTCAACGACAAAAGACAGCATTGAGTTTTCGACGCATTAAACTCCACACGATTTCTAGTACCCCAATTCACAATGCTGTTTAAATCGGAGTTTAACGAGCTTATCATACGATTTCGTTGTAATAACACGTCCGAAGGCGAAGGCCGTGAATTATCAAACGTATACGAAAAGCTGAGGGTTGAGTCGTCAGCAAAACAATTTAATGGATTAGAAGTCACAGACAAGAGATCATTTATAAAAATGAGAAAGAGAGTCGGAGACAGAACGGAGCCCTGGGGCACACCAGCATTTATTTTGTGGAGATCAGACTTGAAACCGTCTAATACAACTTGTATTGATCGGTACAGAAGATAGCTTCTAATCCAACGAATAAGAGTATCATCGATACCAAATGCACGCATTTTCGATAAAAGAGCTTCATGCCAAACTCTATCAAATGCCTTTGAAATATCAAGCGCAATAATCTTGCTTTCGCCAAAGCGATGCACAGATTTGTTCCACTGTTCGGTGAGATATGCCATCAGATCACCAGTGGAACGATTACTGCGAAAGCCGTATTGCCGGTCATTTAAAAGCTCCCGATCTTCGAGATATTTCTTGAGCTGACGATTTATCAGCGTTTCCATGACCTTGGAAAGAAGGGACGTAAGTGCAATTGGTCGGAAGGAGGAGGGGAGGAGGAGTCACCTTTTTTTGGGACGGGCTGGACAAATGCTGTTTTCCATCTACTAGGAAAGATTCCTGAACGATAGGAGCGATGAAAAAGCTTACGCAGTGGTTTTGCCAGCGATGAAGAACACTTCTTCAGAAGAATAGGGGGTATACCATCCGGGCCAGCGGATTTGTGTATATCAAGATCTTGAAGTACTCTTGCTACTGTACGAGTGCGGAAAAATATCTGTCCCATAGAAAAATTAACGTTCTCAAGTACAGGAGGGGCATTGTTGCTTGCAGGCAACGTAGAACTTGCAGCAAAATGAGCTGCGAGCATATTCGCCTTCTCTGAAGAGCTGACAATAGGTTCATCGTCGACGATGAGCGTTGGAACTGATGATGACGTTGAGTTCTTGACGTTTTTTACAAATGACCAGAAGTTTTTACTGCCTTTGGGACATTGCAGAATTTTTTGCCGTAACTTCTGATCATGTAAAAATTTCGTTTTGTGTATAACGGAGTTGCACGAGTTCCTAACTTGTTTGTGTTTCTTCCGATTTTCCTCAGTTGGGTTGGCTTTGTAGGATCGGAAGCTTACTTCTTTCAACCTGATAGCTTCTTTACACTCTTCGGAAACCCAAGACTTTTCTTTTGGTTTGATACATTTTGTTCTGTGAGGGACAAAAGTTCTCATTCCAAGAAAAATCACTTCTGTAATCATTTCAGCACTGGCATCAATGTCATTATCGAGGAAGCATAATGACCAGTTAAAGTTGCGAAAGAAATTATTCAGACCGTCCCAGTTGGCTTTCTCGTATTGCCAAACGGTCCTAGTGGGATTTTTTTCTTTAACTGGATGGTTGGAGATCGAGAAATTAGCTGAAATGACACAATGGTCCGAGGTGCCAAATGGAGAAGTTACTTTAATAGTATATTTATCAGGATGGGAAGTAAGGAACAAGTCAAGAGTATGGGCGGAATGCCCATCAACATCCGGTATACGAGTAGGCTCATCGACAAGCTGGGTAAGATGGTTATACTCAGCAAAGATCTCGGTATACCTTCCTTCGAGTGTTGTCTGGCCAGAATAACGGAGCCAACTTAAATTGTGTACATTGAAGTCGCCCGTAATCACGACTTCAGTGTGAGGACAATGGGAAACAATTCGGGAAATTGAATCTGACAAAACATCTAACTCATCACAAGTAGACATGCTGTCAAGATTCGGACTCCTGTAAAGAAAACAGTAATGAATGATATGCTTGCGGACAGTGAATTTGAGCCACAGGAAATTAAAGTTCGTATTAGAACAATGCCCATATTGGGGAAGGCTCTGGCAAGCAATATCATTCCTAACATAAACGACAAGACCATGGTGGGAAAAAAGTAATGGCACTAAGTTATATCCAAACAAACAAAATTCTGATAAATCAGTATTCTGTCCAACCTGGGTTTCACTTAATGCCAAAACAGCTGGCCTGTATTGCACAGTATGGGCGTACACAGAAAAGAAATTCTTTCTTAGCCCACGAACATTTGAATATACAACACAAAAATCACTTACCATTTTGAAAACTAAACACAAAAGATTCAACTTTGACGAAACTAATTTCAGCCGTGCAGTATAGGCCCATATTAATTCCAATTATAAACAAACTGTCCTAGGTGTTATGCCCATAAAACAATTTGCAAACGGGAATTAATATAGACAAAAAACACGAAAGAAATATACATCAAATGCTGCTCACCATCCAATGCAAAACCTCTTGCGATAAGCCTCACAAGAGGCTTGCATTGCATAGAAAGCAACTGTTATGGCTTATGGGTGGCGCGGGTGGAGAGGATGGGTATTGTTGGATGGTGTGCTGCGAATGAGCGAGGTTTGGTGTATTTTTTTTTCTTTTTATTTTCACTGGATTATTCTATTTTTTTTTTTTTTCTAGTTTTGGGTAACGGAAAGGGCTGAATTTAATGATCTCGACCAACTCTTTATCTGACCTGGGGACTTGCATCCTGGAATTGATGTGCAGAATGGCGTCATAAAAATCGTGAACGATTCGCCATTTTGCATCTCTCGGGCTGACAATTTCCTAAAAAGCTCCGTGTCTGTTTCCAAACTTCGGTACTGCTCAACTAAAGCTGCTTTGAGCGAGGCCTTCATAGTTTTCATAAACATCCAGAACCAGGATTCTACCGGTCCGGATACAAACTGGTAAAAATTCATTACTAATTCGTCCCACGGGACGTTGTTTGTGTACTTAATGCATTCCAGACGGAACAAGAAGTCGTCAACGGACATATTCTTGCCGTCGAACTTAAGTCCCCACTTGTGAAACTGTGGATACTTATTTATGGAAGTGGCATTGGATGGTGCTTGTCTCCGCGGAGATTGAAATGGAGGTGAATCATCCAGGTGGAATGCATTCATCCTCGACATAAATTCATCTACATTTGAACCGAGATCCATACTAGCTGGGTTTATATCTGCCGCTGGGTGATCTCTCCCTGGTTCATGGCCTAAAGACAATCGAGCTTCTAAATAATGCTCAATTGTCAACGGTACGGTATCTTGTCTTACTGCTGCTTTTCCTATAAGTACATTTAAGGCAACCACGCGTGCAGCGTTCTGGTTGGCAGCAGAAACTGGAGCAGAGTTCTTCTTTGAAGTGGAAGGCTGATTAGAAGGATCTCCGTCGGTAGGAGTAGGATTAGGCTTGTCGGATTTTCCTTGAATAAGGCGACTTGCTCAATAAGCTGCGCTTGACTGCGAGCTAAAGCTTCCTCCATAAACTGCCTTTCTTTAGTTCCATGAACGTAAATTGCTGCTGAAACTATATTCTGTATATAGGCTGAATGATCAGCTGCGTCTTTTCACCGTTGAAGCTCTGACGCATCAGCTTCTTCCTCTACTTGATCTCCATCTGGGTTGTTGACAGATTCGTTTTGGTCGTCGTTAACCGGTTCTTGGTTTCGACCTTCCCGGCCTCGACCTGGCTTATAATATGGGCTATACATTGGCGATTTTATTATAATATCCAAATACTGTGGATTGTAAGTACTCGTTATTTGTACTTTTCTGGCCTTCCCGCTCATCAACTGTGATAACTAACGGACGGACAAACGCGATAATTCAAAAATTTAAAAAAAAAATTGTTAATATTAGTAAATCGTGAGAAATCCTCAAACGATCTCTAATAGCACATATACGAAAATATCGTCTTCAAAAATTCAAGAAAAATAAACCTAAAGGTTTGGTGTATAATTCTTAAGTGGGTGTGGAATCGTCTCAAGTTCTCGCTTGAAGACGTTTTCTACAATATGTAACTTCAATGATCCTAAAAAAATATATATTTGGATAATACTCTAATGTTTCACTATGTTTCAAAACTTAATACCTAAATGGTATATATACTTAATGATGTATATGCTTATATCTGTAAGTGAATAAACTAAATTCGATAAACTGACTTTCAAATTTTTTCAAATAATCTTACTTGAAATTTATTATTTCTGCTAAACTTCAAAAATCCTTAACTTGAACTTATTTTAATAACGCTTAAAGTATTCTTAGTTCAGAATATAAACTAGATAATACTTTTCAAATAAACTTGACCTAAAAATAAACAATACTACCAATATTTCCGTAATCTCAAAAACTGTAATTCTCAAAACTGTATTCCTCAAAAACTATAATTTCTCAAAACTTAACTTCACAATAGTTAGTTGGTTACGTCCCCAAACTAACTAAAGGCTCTATATTAAAAAAGCTAAACTGCAAAACTTTCTCAAAAACTATAACCTCAAAAATATCGCAAAAATATCTCAAATACTGAATATTTAATAAAACTTTAAACTCTAAATTGACTTTATCTTCATAAACTGTTTCGGAAGTGGATACCTCCTCTCCAAAAACAAAGTGTGTGTGTGTGTTACTTCATCAGACTCGCTACTAGTCTAAACTCAAAAAAAATGTTTGTTGTACTTGGTCTATTTACAATACGGTACTCTCGATAAAAATTTTTGAACGTGAAAAATTGTTCTGAACCAGTGATATGTTCCTTACGCTACTACAGACGTACGTCAGGTAATATACACCAACGACCGGTTAGCGCCTCGTAACAAACACTTACTTCAATACAACTGACATACAAAAAAATCCTTCAAATATCTTAGACTTGAATGGGAATGAAATTAGAGTTTTTCAAACGTTTGACGAAAATTAGACAAAATATCAGCGGGTGACCAGCTTCTGCAGCTGACGTGTGTCGGGTATAAACTCCAACCACCTGTCAGAAGACCTGCTCATCCTACAAAAACGTTGTCTGTTCCCTGAATATCGTTGAGGTATTCCCACATCCCTGCTACTGACGATTGAGCTGAACATATCACGCTCGATCCGGACAAGAATCGAAGTTGTACCGTCAACGAGAGGTAGAGGACCAAAAGATAGACCTAATGCGCTGGACAAAATAGCGCCTAATCTTTAAGCCTCGATGTTGTTCCTCTATCCAAAGAAACAGTCAACGTTTATCTAAAAAAAACAAACACAAAAAATTTCTGAAAAACAAAGTTTTTCAAAAAAAAAGAAACTCAACTTTTCCTTAAAATAACTGCGAATCGACCTAACTTAGCGTGAATTCTAATCTCTCTTCGGGAGCCCCACGTTGGACGCCATCTGTAACGTATTAAATAAAATTTGAAGAGAAAATACATATTCTAATAGTTTTCGATTACGTCAGCCCACCTTCTATGTGACAGACGTCAAGAGACATCAGCCACACTTCGAGCGCCATCTATAACGTAAATATCAAAATATGGTTAATTGAAAAGTGATTACGGAAAAAGGAAAATTATATGACAAGTGGAAATAACTGACGCATGACATACCCCAGGCTCCCTACCAAATGACAAGAGGTACCAACACCTCTTCTCATCCTGAACGCCATCTGTGATACCAATGAATTATTATTCTTTTGTTTGAATGTGTAGCCGAGCATTGGGTACTATACAGCAGCGAGCAGACACCGTTGTTCATCGAGATCCGACTATCGAAATACCACAGGACCATGAGATTAGGAATGTCGCTTCAATTCTCTAGCCCAGACACACTCACCCCTTTGCGGTTACCAATACTCGACTATCACTCCGTTCTCTCACACCCTTTTCACACTTCTCCATCAAACCATCCCAAATTACAGAAGCGTGGGCCGCCCATCAATCTTCCATAGGTGCTGATAATAAATCCAAATGAAACAGCCTAGAGGATATATGATGATCTGCTCACGCCTATCAGCTATAGGCATACGATGTTGAATTATATAGCATTGTTGTAACCTAGCTAACACCTACAAAGCACAATCTCTACTCAAATCCCTCAATAAATACCTACGACTCCAATGCTTAATTACTCTATAACACTAGAAAACCCCGAAGACGTTACTCCAGAATGCACCCTATACTCTAGCTATTGTTATTCTTCTCTGTATCAATGGGACGAAAGCAACCCAATGCCGGCAACACCCCTTCGCGTCAACTGTTAAATACAACGGCTGAAGCGAATGGTATGCGACAACGCTGGGTTGTGGTTGATATCGACCGTCGTGGGGTCGGCAGCACCATAGCCATGACTAGCTCAGCCAGGCCGTGGGCTCTTGCTCCAGGATCTGCAAAACCGATGTAACATTCAATTTTTCTCTACCGACCGTTGAACTCGTGATGGATGAATTTGAATATTAATGTTCATTCTATTAGGGCTCTCTCAACAATTGAAGAAAGAGTCAAACTCGCTATCAGTAAAGGAATCGATCGCGCTTGAACCCCCTATATCTAAAAGAACGTTATGTGGAAAAGTGTTGATATAAAACCCCTATCAAACCTAAGACAACGTACACGTACGTTTGAAAAGAGCGAAACACCGATGTTAAAGTTCTGTCTGTCTAAGACTTTAACTCTTTAGGAATCTTATGTCTAAAAACTAATCTAAATGTTTTATTATATGTTGTTTGGATCTAATATTAAAGATCTGGCTCTTTATTTGCGTTATCGACTTAGCCAAAGCTAAAGAATGAACGAAGTGTTCACACATATAACAGTTTCACCTTGAAAACTATTCTCGACTTCCTGTCGTTGTAATAAAATTCAAAAAGTATGTATCCGCGTGTGGATAAACTGTTTCGTAAAAGGAAAGCTATATAAGTGACGCTATATCTGAATTCGCTCGCTTTTCGTAAGCTTTATACGCGGTGAATTTTTCAAAAGTTCGCGAGTAAGTGTACGTTAAAAATAAAAAAATATATAAAAGTGAAAAAAAGGACGATATCTATACGCGATATGTAGACAATGGGCTGTAACCTAGTCTTTATTTACCCTCATTATCAAATCTACTGTTCTAATATGGAACCGTGTCCAGAACAGAGTATTTGTAAACACGAGATAAAAGATGTAAAATCAAAAATATATTTTGTATAATAACTTTGAGCGATACGTCCAAATTTGGAACTAGGATACAAATTGGGATCACTTAAGTGATAGGTAGTTTATAGAATGATTAAATCAAGAAATATTTCAAAAATAGTTGCTGATGTTATTGTATCGAATCGCATGAGTTCTGGTAACTCTGCATTCGATGGTCACTCGAGTATAAGAAGATAAAATTAAACGTAAATAAAACTTTACGTAAGAACTTAACGAAAGAGTGCTTGTTCTGCGAACAAGCACGAGTGAGAGTTAGTCTTAAGCAGGATTTTGAACCGAGAAGGAATAAACGTGCTAATAAGTGGTTTTTATAACATTTTTCCACTCTAAATTATCGTGTTTTATTTCTTTCCACATATTTATTAATTGATATTATACAGTCCATTTGAGCTACGATACATTGGTCCATGTCGAGCGTCGGATATTGTGCCAGTGACGGTATGGTGCAGGCTTCCTTTACAAAAAAAAAAAAAAAAAAATAAGTGCAGTGATTGATTGTGGTTCGTTTTAAAACGAACAAAATATTGTGAATAATAAAATTGTGCTCAATTGTGTCACAAAAATTAAAGTGTGCGCAGCAGTTCGTCGCGAGCGACAGGAGTATGGACAGGAAACTGTGTGTGTATCATCAGCAGGCAATGTGCAAAACGGTACTTCATTATATAATAATGATCAATATGTACCAACCAGAATGTAAGTAGATCAATATAAATTGTTGTTGTTTTTCCCCTTTTTCAAACGGCGGCGACCGATGAAAATTCTTCGTCAAGACTCAAGAGAACAGGAGCAGGTAAGAATGTACGTATTCTCTCCTCAGAGCAAGAATACACACACACTTACGAGTTACGATTACGACTCATGTCATGAGCAGCGAGCCGGAGTGAAGAAATATACGCAATCGCATACACAAAACACATTTCGTGTGTATGCGCAACTGTGACAAAGAGAAGGAGAAGAATGACAAATTTCGTCATTTGAAAAAAAAACAACAAGAGCGGTCTTTCGAAAGAAAGAAAATTAAAAAAAAACTACAAACAATGACAACAATATCTATACAATAATAATATTCACATATTTACATTTTAAATAACATTTATTTAAAGCAAAAAGGATGAGCTGAAATATAGTCCTTAAACAGGACAAAGTATTTTTTTATTGTTAAGAAGTGCAAATATTTGATTGTGTGAATGGTGGTGGTTTTTTTGGATTATTTGCAACGGAGCAGGTTTCTTTTTTCTCTTATCTTTTCCCGTTGCATTGAATGTGCCCCGATGTATGTGTGCAGTGTCAAAGCACATATGTGCGAGTTACCAAACATGAGAGAGCAGGTATGAAGGAGGAACTTGAGTGCAATTGCACCAGTTGCCATGAACAAATTATTATTAATAAAAAGGACACATAGCTGGGCAGGAAAAAACTCAAAGCACGACGGTGCTAGTTTTTAGAGAAGGAAAGCTTGCAAGCGGCAGGAATAAAATATTTTAAATTCAAAAAGAATAAATATTTTTAAAGCAGGAAAATGAGCCACAAAAGAATTTCGCTTCTCGATGCAACATAAATTTCTTATAATAAACTATATTTGCAACGACAAAAGCAGCAACAACTAGCCGACCTTTTTTTTAATTATATCTACTATTTATTTTATTTTATTTTTGCATACTGGGAATTTTAGTACCTACTGCAAACTATTATTTATTTATGTATCTGCATATTGGGAAATTGAAGTACCTACTGCAAACGAGTATCTCTTTCATTTTCAGGGTAGGACATTTTTGAGTCATCATTTCTAATGCAATACGATTTTATATATTTACAGAAAAGAGCAGCGAATAAAAAAGATTGACAACCAGCAGGAGAAAAATGACCAATATGTATTGGATGCTGGTGTATTTTCAGTGAGCAGGATGCTTGCCTTTATGAAATCTCCAGATTTTGGAATTTGTACGATGGCAGCAGCGCAGGTCAGAAGCCTGGTCGCAGGTCAAGATCAGTGAGAGCAGGATTGCGTTGGCCGACGATATGTTGGTCAACTTGGAGATACAACGCAGGATTGCTGGAGCGGAAGAAAATTACTTTGCTGCCCACGCAGTGTTGCAGGAAAAGCTAAAACAAATGGCTCCAAGAACACGCATAGCAGGCATACCAGGTAGAGCAGAACAGGCATTGAGCGGAGCGATGGCAGGAAATTTGAGCAGCCGTTGTCACAACTTCAGGCGCATTCGAATTTGAGCAGGTATGAGGACATGCGAGCAGGTGGCAGTAATGCCCGAAGAGCAGGAGCACCAGGTGACAAGAGGCTGTTGCCTTGCCACTCGTGCAAATTTCTGAATTATCCAATGTGACGTTGTCCAGAGTTTGCAGTACTGAGCATTCGTGCTAAGCAGGATCTCGTGAAGGAAAAGGCACTTTGCCCCAATTGTCTTAAGACGTGCCATGCCCCAAAAGACTGCTTCCAAGGGCCGTGTTGTCGATGCCCCGGGAAGCAAATGCAAAATAGTGCTACGAAAGAGATTGGGAAGGGTGCAGAAACTGTTCTATATGCGCAGGAAAAGTGAAAGAAGAGAAGGAGCCAGACAAGCGAAAATAAGCAAGAGGCAGATTGACTAATTATGCCTCCCAGGAAACGCCCTCGGTTGGAGAAGGGCAGGACGGAAGAAGTAGCAGGAACACCAGGAAGAGGGAAAGCAGGATGTGATTTGGAAGAGGTGATGTCCTGGGGGTATTTTAAGAGAGCTAGGCGTTTGCCATCTAAAAACAAAAATAAAAATATGATTAAAATTTATTTCGTCTTTTTATGTCTTTTAATTATAATGAGCAAGAGCACGAGAGAGTTACTTTGATGCCTACGGCACAAGTAAGAATCGAGATGGATAGGAGGATGTATGGGCCGGTAAGAGCACTTTTTAGATACGGGCGCACAGCCCAATCTGGTTTTAGTAGAGCAGGACTTTAATATTCTTCCTAAGCAGGTTAATTGGCTACCAGTAGAGCCAACACACAACTTGAAATCGACACGGGTGAGCATTGCTACAGCATTTCTTGCTGAATCACATTATTGGAAAGCAGGTCCTGTAGATTTATTGCAGGTTCATAGCAGAAGCATTTGCTTCTGCCTTAGAGCATCGACGAGGTGGTGTCCTTGAGATGGAAACTGTTTTCGGCAGATTAATATTGGTAGAGTATGGTAATGAGAACGATAGCATGAACAATGAGCAGGTGTCGCAGGCAGTGCCCATGGATAATAATCAACTTCATGAATCGCTTCATCGTTTTTGGTATAAACGGTTAAAATGACATAGAGATGTCGTTGAGCAGGTCAAAAGAGCAGGAGGAGCAGGTGGAGCAAAATTTCATCAAAACAAATTCACGTGATGATTTTGGCAGGTTTGTTGTGACGATTCCTTTGAAGGAAGCAGTGAAAGAGCTTGGAAGTTCAGACCTTACAGCTAAGCGTAAGTTTTTTGCTTTGGAGAGAAGGTTGGCAGGAGATCCTGAGTTTAAACAAAGTACCAGGAGTTTATGAGAGAACATAAAGACGCAGGACATATGACACCAGTGACTAGCACAGTGCATGGCAAAACCATATACCACATCATTGCGTCACCAAAAAGTTAAGGGTCGTATTTGATGCGAGCTGCAGGACAAATAAAGATACTTCAGTAAATGAAGTGCAATTGCTTGGAGAAAACTTACAGAAGGATCTGCACGAAATTTCAATGCGCTTCCGCAGGCATCGTGTCGCTTTTACTGCTGATATTAAAATGATGTGCAGAATGGTGAAGGTGGCGAAGGAACAATGGGATTTGCAGCGTATATTCTGGAGAGAAAACCCGCAGGACGATTTGAGAGAATATTGGCTGACAGTAGTCACCTATGGTATGACCTCATCAGCTTATAATACTGTACAATGTGCAAGGGAGGCAGGAGTTTCCAGAAGCAGCAAAGACAACTAAGCAGGAATTTTATATGGATGACTGAACTACAGGTGCTGATTCCGAAGAGAAGGCGATCAAGTTATCAAAAGATATCGATCATGTTTGGAGAGGGCCAGGTTTTGAGCTTAGAAAATGGAAATCCAATTCCAAAGCTCTAGTGAAGGACAAAAACTATGAAGTACAGGAGTCAATAATGTTCCAGGATGATGAGAAAACGTCAGTTTTGGGCTTGAAGTGGCTACTTGGAAGGATCAATTCACGTTTGTGGTAAAAACACCGGACACTCAGCAGGCAATAACCAAGAGAAGCGTAGTGAGCTGTGTTGACTCCCCAGAGAGAAAATAAGAGATGGAGAGATTTCTGGCAGGAAATAAAATATTTAGAGAACGTGAACATTTGGAGATGGATAGGTACTTCAGAAGAAGTACGAAAAGAGCTACATGGATGCTCGGATGCTTCTGAGAGGACATATGGAGCAGCGATTTATCTGAGAACGATACGTACGGCAGGATTACAGCAGATCTCATCACTGCAAGGACACGGGTTGCACCACTTACAACGTTGGCAATACAGCGCTTAGAGCAAGCAGCAGCGGAGCTATTGGGACGGTTAAATGCAAACGTCATTAAAACAATGGAATGGGAAGGTATCGGGTATGATCTTTGGACAGATTCACTCGTAGCGCGGCATTGGATAAGTAAATCACCATGCAATTTAAAAACGTTTGTAGCGAATAGAGTCTCTCTATACAAACAAATACCGAAGTCAAAAGGTGGAGACATGTTGGAACGAAAGATAACCCGGCTGATATTCTAAGAAGAGGAATAAAGCCATTTAGCATTGGTTGATAACAAGTTGTGGTTGCATGGGCCGGAATGGTTGGCAAAACCTCGGTCGAGCTGGTCATCTGAAAAGTTTGTGCCAAATGTTTCAGATGGGGGGAGGGATGAGATGAAGATTTTCGTGATAACAAAATTTACAGAGCCCTTATTTATTTATGTGAAGTACTGGAGAAGGAGTATTGCATTGATTGAATACACGTCTACATTAGAGAAGGTGATTAATGTAATCAGCTATATAATGAAAAGCAAAAATAAAGGAACGAAAAGAATATGAAGAGATAGATGGAAAGAGATGGAGACGTTCTGTACGTCAAGTGAAAAGAAGAAATAGAGCAGGTGAGAGTGCAGGAGATATAGCATTACTTGGCCAACCATCTGAAGAGAGGCTGAAATCAATCGGTCACCTGTTGACAAAAGAGCAGGAAAAGTATTTTGCGAAGGAAATCATTTGTATAGAGAAGGACAGGTGTTTTCCTGAAAAGAGCAGGATAGAATCCTTAAAGCCAATCTTAGATGGTGAAAAGATTCTGAGAGTAGCAGGGAGATTGGAAAGAGCAGAGATGGGATACGAGAGAAGGCATCCAGCTATCGTGCCAAATGGTTCTCGATTGGCTTGGTTGATCATGTATAATGCGCATACAGCAACGAATCATGGAGCAGTGCAGGTCATGATGCAGGAGATTCGTCAGAGATTCTGAATTCCGAAGTTTCGAAGTCAGCTGAGGAATTACTTACATAAGTGCTTGGTTTGCGTGCGTTATAATCAACTTTTTGAGATGCAATTGATGGCTGATTTGCCATCAGAGAGAGCAACAGCAGGGAAGGCTTTTCTACACACAGGGGTAGACTATATGCAGGTCCATTCAAAATAAAGATGATCGACAGAGCAGGTGAGCAAATAATAAGACAGAAATGTTGGGTTTCCGTCCTTGTTAGCCTTAAAACTAGTGCAGTGCATATAGATTTGGTATCAAATCTGACGTCAGTGGCGTTCATTGCTTGTTTCGAAAGATTCATAGCAAGAAGGGGCAGGTGTGGAAGGACAATGGTACATCATTTGTCGGTGCAGCGAAGGAATTGCAGAAAGCCAAAGAGCGTTGGTTAGTGAAGGACACATTTGAACACTTTAGTTTGAAAGAGACGGATTGGAAGTTTATGACTCCTGAGGCACCACATCAAGGTGGGATATACGAAGCAGCGGTAAAGTCGATGAAATATCATTTGACGATAATTGTTGGAGCGAAGGTTTTGGCATATGAGCAGGTTTTGAAATTAATAACTGGGATAGAAGCCATCTTGAATTCAAGACCGCTACATTCACTAAGCGATGATCCTGATGATTTACAGGCGTTAACGCCGGGACATTTTGGTTGGTGAACCGCTTGTTTTACCGTTACCGTTTATAACCAATGGGATGCCAAATACCAAGGGCATACAATTGTGGAAGGAGCGCAAGTGTATGCTTGCACACTTCTGGAGCAGATATAAGGAAGAGTACTTATCTACTCTACACGAGAGAAAGAAATGGTGAAAGGAGAAATATGGCTTGACAGAAGGACAACTCTGCATAATCAGGAAAGAAAATTTCCCATATCGGCGTGGGCGATGGCACAGATATTAAGACTATTACCAGGCAGGGATGGACTCATAAGAAGCGTGGTTCTGCAAACAGCGAGCAATCAACTTACGAGACCAGTACATACGATCTGCATCTTACCAATCAAGGAGCTGGAATGATTATTATATTAGAATACATTTTTATTGAGCCAAGATATATGTATGTAAAATAAAAGCGAAAGGGATGGAAAACCATAAGTTTTCGCCGGGACTGTATCGAATCGCATGAGTTCTGGTAACTCTGCATTCGATGGTCACTCGAGTATAAGAAGATAAAATTAAACGTAAATAAAACTTTACGTAAGAACTTAACGAAAGAGTGCTTGTTCTGCGAATATAACATTTTTCCACTCTAAATTATCGTGTTTTATTTCTTTCCACATATTTATTAATTGATATTATACAGTCCATTTGAGCTACGATACAGTTATGTATCATAAGCGTATGTAAGCTTATGCTGCTTCAGTGGTGCACCGCTGGAGAGCTGAAATTTCCTAATAAATAGTAAGCAATTAGACTACCAACTACATAGCATAATGATTAATTAACGGACCAATCACTCTATATACATTCCATACACCTTGTCATAAAATACAAGACACACATAAGCAAAATGGATTAGGACATTCACAAACACCGTTCAGGTGGATAGTATGGAAGAGAGTACTCGACGACTCCAAATTCGGATATTGTTAAAGGAAGTGAAAATTCTTTTTCACAGCCGGAAGCGTTGATCGTTAAACTGTAACGATACGTTACAGATTCGCCTATCATCCTAATAATAACCGCTACCCACCAAAGAAAATACCTGTAATAAACCTAGTTACACACATGAAAACCTGGAACTCCTGATTGACCGCACTGAGTTTTTGATACAAAAGCAAAAACATTCATAAGCACGGCAACAAGCGACATGCGGTGCTCCTAGCACCATGCCGGCAGCAAAGATTGATGCCAACTGATCTTATCATTATCATTAACTGATTAGAAGATGACCAGAAGAATAATTCCACCACGTATTCCAGCAGCCAATCACATCAAAGTACAACGAGGTGAAAATCAACCACGATCGTTTATTTTAAATCGAAGCCCACACAGGGTAAGGCATAGTTGACACGATCAATAAGCTCGGTGGTGAGTTCCGAGAAAATCTATTTTACATCTGCCACCTCCCCTCCCCTTTTGCACCACGACTCCAATCAATACGAATAGCATGTGTAATCAGGGACAGGTTAGTTCAGTGGTAAAAATGTAAACCAGAATTATATGAAACCGCCGTCTGACCGAAACCCCCCTCACCTAAATCAAAGCAACTAAATCACACTTGATGGTTACAGCACGGTGGGGCTAAGTTGAACTAATAGATAAGAGACGATAGTGAGAAGGGTGTCATATGGGAACAAACGGCTAACTAAAGCGCGGGGTAGCTAACTAAGAAAATTTAACTTCACACATAAAAGTCACATTTTCTCTGTGCCGGTATTGAATAAAAGAAGGCCAAATGGGTGACCAAAATCAAGTTGAAACCAAGTTGAAACCAAGTTGAAACCGAGTTGAAACCGAGTTGAAATCGAGTTAAGATCAGAATTTAGAAACCAGAAATACCTAGAAATAAAGAGTTTAAGTCAGCAGTTAAAGGGAAGCTGACGTCAAACCAGACCGTAACCAGGGACCAGTAACAATAAGAGGTGAACAAACAAGGCTTCCCCCCACCAGTGGTAAGGGGTCTTGAACTAAATTGAAATTCTAAAGCCGGGTAACACCGTTGATAAGCCAGTGTATACGTACGACTGTGGATAAACCAGTGTATACGTACACTGCTGATAGCCAGAGTATACGTACTCTGTTGATAAGCCAGCGTATACGTACGACTATGGATAAACCAGTGTATACGTACACTGTTGATAGCTGGAGTATACGTACTCTATTGATAAGCCAGCGTATACGTATGACTGTCGATGAGCCAGTGTATACGTGCACTGTTGATAGCCAGAGTATACGTACTCTGTTGATAAGCCAGAGTATACGTACTCTGTTGATAAGCCGGTGTACACGTACACTGTTGATAGCCAGGGAACCATAGAAGACAACCAACTTACAAAGACGATTGGAGGAAGGGCTAGATTACGAGGCCAAGCAGAAACTCAAAACTACGACTACGCTGGACCTGTAACGACGGAAGATCGGATATCAAGCAAATGTTACCATAATTATAAATTTTGTGAAATTATCGTATTAATAATAAATATAAAATAGACCCATAAACAAAGTTTAGTGCTTTATTTGGATTCCGGCGAGCTTACCTCAGCCTTTGAAATCAAAGCACATTACAATACACTATGCTTAATAATCCGTAACGTGATTGACGCTTTCAACATATGTCTATTATCAAGACACGAAAGTGATACCGAAACCAATATGATCTTCTTGTTAAATCAATACGGACACGATGAAAACAAACTTTTCGATCAATAAGAACAACTAATTTTTGAAAAATTTGGTCAAACCTAAAAAATTTGGACTAAAACTGGAAAAACCGATATACGGAAGATAACGTAAAGAAACCTTTAATATTTAAAATTAAGATGTCATCTTTTGGGTGTTATCAATGATACAAATGTCCACTTATGGCCAAATTAATAATATTGTTAAAACCAATTTCCGCTATTATCATGTGTTTAGCCAAAAACTAAAAATGCAGTTTTCTTTGAAGTATTCTATTATGTTACATACAAAGTTTCATAAAAATCGGGGGAGCCTTTTTTGAGTAAATTAGAAAAAACGAAAAAATTGGCCAACATCTAATGGCTCTATGTATAGGAACCACCATTTAAAAAAAAGAAACTGAAAAAAATCAATGCCATCTGATCATCTGATAGGAAGCTGAAAGAAACATTACCAAACAAAGTTTGAGTGAATTTGTTGCAACCGTTAACAACTTATGGCCATTTGAAAAAAAGCCGTTAAGAGCAGATCTCCGCTCTTTGCATTTTTAGCCAAAACCTGTAATCGCAGTTCTCTTAAAAACACTAAAAGAACATAAGCGAGAGCTACAGTACGTTTGCAACGAACTGTTGGATACCCTATTCCTTATATTTTTGTGTGTGTATGCGTCTGCCTCCCGTAGCCAGCCGATGTTTCAGTTTCAGAAACAAAATTCTTCTTTAGCAGACAGAAAAAAATTCAATAACATTAATTTTGTGTGGTGTGAAGTTCAATTAGTGCTGGCAAAATAAAAAAAGGCGTGCGCCACGCCCAAAGTTAAAACTTTTTATTGCCAAGGCAATTGGTATGTGGTATGAGCTCAGTGACATTCAATTTTATTCTTGCAGATCGATTTGAACGAAACAAGACAAAACTTAAATTTTTAAAAATTTGATTTTGAATGGAAATAGCGATTATGGGTGTTTTTAACAATTCTTGGACCACACTCTGCTACGTAACCAAGGAATATAAATCTAAGTGTTCATCTTTCTACTTCAAAACTGCGACCGATAGTTAAAAAACGTTAAAAAATTAATGCCTTATACAACTTTTGACAGAAACGCCCCTAAAAAGTGGGCGTGTCTTAAAAATTTGAAGCACTAACTGAGCTTTGATCAGTATTTAGGCATATGTGTAAAACTACAGCTGAATCGAGTAGTTTTTAAACAATCTTACCTGAACAAAGGTATTTTATCAAAATCACGCCTTCAAAAGTGGGCGTATTGAAAAAATTTACACAAGAAAATGTAGAAATATATTTTTCATAAACCGAACGGAAGGGAAAAAGGTTTAAATTAAATATTGGTAGTACCTTAAATTTTTAAAACTACGTTTTTCGTTCTTTCATGAAAAGTGGGCGAAAGCCACGCCCAAAACTCAAAAATTTCTTTTCATACACAAACGATTTAGTTTCTACTAAGAGACGCCAAATTTTGGCTTGCGGATTCATTATAAATACCGTTTATTTACAAAAACAAATGTTTAATAGTTTCTATTGAAAAGTGGGCGTCAGCCACGCCCAAAATCAAATTTATTGATTTCATACACAAGATGTTTATGTGCAAGTAATACCCACAAAATGTTATGTTTTTCTCTCTAATATAACATTTGTTATTTTATAAAAACAATATTGATGGTTTTGTATGAAAAATGGGCGTCAGCCACGCCCAAACTGAAATATTTTTATTAAATTGGAGGAAAGTTTACTTAAAGCTTGCGTGTGCAAAATTTAAGCGTTATGGTTTTATTGTAACTGTACAAAAAACATAATTTAATTTTACCAAATTGAGGTTGTTCAACAAAAATGGCGATTGTGGGCGTTTTTGTGGGCGGAATTTACTGGTTCAAGAACTTAGCCTTACTCTTGAACCAAAGATTATATGTACCAAATTTCAGCTTTCTAACTCAAAAATTGCGACCTCTAGAGAGTATACATACGGACGGACGGACGGACGGACGGACGGACGGACGGACGGACGGACGGACGGACGGACGGACGGACATGGCTTAATCGACTAGGCTTTTGATTCTGAGTCAGAATATATATACTTTTCCATACCTAACGGTATTATTTCTCTATGTTACAAACTCCACACCAAATACAATATACCCATTCTATGGAATAGGGTATAAATATAACACACAAAGTTAAATCAAAATCGTTAGAGCCATTTTCGAGCAAATTAGAAAAAACCAAAAAAAGTTGGCTAAAACTCAACGGCTCGTTGTATGGGAGCTACCAGTTAGAAAGGCTTCACTGAAAAATGTATAAAGCCATCCTATAGAACACTATAAAGAACGATGCCGAACGAAGTTTGAGTCAATTCAATCAAGCCAATGCGAACTTGTGGCCATTTGAACAAAGCCGTTTAAACCTGCTTTTTGTTACGACCATTTAAGCCAAAAACAAAAAACGCTACTTTCTTAGTAATAACTTAGGTAAGTTAAATTCTGAGTTTAATCAAAATCGTTAGAGCCGTTTTCGAACAAATCCAAAATGAAAAAACCGTTACATGAAAGGTACCAGTTTGAGCCGGGCTAAAACGAACCAAAAAAAACCTCGACCACCGTTTTTCTTCAAGCTGCTATATACCAAGTTTGAAGAAAATCCGTCAAGCCGTTTAGGCTGTAGCATGACGTGAAAAAGTGCACATCCGCACATCCGCACAGACGCACAGACAGACCGACGGACGGTATGGCGAAAACCACTTTTTTGGGCTCCTCTATCATCGTAATGTCATGCTAAACGCCCTCATACCCTGTCGGTGTACGAGCGCGGTGCACCACTGAAGCAGCATAAGCTTAGATACGCTTATGATACATAACATCAGCAACTATTTTTGAAATATTTCTTGATTTAATCATTCTATAAACTACCTATCACTTAAGTGATCCCAATTTGTATCCTAGTTCCAAATTTGGACGTATCGCTCAAAGTTATTATACAAAATATATTTTTGATTTTACATCTTTTATCTCGTGTTTACAAATACTCTGTTCTGGACACGGTTCCATATTAGAACAGTAGATTTGATAATGAGGGTAAATAAAGACTAGGTTACAGCCCATTGTCTACAATAGATAGATATCGTCCTTTTTTTCACTTTTATATATTTTTTTATTTTTAACGTACACTTACTCGCGAACTTTTGAAAAATTCACCGCGTATAACGCTTACGAAAAGCGAGCGAATTCAGATATAGCGTCACTTATATAGCTTTCCTTTTACGAAACAGTTTATCCACACGCGGATACATACTTTTTGAATTTTATTACAACGACAAGAAGTCGAGAATAGTTTTCAAGGTGAAACTGTTATATGTGTGAACACTTCGTTCATTCTTTAGCTTTGGCTAAGTCGATAACGCAAATAAAGAGCCAGATCTTTAATATTAGATCCAAACAACATATAATAAAACATTTAGATTAGTTTTTAGACATAAGATTCCTAAAGAGTTAAAGTCTTAGACAGACAGAACTTTAACATCGGTGTTTCGCTCTTTTCAAACGTACGTGTACGTTGTCTTAGGTTTGATAGGGGGTTTTATATCAACACTTTTCCACATAACGTTCTTTTAGATATAGGGGGTTCAAGCGCGATCGATTCCTTTACTGATAGCGAGTTTGACTCTTTCTTCAATTGTTGAGAGAACATTAATATTCAAATTCATCCATCACGAGTTCAACGGTCGGTAGAGAAAAATTGAATGTTACATCGGTTTTGCAGATCCTGGAGCAAGAGCCCACGGCCTGGCTGAGCTAGTCATGGCTATGGTGCTGCCGACCCCACGACGGTCGATATCAACCACAACCCAGCGTTGTCGCATACCATTCGCTTCAGCCGTTGTATTTAACAGTTGACGCGAAGGGGTGTTGCCGGCATTGGGTTGCTTTCGTCCCATTGATACAGAGAAGAATAACAATAGCTAGAGTATAGGGTGCATTCTGGAGTAACGTCTTCGGGGTTTTCTAGTGTTATAGAGTAATTAAGCATTGGAGTCGTAGGTATTTATTGAGGGATTTGAGTAGAGATTGTGCTTTGTAGGTGTTAGCTAGGTTACAACAATGCTATATAATTCAACATTGTATGCCTATAGCTGATAGGCGTGAGCAGATCATCATATATCCTCTAGGCTGTTTCATTTGGATTTATGATCAGCACCTATGGAAGATTGATGGGCGGCCCACGCTTCTGTAATTTGGGATGGTTTGATGGAGAAGTGTGAAAAGGGTGTGAGAGAACGGAGTGATAGTCGAGTATTGGTAACCGCAAAGGGGTGAGTGTGTCTGGGCTAGAGAATTGAAGCGACATTCCTAATCTCATGGTCCTGTGGTATTTCGATAGTCGGATCTCGATGAACAACGGTGTCTGCTCGCTGCTGTATAGTACCCAATGCTCGGCTACACATTCAAACAAAAGAATAATAATTCATTGGTATCACAGATGGCGTTCAGGATGAGAAGAGGTGTTGGTACCTCTTGTCATTTGGTAGGGAGCCTGGGGTATGTCATGCGTCAGTTATTTCCACTTGTCATATAATTTTCCTTTTTCCGTAATCACTTTTCAATCAACCATATTTTGATATTTACGTTATAGATGGCGCTCGAAGTGTGGCTGATGTCTCTTGACGTCTGTCACATAGAAGGTGGGCTGACGTAATCGAAAACTATTAGAATATGTATTTTCTTTTCAAATTTTATTTAATACGTTACAGATGGCGCCCAACGTGGGGCTCCCGAAGAGAGATTAGAATTCACGCTAAGTTAGGTCGATTCGCAGTTATTTTAAGGAAAAGTTGAGTTTCTTTTTTTTTGAAAAACTTTGTTTTTCAGAAATTTTGTGTGTTTGTTTTTTTTAGATAAACGTTGACTGTTTCTTTGGATAGAGGAACAACATCGAGGCTTAAAGATTAGGCGCTATTTTGTCCAGCGCATTAGGTCTATCTTTTGGTCCTCTACCTCTCGTTGACGGTACAACTTCGATTCTTGTCCGGATCGAGCGTGATATGTTCAGCTCAATCGTCAGTAGCTGGGATGTGGGAATACCTCAACGATATTCAGGGAACAGACAACGTATTTGTAGGATGAGCAGGTCTTCTGACAGGTGGTTGGAGTTTATACCCGACACACGTCAGCTGCAGAAGCTGGTCACCCGCTGATATTTTGTCTAATTTTCGTCAAACGTTTGAAAAACTCTAATTTCATTCCAGGATTTTTTTGTATGTCAGTTGTATTGAAGTAAGTGTTTGTTACGAGGCGCTAACCGGTCGTTGGTATATATTACCTGACGTACGTCTGTAGTAGCGTAAGGAACATATCACTGGTTCAGAACAATTTTTCACGTTCAAAAATTTTTATCGAGAGTACCGTATTGTAAATAGACCAAGTACAACAAACATTTTTTTTGAGTTTAGACTAGTAGCGAGTCTGATGAAGTAACACACACACACACACTTTGTTTTTGGAGAGGAGGTATCCACTTCCGAAACAGTTTATGAAGATAAAGTCAATTTAGAGTTTAAAGTTTTATTAAATATTCAGTATTTGAGATATTTTTGCGATATTTTTGAGGTTATAGTTTTTGAGAAAGTTTTGCAGTTTAGCTTTTTTAGTATAGAGCCTTTAGTTAGTTTGGGGACGTAACCAACTAACTATTGTGAAGTTAAGTTTTGAGAAATTATAGTTTTTGAGGAATACAGTTTTGAGAATTACAGTTTTTGAGATTACGGAAATATTGGTAGTATTGTTTATTTTTAGGTCAAGTTTATTTGAAAAGTATTATCTAGTTTATATTCTGAACTAAGAATACTTTAAGCGTTATTAAAATAAGTTTAAGTTAAGGATTTTTGAAGTTTAGCAGAAATAATAAATTTCAAGTAAGATTATTTGAAAAAATTCGAAAGTCAGTTTATCGAATTTAGTTTATTCACTTACAGATATAAGCATATACATCATTAAGTATATATACCATTTAGGTATTAAGTTTTGAAACATAGTGAAACATTAGAGTATTATCCAAATATATATTTTTTTAGGATCATTGAAGTTACATATTGTAGAAAACGTCTTCAAGCGAGAACTTGAGACGATTCCACACCCACTTAAGAATTATACACCAAACCTTTAGGTTTATTTTTCTTGAATTTTTGAAGACGATATTTTCGTATATGTGCTATTAGAGATCGTTTGAGGATTTCTTCCAAATACTTACATATATTTATATAAATCATTACCTGGGGATAACTTTTTACTTTTATTTCAGATAGTTCTAATAATATGGTTATTGGGCACAGATTCCTGGCCGGTGCGTAGTGATTTAAAGGATCCGTGGTGTATCTTCCGTGAAGAATTCCACGATGTTGAATAAAAGTTCAAGGATACACTCGTCAGCCAAATCGTGACTGGGTATCCCGCAGCTTCCCACAGCTCTGCTACTCTTTGTGCATGTGCTCATGCTTCTTCATAGTCTCGATGAGGATACCTACTGTATATTATGAACAGTATCGGGTATTGAAATCTTATGGGTTGGTAACGTTTGCCCCAAAACACAAGCCCCAAACGGAAATCCCCAAACGCAAAATCCCCACAATAAAATCCCCATCCCCGAAATCCCCAAAGAGAAAATCTACAAGCCGAAATTCCCAAACCAAAATCCCCAAAACAAATATGTTCAAGCAGTGCATCATGCGATCAAATCGCGCGCGCGATTTGATCGCATGATGCACTGCTTGAACATATTTGTTTTAGTGATATTTTGTTTAATTCATATTGCAGGAAATGTAATCCAAAGAGTGAATATAAAATTCTTTTTAGTGCTTGTAATGTTTATTAAAATAAAAATACATTTTCAAAATTAGTAAGTAAATAAATATTCATAAATGAAACGAAAAGAAAAACTTAATCGTTATCACTTATTAGTTAGATTCACAATAAAAATAATTTCATGAGATTTTTCTGAAAACTAAATGCACATAATTTAGATGTACATGGACACTGGGGATTTGGGGATTTGGGGATTTCTTGGGGATTTTGGCAAAAAAGATTGTTTAGGTGTGGATTTCATCCATGTGCATTATGAATGTGGGGATATTAGCTAGTTGGGTTATAACTTTTGGGGATTTTAAGCCATGGCGATTTTTTTTGGGGGATTCTGTAGTACACCCAAATCTTATATGTGGATAAAAAAAAAATCATCGACGCAGCGCCTCAGCGGCGTGTGATATGCGTAGGTAAATGCTTGGCACATCATTTAATATGTGAGCTCTCAGCCCTAGAGGAAAATAGGAATAAAAATGGTATTAATAACTTAATCTGACTGCACGTGTTAATCACACGGTAGAAAAATGGATTTGTATTCATGGAATCTATGCTGTGGCTCAAAAATGTGGCCGGCAGCGTCTGTTCTACATATGTATATATAAAAAAAAAGATTTTTACGTTTCCGTTATGTCCTTCCCAAGTCGAAATCTATTCGACTTTCGTTGAAGTTGCACCATGTAAAGTGGCAAAAATATACTATATTTATCACACACGCGAGCAATTAATAAAAATATGTATATTGGCTGCTGCGCAAAAATTAAACTTTCAGAAAATTTTCTAAGCGGACGATGTTTTACCAGTGAAGTTTCGAGACAAAATGAAGTCCCAGACAGAAAACGATAGGCACGCCAAATTCGCGTCCATATTAGGAAACTCATTTCCTCCACTCCAATAACGTTCCAGTGTAATTCTGGAAATTCGTTGATTTCATCCAACGAGTGGATTAAGGTCGGCACACAATGAGTTTAAGAAATTGGATTTTTGTGTAAACTCACTAAAATAATCTCAATTATGACAGACGGAGGAGCTATGGTATAAAAATTGCTCGAATAGATTTGTTATTATGAACTGATGTTGCCGTGAAGGCTTTTTCCTGAATTATTGAAATTTACTTATCGGATCTGCAGGATTCTCTCGTATAAAAAGAAAAAGGGAATATGATATGTGTCAGACATGAATGCGTTCTGTCTTATCGTTCTCTTGACTATTGGTTTTGGCCACGTCTTCTTTTTTTACGAACCAATTCTTCAGTTCTGGTTGTTGCGTAATCTACAACATTTTGGGTTCTGCAGATTGTCATTATGCAGTACAAGGATTCTTTCGCTGCGTAGTACAAAAATTAGTATGAAGTGGAAATTATGTTTCCCTTAGCTACTTGTCTCTGTCCTCGGTGAGTGACAGATATAATTTTCTTCAAAGTGACAGGTTGTCACAAATTGGGGTAATTCTCGTACTGAATCATTTCTACTCTAGTTTGACGGAATTTACGAGTACTGAAGGAACCTAAATCTGCATTGCTCTTAACTTCAGACGTTTCCACACACAAGTGATGGTAAGTGTCGCGATTGATAATGTCAGCTCGGTTGTTTACTCGTCTTTCGAATATCTGCACTATGGGTTGTGCTGCAACTGATAGGTGTAGTGTGAAGACGATTCTCAATTTCGCGCTGCAAAATTCCTACTCGTTGTAGTGCGAATATCGAAAGAATCGAGAGGAAAACGACTCTCTGACCATTTAGTCACTTGGTGGCGGATGGATCGGTGGAAAGCCAACCATCCTGGAAAAAATTTGTAGATTTCCAATCCTGTGGATTTTGGAATGTGTGGACGCAAAAAGTATTGAGTCCACAAGAAAGTTGGATTCTAGGTTTTCGTAAGGGATAGTTCGCACTTTCAGAACGAAACATACGAAATTGCTCATAGATGGCGTGGTGCCAAAAAGTTTTCCCTACACAGAAACGATATATACAGAGTCATGAAACTCCTTGGCACCCCTGCTAAACTCGTTCGATTGTGCAGGATGACTGTGGAGAACTCGCGCTGCTCCGTCAAGGATGGTAAAAACACCATCGACTCATTTAATGTCGAGAAAGGCTTACGACAAGGTGACGCGCTGTCATGCAACCTCTTCAACATAATTCTTGAGGCAATCGTACGCAACTCGCATGTCAACACCAGCGGTACGATTTTTTTAAATCCGTTCAATTACTTGGCTATGCTGATGATATTGACATTATTGGAAGAACGAAGCGCGCTGTCAGTGGAGCATTCGCAAGTATTGAAGTGGAGGCGGCGAAAATGGGTCTGGCTGTAAATGAAGATAGAACGAAGTATATTCTGTCCTCGGGTGAAGAAGATCATCACCGTAGGCTCGGACAAAACGTCACAATGGACAGATATAACTTTGAGGTTGTCAAGGACTTTGTCTATTTGGTTCACCATCAGTGAAGAGATCAGTCAAAGAATCGCTCTTGTCAATCGCTGTTTCTTCGGGCTTAGAAGGTATCTTAGTAGCAAAGCCCTCTCTCAGAGGACCAAGGAGATACTATACAAGACCCTTATCATCCCGGTCTTGCTGTATGGGGCAGAAGCGTGGACACTGACACAGTCGGATGAATACAGGCTGGGGTACCTTGAGAGAAAGATTCTTTGGGTGATATTCGGTCCTGTATGTATCAATACAGTATGGAGGAGAAGATTCAATGGCGAATTGTACGGGCTATACAGCGACATTGGCTTGGTTAAGAAGCTGAAAATACAGCGGCTTAGATGGCTGGGCCATGTGGAGCGTATGGACGAAAGCGCTCCTGCCCGACGAGTCTTCAATTCCAACCCGGAGGGCCGACGCAATTCTGGAAGACCCCATCTAAAGTGGCGCGATCAAGTGGAGAACCGAGAACGACCTCAACCAACTTGGTGTGCGAAACTGGAGGCCACTGGCTAGGGACCGGCCTAGTTGGCGAGGATTGTTGGTTGAGGCCGTGGTCCGCAATGGACTGTCTGCGCCACCTTAAGTAAGTAAGTAACTCACAAATCAAGTGTTTGTGAACTTCGTCCATAGATGGCGCACCAAACGTTTCTCTTATTGGGAGTACTATAGATTATAAATATAATGCCCTTCCCAATCTGAATAGGAAATCACCAACCGTCATGTTTCCACCATCAAATTTGATTCCCCATTAATGGTATTGAGCACTGAGGGAACTGGCCGTTCAACAATGTATGGGGCGGACGTCTTTGTGCAGAAGAATCTGCTACGGAAGTATTGAGATGAAATGCATTCATCTGACTCAAAAAGTTATATACATTGGACCCCTGTGCCCTATCAGCTGGGTGTACCGGCGTTGGTGGGAACATACATAGTAATAGTATAAACCGAAATTAAAGACTCAATAAAGAATTCAATTCAATTGCTTTCCCAACAAGTTTTTGAAAAGTTTTAAATAAATCGAGTCGTTAACGAAAACTTGTGTTGAAAAAAAATTAATGGTCAATTTTCAAAAAACTGTCGTTTCGCCCATGTTTCATCAAATAACAAATTTTGTCATAGCTTAGAGTTGTATCGGAGTAATTCTTGTTTAAATATTGGACCTTTATTCCCTTTGAACTTAGTAAATTTCGTAACTTTAACGGCTGATTTGTTTTACAAACGGTTTTGTATTTATAAGAACTTGGTTCATTTTTAGCATTTATATTTTTGGAATGATATCCGTAAAGCTCAAAACATAGAGGCCTACAAAAACTTTTTTGGTTTAGTTCAGAATAACAATTGTTTTTAATTTTAAATTTGACAATTGGCTTTAAAAGAAAAGCCAAGTAGTCAAAATCGTTCTACTTCATTGAGTTGAAGAAACAAATTTCATTTCAAAGAGTGGGTTGTTCTACAATTATTTCATAAACCTAAAGAGACTGTAATAAAGCAATACATTTATTAAGAGTTACATTATTTTAGATCCTGGAGTACAACATATTCATATCTAAGCTTTCTAATATCACATATTATTAAAATAAAAACAAGTTCCATTACATTAAATATAAAACGATATGGTGTGTGGGTTGGCTATGCAATTACACATCCTTTGCTCTTTGACTTTTCTTTTTTAATTTGATTTACAAAAATTGTGTTTTCACTTGGAGTTTCCACCCGATAAGAAGTCTGATAATTTTCTCTTATCCTTATTAAAGAATTGTGGGTAAGCCCTTTCTCAATATGCAGATTATTTCTTGGAATTAGAGCTGGTTTGGCCAAGGCTACATGTTCGTCTTCGTAGTGTCTTCTTGGAACAACAGTGGCATGTGGCTTTGATATTGGAGCGTGGAAGCCGTTTTCATGCCTCAGAATAGGTCTTTCCATCGATGTTCTCTTTACCTCGCTGGAACTTGCATCTATATTATCATATATTTTAAAGAAAGGATTATTCATAAGTTTATGTTGTTCATTTTGTTCCTTTGGTAAAAACATACTAGTAGGAAAAGACTCATTTCTACAGGCATGTTCAACAAAAATGGGTGTCTTTTCTTTTGGGTTACTAATATTTTGATGTCTTGAGAAAGATTCTTCTTGTTCGGTGGGCTTAAGCTGACTAAAAGAAGCCTCATAAATATTTCCAACTTTTAAAGGTAGGGCTTTTATAGTCTTATATGGCTCTAGAGATTTTGGAGAGCCAAGTTGATGCACGGTTGAAAAATCGATTTCTCTAGATTTCTTACCAGTGAAAGTTTCGTTCTGGTTTTTTTTAATAGCCTTTGATTTCTTTGCTTTGAAATTGCGTTTCTTAGCTTTTGTCCGTTTAGTAACAGATTCGGAATTTAAGCTCAATTTATCTAAATTCAGATTATTTTCAATTGAGCCTGCTGTTGAAGAATTACTAATTTTTTCAGGCTCTTCTCCATTATAACCACGGAAACCACCAACGGTGCTCCCCTTTCTGCGGCATTCGTCTATGATAAATTTAAAATCATCATTTTGGCTTAGAGTTATAGGGTTGCCAATCATAATAAGAAGGGTCTTAGCACGAGACAGCATGACATTTAAACGCTGTAATATAAAAATAAACATTAGAACAAAAACAAACAATTTAAATGCAATAAAATTACCTTAGGATTTTCAAGAAAACCTAATGTTTTGGTAAAGGAACGAACAGTTGAAACTATAATGATGGGTTTTTCCTTTCCTTGGAATGTTTCAACAGCACCTACTTCGATTTGATTCCATCGACGAAGCTTAAGTTCTTCTTGTATTCGAGTATACTGTTTTTTGTAAGGTGATATGATACCTATTTCAGATTCTTCGATTTTTCGTCCTTTAATGCCGAAGTACATGAGATCTCTTACGTAGTCCATAACAGTACTAACTTCAAGTTCATTACACAAGCTACAGTAATAAAGTTTAAAGTAAATTATATATTCTTCTTTAATAATATTTTATATGTAAAAGTTTAATGCGTTAGGGTTTTTATTTCGATTTCAAACCTCGAAACAAATAAAATTATCCAACACTGTAACCCGAGTATATGAATCGGCGACGTTATTAACAGCTAACAGAACCTAGAACTGCTTCCAATTCAAGATTCTCAGAGATCTCAGAAGAGAGTCAATAACTACGAAATCTGTACTGGAAATTAGCTTTGGAGCATGATTAAATACAGTGCTAGTGTTAAAAACTTGTAATTAAAAAACACAAATTAAGTATTTTAAAGTTTACTATATTATTTATTTATTTATTATTTGCAATCAACTCATTATTTAATATAACTTTAGTACTACGAGTAGGTACTCAAAAATTTTGTTTTAAACTTGTTGAGTTGTCGTCTACGATGTAACTGTAAGGATAACCATAATTGAAGAATGGGTACGTACGTTGCCTTACCAAACAGTAGAAATACATGTGACTTGTATACCCAACCCGAAATGACTTTGATAAGTTTCGGCAAGTTTCGTTCACTTGCGTTTCATCTGTTCTCTAAGTGCTAGAAAATCGCTTATGGGGTTAAAGTAAACAGGCATCAATTTCATTTGAAAATTTTATTGAATGATTGAAGAATGACTGAAAGATTCTTACATGCACCCGTGTCGCGACATTTCATGTACTGATTTTTTTTCCATGTCTAGGTTGCTACGATTTATTTTAAAACGTGAAAATAACTTCCGCTTACATTTACCTCATGTTTACATTTACCCCAACCAACCCTAAATAAGCTACGGTTCTCAGAAGTTGTTCCCATTTTGAAAACCTTTTGACTTCAGAAAGGGACTCTTCAGTCGTCTCTGCTAAAGATTTAATATCCCCTGGCCATTTGTCTTCGTCGCGTAGTAAGAATTTCGGACCTTGAAACCAACGGTGATTTATATTTAATTTTGGAAGTTTAAACTTTATATTTGCATCATCAGCAACATTTTGTTTTTTATGGAATGCACCGCCAAAGACTTTTGTTCTGATCATCCTGTATTTTTGTTCTCGGAAAGCAATATATTTGTTGTTTTTATTTGCTTTATTTTTAATCCAACCAAAGACCGTTTCGAAATCACACCAAAAAAATGTTTTAGTCACATTAATCGAAGTCTCTTACAAGAGTTGTCTGGCACATGTGCTTCCCATCACAGTAGCATCTAGTTCCAAACGTTGGATGGAGCGTAGTTTAATCGGAGCCACTTTTGTATTTGCTTCTATAAGTAAGCAATCTATTTTTCCCCTTTGCTGATCCGCGGATACGCTACAGTCGCACATGCCTCCTGCGTTCACAAATATATGTATATGTAACTGTGTGTAGTTCCTACCTAATCCGGAAACTGCTTCAATAAGCAGTTGAGAATTTGAAGTCGTTCTACTTGTGGGAGAACGTTAAGCCATTTTCTCCAAGCATCAAATTGGTTGTTATCAATTTGCTCACACCAGTCTAGACGAGTCCGCCAAATGTCTTGCAATTGGACAGTATTTTCCATGTATTACCTTTTTGTTTCCGTTATTGAAGCGCAACGAAAAGGTGTATCTGTCGTCTTTGAGACACCACCACCCAGTATTTGCTCGGTTATAGATTTTGGGTTTAAGCTAAGGTTATTTGGATTGTTAGGTGATTCTGGATTTAGAACAGCCATGACTTTCAAAACAAGCTTGGAAATGTATTATTGCTACCTACTTTGCCAGTTTCACTGCTTTTGCTTCGTCGTCTATGCTGTCTAAGAGATCATACACCTACATAATGATTTTAAAGTAAGCATTGTACTGCTTGTGGATAATCATCGACGAACTGCAAAGCGTTATGATTTTGTACGTAGGAACTGCATCCATATTGTTGCGCCACAAGTATCGAAGAACATGTTGGGCTCTTGGAGGTATTTTGATATGGTGGTACATTTCCTTTCTGTCTGCTGAAAAACCAATTGTTCGCTCTCTGGTACGCATAAGAAGATCCAGCAAAGATGAGTTCCTTTCATTAGCAATGAGTTTATTGAGACACACCGTCAACTATATCTGCAGCATCCTAGACGATGCGAATTTTCTCCGGCTTGTTTCGATCTCGAACTTTAAGGATTGGCAAATACCAGATTTGTTCATGATGCTCTAGTAGTTCCCTCAATGTAAGCTTTCTAATATAGCCTTTACGTTCGTAATCCTCCATGTGTTAAACCATGTTTTCCTTGAGGTCTTAACCGGCTTCTAGACGTTTCTCTAAACATTTCATCCTGCGAGTTGGCATTACTTTGGAGCCAGGTAATTTTAATTATTCGTACCGCCAAAGAAGCCCAGACTCGTAGCGATTTTCCAAAGGCACAGTTGTATTATTCAAAATGGTCCCTACCAATTCTTCTTCATGTATCACCTTGGGATCTTTTTGAGCAGCTATTTCCATGTTGTCAATAGTAAAGAATTCTTTCCCCATTGGATGGATTTCTTTTGTCGGAATCTGACTGGCATTCGCAGAAGTGGTAATGTTGCTCTGGTCCGAAACCATCTTTTACTTCATAGGTGAGAGACTTCTACGTGCCAGTTTCTAAAGCCAATGAGTATACCTGGCGTGGCATTTTCATAAGATGCGACCGGCAAATGTCTAAGATGGCAATATTTTTTAACTAAGATACTGTAGTTCAAAGATTGCTTTGGCGGATTGAGCTTCTGCACTGTTCTTACCACGGACCAATAAGATACAGACCGCCAACTCACTGTATGGTATCTCTTTTTGCCTACAAGCTGAAAATCAGCTCATATGCCATTTATTTTGAGAGTGTGACGCTCTCCCTTGCTTTTCAAACCCATTTAGCAAACACACCAACAAAATAAATGGCATACGCAGGGATGGATGCCATCACAAAATGCACAGAGCCGGAGGAAAAAATAATTCGAGGGTGTTTCAGGCAAGAGGAGAACGAGTTGGCGGTCTGTATTGGTCTGTGGTTCTTACATTTGATATATGGAAATTCGACGCATTTTGTTGAACACCAGAAAGTTTTAAAGACACTTTCCTGAGTTATTGCTCCACTCCACTTCAAGCACAAAGGTGCACCTTCTCCATTCAAATTTAGCTCATCTGAAAAATCCTCGTTTAGTAAGGTACTCGATGATCCCTCATCTAAAAAGGCGATTTTTTCTATTTTCTTTCCGTTGTTTGATAACAGCACTAGTAGAATTCGAAATCAAACGGAAGAAGTAGCGATATGGTTCATTGCTGTTTCACATCTTCCATTTTCATTTGTTTTTCTTCTTTCCTTTTGAATGTCTTACGAAAGAGGGTGATGTCCACCATTGCAATTTGTGTATATAACCGGGGCCGAACATTTGTATGGATGTCTTTTAAGACACTGTCGACAAAGGTTTGCTCTTTTAGCCTCATCGTTAATTTATGGTCCAATCAATGAAACGCGAGCAAGTTGATTTAGACTTACAATTCCCATTACAGATTTGATACCTTCTATTGATATTCGAAGGGTGTGCTCGATTTGGTTTACTTAGTATTCTTGATGTTCGTGGATATGTAGTTGTTCGTTTTTACTTTTTTGTTTTTTAAGCAGTTCCTTGCACTGAAACCACCTTTTAGTTGGCTGCTTGTTCCAACGTTGAACATAGATTTGTTATAACAACTGCGAAGTCCAAAACTGTTTTCATTCGCTTTAATTTTGGGGAACACTTGTTTTTTATTTTACTGACATAATGGTCCATTATAACTTCAGGTTGTTGAGAACAGTTTTACCGCATATGGTTTTTCCACAAAATGTTTGTGTGGAAGTGTTTCCTCTTCGGTATTCATCTCTTTCTAACTGATGAATGCGCTGCTTGACTTCTGCTCTCGTTGTCCGACAAATCCTTTAAAAGAGCTTGGCGCTTCTCTTAGATCATTTGTCGCTCCTTTAGAATATTTTCCTTCTCTTCAATTATACTTAGTTATTGACAAGTCCTCGCAACCTTAGATTTAGAAACGTTCGAATGAATTGATACGTTTGGTTGAGGTGCTGTGTTACTTTTTTATATGTCCTTAGATTTATGGGTGCGGCAAATACATAGTGGCGAATGTGACTAGGAGAATGTCAACAGCCTGACTCAGCTTACTGACAATTAACAAGAGTCCCTGACGTTGCAGTTCACACGCCAAATATCCTAGACTTGTTTCTAACATCTCATCCTGATAAATACACCATTGATGTATTATCGCCTCTAGGCACGTCGGACCATTGTATTATTTCAGCTTTTTTCTCGTACTCCAACATTCCAGTTAAAGAAAAAATACCAAGGAGAACTGTATGGCAATACGAGATAAGCCAACTAGGACGGTTTCAACCATTTCTTCGGAAACTTTTAACTGGTCACTATGTTTTCTCGACAGTGACGCAGACTCCAGCTCTGAAATTATCACAAACATTATTCTCTGGGGGATGAGAAATCTTGTTCCGAATAGGACCAAAAGTAATAAAATCAAAAAAGATTTCATGGCTTGACTTGAGCTGTAAAGAAGCTATCGATATGAGAGAAATAAGTTTCCGATGTTATAAAGCCAACCCTTCTGAGGAAAACCGGTATAACTTATAGCAAGCAACCAAATTTTTACATGAACAAAAATTGAAGCAAAAAGTACTATACAATGTCCCAAAGGTAGTAAAAATTTTTGGTAATTTGTAAGAAACGTTCGAAACTCCATTACGTCTTTGGTTCCGGTACTCGTTGACAATGACACTCCTGTGGTAAGCTCTCAAGCGAAAGCAGATTTATTTGCAGCAAAGTTTTCTGAAAATCCAACACTATCACATGATATGGCTCCTCCTGTGCTCGAGAGCGTAAATGGTTATGGGACAAATTTTCTTTCGCACTCGTACAGTGGCAAGATTACTAAAAGATCTCGAAATACAGACATCCGCTGGCCTGGATAGTATTTCCCCATAGTCCTGAAGGGGTGCTTCCACGCTGGCAAAACCACTGGTTAAGCTTTTCCATCTGTCCTATTCTACATGTCTTTTTTCGAGTGGATGAAAAACAGCATTTGTCTAACCCGTTCCAAAAAAAAGGCGTTTCTTCATTCACCTCCAACTACCTACTAATTGCAGTTACGTATTTTGATAAGACTTTCTGAATGGCGTTTTTGTGTTAGCTTTATGTTTTGCTACAAATAGATTTTTCAGGAAATCTTTTAACGGTATCTCCAATACGACCTTTTTTAAATTAGATTTTCTCGTAAAATACTTGACGAATTTTGATATAATTACTGTGTAAGCCTTTTATAAACGAAATAATATTAATTCTTAAATTTTAGTATAAAAGTTTTTTTTGATTTATAAAAAAATATATTTTTTATTTAGTTTGTTTTTTTTTCAAAAAAATTTAAATTTCTGTTCCTGTTAAAAATAACTACAAACTGCTAGATGTTGGCATTAAAAAAAATTGGGTTATGTATTCGAAAAGTATTTCAAGAAAATCTGTTTTTTGAAAACATCTGGTCCGACGAATTTTAAAATTTGTATTCCTTTAAATTCAAATCATTAAAAAAATCAGATGGCTTACTTAATTTTTTTCCAAAAAACTTTTAAACTAGTGATTTTTAAGTGATTAAGTGAATAAAATTTCATATGATTTTTCCCTGCTTTTTTTAAAATCTAAAGCCCCAAAACCACTGTCACACATTAGAGCAGGTTTGTGGTACATAGTTTAGCACTTTACTTTCCTTAAAATTCAAAATCATTGAAATGCATCCGTTAAAATTCGTATTTGTGATTTTAATACGATTTACCAAACAGAACAACTGTGTTTTATTGACACCACACTAAAGATAATGAATTTTAAAATGACTAAAGCATTGTTAGATTACAGTAGTTTTAAAAGTTTTGAGACATTAACTTTTTTGTTGTAATTGATATTTTTGGATCGATAATTTTTTTTTTGCAATTGAGGAAAGAATTTTTTTTTGGGAACAGATAATCTTTCATTGTGTGTAATTATTAATGTTAGTGCACATTCGTGCTATTGGTTTCGAAGAATTTCAGTTAGGACGATTATTTTTATATGGTAAATGATTTATATTACACTCATTTATACTTCTATAATAATATTTATAATCTTTATAATCTTATTTAAGGAATAAAATTTGCATTATTATAACGTTTACTTAAAATTTCAAATTTTTTTTTATTTTATTGAACATGGTTAATGTACCTATTGAAGATAGAATTTTGTGTGTCATGTGAAATGAGCATGATTATGTTTTGAGTTATAGTTACAGGAGAGGAGTTGATCCCGACTCATCGACAACAACTACAACAACAACAAATGGAAAGTTAATTTTGACTTTATTTTTGCTTCGTCTTAATTTCTTTTGGTGTTTTTATAGGTTCGTTTAAGAAAATGTGAGAAGAGTTTTCTCACATGTTTTGATTTTGGGGAATTCGTATAACATTTTTTTTAAGGCCTCCCAGACGAATTCCATGGTTTTGGTTTTACATCGTAGTTATGGGAGAGAGAAGATACTTATAGAGAGAGGCAACTTCGACGATGGCTCTCTTTTAGCCTACAAGCTGCGATTCGTACAGCAACTTGCATCTGTGTTAAACTCTCTTTAAATAAGAGAGAAAGAGACACACTTCTTTTTTTGTTCTGCACGAGGAGAAAACATGTATATACCGATAGGAATTCAAATCGTTATAAAATATGTAAACAAAAAGCATTGCGGGGACGGAGGCGAGGAAAGTTGTCTCTCTCTATAAGTATCTTCTCTCTGGTTATGGTACAACTGAATATTGGGAGGGTAAAGACGGCCGAGGGGACAATACCATCTAGTTTTCCCTCCCCATAACAAGTTTCCTTCCATTAATGCATTTTATAAAGGGTAAAAGGAAGGCGTGAACTGTAGTTCATTTAACCTTGTATCCACAATCAACTATGGATACCACTCACTTGATTCTCCATTATGACGATTCTACTCACACTAATTAATACTTTTTGAGACTTTTGTGCCAGTGCACAAATGTCTTAGATTTTAACTATATTCCAAATCAAATCACTTAACAAAGCTTTTATACACTTCGGGCCCTGCCCCAACTAAAACAACCCCCCAAGGTCTAGTACATCAAGGCCGTAGATCTGCTATAACAAATGTAACACTAATCTATCCTTTCCTGTAGCAAGAACACCCACCCCCCACCCACCCGGCGGGTATCAGCGATGGCACCCCACAGCAGATCGATGCGACTGTGGAAGGGAAGACAACACAACTTCTGTTTACGTGCAAGCGCCTGAGAAGGGTGGTCCTTCAAGTGTTTCACGAAAACAGTAGTCAACGAGAATAGAAAATCGATCATCTCCGTCTAATATAAAGCTGACCGTTTCTAAACTGAACAATTCCCTAGATGTATAAAGGGGTAGTTGCAAAGAAGCAACGAAAGCTGCAAAATCAAACCATTGGTTAATGGAGCGGACAGTTTTGTAATTACATCGAGGTTGGTGATAGTATACACCTGAGGTTGTATTAATTTTGGTTTAATGCGTACGTTTTTGCAGTTGAACTTTTCTTATATTTATTTTTTTTTATTTGGAATTCGTCGACGGTTCAGCGTAGAGGACATGAGGCTGGATATCGCCATGTTCCTCCCACTGAATTGTGTGTGTATGAGTACAGTTTGCTATGATTATTCTTTTGTATATTGATTGTGTTGAAGTGTTTTGGATTAATGGTGTATACATGACAGCAAAGTATAACTCGATAAACAATCGTCTTCTTAAGGGTGATATAGGTTCTTGGGAAAATTACTTCCTTTATCCTTGGTTTCCCAAGCCTAGAGCACCTAAGAGAGCACGAGCTGTGTGGAGAGTCGAGAAAAAGCAGTAATGTTACATATATAGGGATGAAGCAGTGGTTGAGGATTTCTCTCTTTATCCGATATCTTTATTCGGTTTTGTGGAGTTTTATTTTCGTTTATTTCAGACGGAATACGACATGATTTATAAGCGGTTTATCCCATCGTACTTTACCTGTACGTAGTAGGTGTGGATATAGAGAGGTCCCCTCCTCACATGCTACTCAAATTGTTTTTCCGTTACAGATGGAATATAGCTAATTCTCGTTATATTTCTCCGTTACAGATGGAGCTCGTTGTAGGACGTGAGTGACGTACGTCCTAAGAGGCTCATTTGTGAAGTGGAGTCCGGATTAGCATTGCTCGCCTAAAGTTAATTCTATCTCCGTTACAGATGACACCTAATGTGGGACATACTTGTATGCTTCATCAGGCCCACTCTGTGCGTATGTAGATTCTTCTTCTTAAATCTCGATCTTTTCGTTACAGATGGCGCCCAACGTGGGGCACAATTTTTGAATGCTTCACGGGCCCCACTCTGTGCGATTAAGTCTCGTTTTCCGTTACAGATGGCGCCCAAAATGGGGCATAAGTTTTGTATGTCCTACGTTACAACTATGTCATTTTGGCTCGCACAAAGTACAGGATTTCGAATAAGAGGTGTTATTTTTATATTCAAAGAAAACTGGCATTTTTTAACACTACAACCCATACCTTGTTTTTTGTTACATTAAGCTCTTTGGGGTTCCTGCACACCCCACATACTTTTCAACGATATTTTGAAAAATTTAAAGAAAAACGACATAATCTTTTTCATTTTGTTCATGCGTAATTCATTTTAAACAAAAAAATAAATTATTAAGATCACAGCTATAGTGAAAAAAATTATGTTACAAAAAAGGCAAAAAGTATAACGATTTTAAGACGCGCGCCTTGTAAAAAAAAAAACTTTTAGTCCAATATTCACCAAAATTATTTTTGAATCTGAAAAAAGACATGCGAATTGATATATATCTTTATAAAAATTTATAATTTTCAAAATATTATAAGTATATTTTTAAGATTTTTTTTGTCAAAAAAAAATGCAGCTGTTGCATACTTTTTTGCGGTGTTCTGCGCAAATGTGCCTTTCACAAGTGCTGCACGTAGTCTTAGTCTTTTTATACTTCATCCGTGGGAACAAATAGCATCTATCTCAATGTGTTCTGCGTAGGCTTCAGTACCTTCCTCATCACTGTCCACTTCGCTCTCAAAAAGGAGTCGTCTTAGTTAATTTTCTAGATTAATCATTTTGTTGCTGTTTTTATATTCACCACGATAAATTTTATCATTTTTCTTCCAAAAAATTCAAAAAACAACACTTAATCACTTTTAAAAACCGACCAAATAATTTTTTACAAAACCTTTACGTTAAAAAAATAACTTACGCAAACCTATACGGGGTGCCAGTACACACCACCGACTAAGTTATTTCCGCTTTGGAGTGAGAAAATGAACTAAATTGTTCTGGTTCTTAAAGAGACAATGGAAAAAATAAAAGTCATGGCAGTCTGGGAAAATAACAGATTTTCTAACAAAAAATGCAACGACTTTAAATTTGAAGTGGGGTTCCTACGCACCCCGTATGGGTTGTAGGGTGATAAATGATCGGATGTTTATTTCAATGTAAAGACGAAAGTATGCCCTTAATAATGGAAAACAATATCAACCAAATGGCAGCCACGGCTACGCTTACCCAACAATATCCTTTTCATGCAATGTTTCATCACCAAATCGCAGAGTGGCTGCCGTATGCCCTCAATAGCTTCAAGAATTCCATCTTTGAGGTCTTAAATCGACGTTGGGCTGTTGGCGTAGACCTTATTCTTTACGTGGCCTCAAAGGAAGAAATTGCAACGTGTTAAATCACAAGATCTCGGTGGCCAATTGTAAAATTCCCTTAAAATATCGATGGTTTCGTTGCTTATGTGGCACGTCGCCCTTGTTGAAAGTAAACGTTTTCCAGATTGATACCATCCAACTCCTGCATACAAAAATTATTATTCATCTCTCGGTAGCGCAATGCATTCACCGTAGCTGTTGCTCCAACCTCATTTTTTGAAAAAATAAGGTCCATAAGCAGCACCAAACAGTTACTCGTTGAGGATGGAGAGGGTTTTCAACAATAAACCTTGGGTATTCTGAGCCCCAAATGCGACAACTTTGTTTGTTGACGTATCCACCGAGGTGGAAATTTGCCTCAACAGTCAAGATGATTTTTCGATGAACAAAGACACGACGTTGTTGATGATCGGCCGTCTTGAGTTATTGTGTTAACTGAACTTTATACGCCGAAAGACCCAAGTCTTTATGCAAAATACGGTGTAATGACGTTTGTGGAATGCCCAATTCCAAAGAACGAGGAGGAATGGAACAACCTGGGCTACAACAACAATATTCTCTGTTGCTCTTGAGCGGCGTCATTGTATATTAGATTATAAATACAATAGCGACGTGAACGGGTTTTATTTTTCACATCGCAAACTGTTGGGACAGCTCAAATTTGTACACCAATTTCTGACTTGCGGTCCGACAAGGGCTTCACGGAGACCAAAAAATGTTTTAGTTTTACGAACCGTCTTTGCCAAATTTTCACCTTTTTTATAGTGAATTTTAATAGTTCCAATGCGGTTGAAGCATGTATCGTTCCATTTTTATTAATGGCGTAGCTTCAAAAGTATCAGTTACCGAAATAGCCGGCTATTCAAAATGCCACCTCTTATTGGAAAACCCTTTACTTCAAAAATAAAAATTTAAAATTAGCTAAAAGAAATAAATTATACAAAGAACGTATATCAAATGTTATGCGTTTGATTATTTTTTTGATATCAAACAGTGACGAAGTAGTTAGTGAGTTCAAAGTCATCCACGAATAAATTTTGTCATGAAAAAAGTGCTTCCCGTTTAGATCCGGCGATAAATTCTAGCTTCCTTCCATTCCTGCAGAGTAACAACGCACATGGTTTTATATGAAGGCTCCTGCATCCAGGCTTATAGCACTTTCTATTGGATGAAAAGAAGCATCCGGAAGTCTTCTGAAACCATTCCATTGGTAAGCAAATGACACTTTTGACGATTCTGAGAAGAGAATTTTGCTTTTGGATTTGAAGTCAGAATCCACTTAGGAAGCACAAATACAAATATGACTCAAATGTCACCCATAAATATTCATTGGGGAAAGGTCTATTCGCATGCAGCAATGCCAAAAGTTTTGGTAATGTCGACAAATTAACAAATTGTTGAATTCAAATCTGATTAGGGCGTCGAAGGTCAGTGAAGAAGTTGAGTGAGTAGTATTTAATACGAGGATCCAGTAAACGTCCCTTTATGCAGCGAATCGGGCTACGCACACCATTTTAACATTGTCAAAACTTGTGAAACTGATGCCTGCGAATACTACATTGTGTTAAAAATTAACAGAAGCGATTTTGATGCTTCCATTGGTTTTCAGAATGAGTGGTTCATCGAGTGAAACCAATGGAAAGTGCTATATTAGGCTGTGTGTCAATTGCGTTAAAATGCTGGTTAAATTTGATCCCCTGGCTAAATTTTGACGTTTACATCGAAATGGACACAATTTTAGCTTTTTGCTGTGTGAATTGGATTAAAAGGGATACTTTGAATCTACTTTTCAACTTTATTTTCCACTTGAATATCAAAATTTTCCTAAAGAAAACATTGTGTCGTGATGAAGTATTTTAGTTTTTTATACAAAAGACAGCTTAAAAAAATACCAAAATAAAAATTAACTCATATTAGTTATATGTTTACATATTTTTATTTGATTTTTCACCAACAATTTTATTTTATAAAACAACAATCCCAAATCTCTTTAAAATATTTCCCATCGCAGATAATTTATTTACTAGTCTGTGAACACTTGGTTTTTACAAAAGTGATTTGAGAAAAATAATAATTTGAAAACATAAACAATCAATTCGTTTTGCAAAATGAACAATAATTTGAGGAAGTATTTTATAATAATTCTTTTAATTATCAACGTTGTATCACAACTCACAAGTCATTCGATTAAATGAAAAAGGACACATCGTGAAGTATGAGTAAGGCGTCAGTTATAGCGACCAGTAAAAGGCATCAGTAAAAATCGAAAACAAATGAATGTGGAGCTTTTTTACTGACGGTCGTTTATAGCGATCAGTAAAATTATGTCGGTAAAAAAATGGAAATAGCAACGCATGCTGTCTTTTTCTTCTTCTTTCTGGTCGCAAATGTACCAGTAATTTATTTCCGGATGAACGTATTTATTCGGGATGAACGAAACAGTAAGAAACTAGAATGAATTATTGTTTCATTTTGAGTGACATGACAATCATCTGATACGTAAAATGAGTTTTTGCCAGTAAAATCTAATTATTGGTTTTCCGTAAAAAATACATTACCGAATCAATATATTTTTTTTAAATAAATTAATTTGTGTTATTCGCCACCGATTGGTATACACTTTTTGTTTCAAAACGCATTCAAACATATTAAATACTACAAAAGAAAATGTTTACTGATGCGTTTTACTGGTCGCTATAACTGACGCCTAAGCGAAAGTAAATAAAGAAGGTACATAATTATCTCCTTCTCTCTTACACCTTCATTAGCAAGGAAGACGTCAAAATTTAGCCCACTGGCTAAAATTTAACCTGCTCTGGCAGCAGGCTAAATAATTTCAAAATTTAACCTGTCAAAATTTAGCCATGGGATCAAATTAAAGGACTATTCACATGAGAGCGACCAACGAATGGACGAATTGACGAACAAATCAGATTTTAAGCATTTATAAAGCTAATTTCTTAGCTAAAACGTGACCGCTATATAAAGATTGAATTTTAAAATAAGTTAGTTTATTGAAATATTCGATTTCAATTGTTTAAATAAGTCAAATTGTATAAAATAAATTGTTCGCCGCGAGATACAAAGTGATTGCTACGAACTGTCAAACTCTATTCGCGTTCCACATACGCAACGAATAAATTATTCGTACGCGACTAACCTCAAAATCTCACTGTTCAATTATGATATACGGACAATGACGTTCGTTGTTCGCAACGAATAAAATAAATTGCATGTGAATGAAACGTCAAAATGGACGAATGTTCGTTCATTCGTTGGTCGTTGGTCGCTCTCATGTGAATAGTCCTTAAGCCAGCATTTTAACGCAATTCACACAGCCTTAGTTCATGATACAACTAAATAGATAGCAAATTCCCCTTTTAATTTTTGTTTCGTTTTGCGCATCTACGTTACATCTTACATCGCCTTTGCGTTTTTGTTTTCTAGAGCCTCTTATTCTTGCCTTTGGAGCTTAATATCAGTTAATCAAATAAAACTTTTGAAACGAATTTTTTTCCAACGAAAGTTTATAATATTATAAGAAATATAAGTTATGGTAGTAACTCAATGAATAACATTTTAACAGAATTTTAGAAAATTGAATATGAAATTTTTTTTTGGCGACATTTGGTTACCTTCCCGCTTGAAAATGCCGAATAACGTAAGAAAATGAGTAGAAACTACCCTCCGATATTTGTATTCTATACATAAATAACTTGTTTACAAAAGAATTAATAATGTTTTGTGACATCACAGTGAACTATGACCTCCTACATCCTGTTGGATAAAGAGTCATCTAATTTCTTTATACAACAAAATAGTCTCCCATGCGCATGCACTTTTTATTCCTTCAATAAGATCCGATTCAGTTGGTATGGGTATTGCATTCCAGACTGCGTGCTAAAGATAGTTCCACACTATCCCACAGTGTAATACGACATGTCAAAAATGTGTGAGGAAACAGATGTATAATAGTGTGGAAACAGAATATGACAGCGCAGATCTCATACGATTTGACATGTGTTTAGATCTGAAATATTTTTTTAGGATTGAATGTAAAACCATCACACATTCCTTCACACTTTTTTTTGACATGTCGTACCACACTGTGGGATAGTGTGGAACTACCTTAACCATCTGGGGTGGAATCACGTAAAGTGATAGTTGACTGTCGATCTGGTGATAGTCGATTTTGATTATCACCTATACTTGGTATCATATAAGGTGATCGCCAAATTTTGGTGGGTTTTTGGCAGCACTTACAGTTTTGACATTTCGATTTATGTACTGTCAGTACTTCACTTTGGCAGATACTCAAACTGAGATCTCGGAAAACGGGCCTAAACCTAAATCAAAGAGTACTAGATTAAGGCAATTTGTGGGTTTTCACTGTATTGTGGTGAGTTTGACTAGTTTTGGTGACAAATTAGTTAAAGCGAAAGCATTCATTTTCGTTTATTTGTATGTATATACGCACGCGAAGACGTAAAGTTATTCTAATTAATGTGTGACCATTTATAAACATTTATTTGATATGTTGTGTGGGGTATAAATGTACGACTTTTCTTTGTCTTTTTCAATCAATAGCTTTTTCTAAGCCTTAAAGCTATTGAGCTTAATAATTTTCTTTCCTTTTGTAGCAATTTAATACGTCTAAAACAAGTATTACTGACCAAGCAAACAGCATAGTTGAGAATCTCTGCTCTGAAAGTGATCAGAAAATAAAAGACATCAAAGGCATACATTCTCTGAACATACTGTAATGTTTTTAGCATTGCTTTCGAAATTAAAACTTATTTTCTTTTACTTTTAATTTACCACAACTATCTCTATATAAATGAAACTCACTTTTATCTAAGTTCAAACTCTTTATTTATTTCTTTATCTTAGCACCACTAATTATTCACCATTTATTCGCTACCACGGTTAAAATGAAACTGTGTCCATTTCCGAATAAAATGTCCTATTTATACTGGGATCAAAAGTTTCCCGAACAGTCTAAGTCTCGAACCATTCGGAATTGTCAAGATGCTTTGAAAGCTTTCAGAGCTTTCAAATTCCTCATTGTTATTTCAGCAGAATCATTCAGCATAATTCTGTAGTAGAGACAAAAACCATAATAATATTTACTGCAGTAGAAACCATTCATATAACAATACTTTAACTATATACATATGTTGACATATGAACTTATAAATATATAAACATCATCAGTAAATTTGTTTGTTGTTTATATTTTGAAAGTGTTTATTTAATTTTCTTGTGAACAAAAACAATGTGATAGTGAGCACTTTTGAAGACACAACATTTGTTTATAAAACAACTTTTTGTTTTGTTTAAAACAACACCAAAGAAAAAATTTCTTTTCTTTCAAGCAGTGGACGGGTTTCTTAAAAGCAGGAATAGGCAGTTTTTTTTAATTATGTTATAATGTTGTTTTTTTTTATTATTTTTTAATTGATTTGCAAATAAATCATTTCTTATCCTGTGTCTTGCTTTCTGATTATATTTGAGTGTGAAGTTACAATGAGTTAACAAAGCACTTTACTTTTTTATTTGAAAATATTTTAATTTGAAATCATATAACACTAAAGTATTATTTTCAATTTTAACATTTGTATTCTTTGCCGTCAAATTACTTCTCAAAAATCAAAAATGTATGGATGTGACACATAAATAGGTGTCACCCGATTTTCATCGAAAGAAGGCGACAGTCACGGTGATTATCACCTTACATGATACCAAATTCGCGATTGTGACTATCAACTATCAACTATCACCTTACAAAATTCCACCCCTGCTGGATTGCAGCAGCGGACAAGGGAATTATTTTGAGGCGCGCGTTTCAAAAGGTTTATTTGATTAGCTGATATTTGTTGGAGAAACAAACGTTTTCGAGTTTATTCATACTATACTTTAGAATACTTTGTCAATTGTAATCATCTCTGTCATTGTCGAATTTTAAAGTAGTCATAGTTTTCATTTGTTATAATTTTATATCACTTCTAAATTGTTGCTTGGTAGTGTAGGAAGTCTTCAATTATTAATAACCGTTCCTTTTGTTTAAATAAATATCATAAAAGTTATTTGCATATGGTATTTTTTTGGTTCCTGAACTTCGTTGGAAACTTTTAATTCTTCTACAATATTAAGCTCCAAAGACATAAGCATAGGAGGCGCTATTCGGTTGTTGAGCAGTGTGAGTGTATATGTAAGTTGGGTCAGGTAGAAAAATTACATACAAATTACAAATTTGTATAGTATAGGGGACAACAAACTGAGGACAGCTAAGATAAAATAAATTAAGTCGCAAACTGTCCGATGTAGAGATTTCGGAAAATTAACGACATGTCTGAGAACCGTTAAAATATTTTTGCGATTTAATATTTGCTTGACTAAATTCAAATCAATTTTTCCAAACTATATGAGATGAAATCAATGCTATTAAGATTTGTGCTAGGATAGCTATTTACAATACGATAGACTGAGATTAATTGTACCATACCTGACAGAATGGCCATTTTTCCTGCAGCTGCCATAAACGGAATGGAAAATAATTGGATGATTTTGATTGGGTAGCATATGCCATTTCAGAGCCCAAATTGTTTCATCTGTGAAAGTGAAAACTAAATCATTTGGTTTGTTCCACGTTCGTTTTTGTTTTTAAATATACCTTCACTAGCCAATGCTTTGAGTTCATTATGATAGTAAAGTCTGTTGTATAAGTCAACAATTTCAGGATGGGATCGATAATTCTGAATAAGGCGTGTTTGAACTGACCGGTCATAGTCCCCATTCTCATCCACTGCATAACAATCGTTCTTCATTAAACGCTCCATAAATGAAATTTTTAGACCAAGATCGCCAGCTCGAGTCGATTTCACAATTGGACCTAACTGTTTGTGATCTCCAGATATAATCAATCGTGTAGTCGAAGACGATAATCCCATTAAACCAATAAGAACTTCAGGTTCTGTGGAAGCAGCACATTCGTCGACAAATATGTGGGTGAAAAATGATGAACCAATTGCTGCTGATACGAGTTTGCCAGCAACAGCAAGAGTACAAACTATAATCCGATATTCTCGAATAGAATCTACAGCCGGGTAGAAATGTCCATTGTATAAATTAGATGCTTCTATTAAAATGTCGTCAATGCTATCAAGTCGTTTTTCATTTGACATAGCAAAAAGACGTAGGATATTTGGTTGTTCTGGTTGAAGATTGGTAAGAACTCGACATAGCCGTATTGCTACTTCATCACAAGCAGCATTTGAACCTGATGAAATAAGAATTCGGGTATCTGGACGACGCTTCCAAAGCTGCAGGACTGTTTCAACTATGGTTGAAGTTTTTCCTGTTCCTGAAAAGTAATAAAAATAGTTTTTTTAGGGCTGTAAACGTGTAAGCGTACAATACAGACCGCCAAGGCGCCAACTAGTACTAACTTAAACACCCATAAAATATTTTATTGAGCACGGTACATAATATGTACATGTACATATATGTATCTGTCTGTGCATCTTTTTTGTGTGTATTGGTTACTATTTAAAATACACAAGAGAGAGCTTAAACATACTCAAAATAAAATACACATCAAGCTTGCAGGCAAAAAGAGAAACTATAAAGAGTTGGTACTTGGTAGTCTGTATTGTGTGAATGTTGTGTTGACTGTTGAACCCATGCAATTTCGTAGCAATGATTAATAGGAGTCATAGTTATGATTTCCAAAAGTAAGCATAAGCAGGCTGAAATTATTAGGCATATGTGAGTCGAAAACTATGTTGTGTATAGTTTGACCATAGTTTGAACATAAACAAAAACAGTTTCTGGCGACTTGCCTGAATCTTTTCTTAATTATGAATGAAGGTAACCGGTGATAGTTACAATTTAATATTGTCAGAAAAAATAACACGTATACCCGCGCACTATCTTTGGGACCGAAACTCAAGAGCCCGTAGTTTCTTTTCTACTTCGAATATTTTTATGAATCTTTTTTTAATCAATAAAATGATATGTTGTTAACGAAATAAGCAGGGTTAAGCCATAAAAATGTAGTTGTTCACGTATAGTCAATTTAATGAAACCGTTAAAATTAGATTCTCGTTATTTGCATATTTAGCCAAAAAATATAACGCTGTTTTTTCTTAAATATATTACAATATTACAAGCGTTTAAAAAGTAGTATATACAAAATTGCATTGCCATGTAATAGAAAACTAAAAGTAACTATTCCACATTTGAGTATATTCAATGCAACCGTTGCAAACTTTTGGACATTTGACAGAAGAGATTTTCGATATTTGCATATTTAGTCAAAAAATATCACGCAATTTTCTTTAAAATACTCATAGAATATTATGTACAAAATTTCATCGAAATCGTTAGACCCATTTCTGAGCAACTTGAAATAAAAAAAAAAAAATGTTTCCACCTGCCTGATTTAGCTAAATCACTTGATTTAGGTAAATCATATAATTAATTATTATGTGATTTACCATACCTTTTCATGATTTATATTAACGTGATTTAATATGGTTTTCACACTGGACCAAAAACTCAAAAAGTTTACGAAACCTAGTTGGAGCATTCACACTGAAAAAAACTAGGTTTTGTTAGACGTTTCATGAATATGTGAGTGTTTGAATGTACTTTTTCTAAAAAATAACTATATCAAACTATCAAATTTTTAATTTAAATTTCTTGTAATCGGTGAGTTGTTTGTTTTTATATTGGTTATTTATATTTAAAAATTAATTTATCCCTGTTAGAAATGCTAAACAAACCCAGACAGATAAAAAAAAGAATGAAATGAGCCAATCTGGACGAGCTATTTTATGGGAGCTTTGGCAGTAGAAGTTTGTGAAATTGAAATAGAGAAATGTAAAGTCAAAGTTGACATACATGTCAAACTAAATCGGGTAACTGTTCGGTGTGACCCCCTTTCGTGATTTATAAATCATTTTGCTAAATCAAGCTCGTGGAAACATAGTATAAAACTGAGCGGTTCGTTCGATCCAACCGTATGGGAGATACCATATACATTTTAAAAAGGTGTTACTGAAAAAATTGCATTGCCATTTTTTTAAGAACTTTGATAAGCAAAGGTCAAGTGAATTCGAAAAAGCCAACTTATGGTCATTTGAAAAAAGTGGGTTAAACCTGATTTTCCTTATGACTATTTGAGCCAAAAACGAAGAACGACCCAGGTTTGTTAAACTTTGAGTTTAATTAAAATCGTTAGAGCCTTTTTATGAGCAAATTCAAAATGAAAAAAAAACCGTTACTTGAAAGGCACCACTTTGAACCATTCTCAAACGAAATTAAAAAAAAACAAAGGGCACGAAGCACGAAGGAGACGGACGGACGGAATTGTCGGACTCACTTCTTTCGACTACTCTTTCATCGTAATGTCATGTTTTATTGTTAGATTTAGTTTTTTTTTAATATTCCTATAATGGCAAGTAAGAAACGGTAGGGCGTTTTATTTTAACTGCTTAATTAAATTTTATTAAAGAAAAACTGTTAAGTCGTTGACGTGAAAAACCGTACAACAGACCAGCATAGCTATTTTTTTTTGTACTAAACCAATACCTACTCTAGAGCAAGTAAAAAATATCGAATTTTAACAACTGGCTGATAAATTACCTACCTGGTGGTCCAAATATAACATAAGGAACAGAAACATCAGGCCCAACCGCAATATTTCTTACAGCTTGCAATTGTTCTGCATTACATCCTATTGAAGAATTAAATAGATCCAGTCTGAAAAGTGTCAAAAAGATTAAAATTTTGGAAAGACAAACCGTCTCATGAACTCACTGGAATGGAAATAACATTTTAGGGGAGTAATTTTTCACCGGAAAAAGATACAGTTTCATTTTTGAATTCGAAGTCAGCATTTCCAAAGCTCTTAATTGATATTTCAATAACAATCGTGACGGGCGTAGACTTATATCATATGCGTGGGCTTGGTTTATAATTGATTTATTATACTTAAAACAGACTTGATTATAGTGAACAGCTTCCACAACGGCAAAATACTTTTCTGGTTCTTTCCTTCGACCTTTTCGATTAGGGTTAGAAGGCTCTATATTGGTGTTGCTTCTAACTAAAACGATTTCATCTAATACTGACACAATACTTTCCAAAAATATATGCTTTGGAAGTTTGAGCTGTGAGATTAAATGAACAAAGGATACCAATTTAAAAACTTTAAGTAAAAAAGCGAAAACACGAACTTTAACTGAATATTCATGGCCAAATCTTCTTATTTGTGTTGCTTTCTGGTTCAATTGATGATAATCCTTCATTCCTTCTAAATCTTCAATTTGAATAACTGTCTTTAAGATATCGCAAACATTAGAGCTGTTTAATTTCTGTCCGTCTTGAAGATAGGTTCTGAAAATAAAAACGAATGGGTAGGTACACACATTAACATTAAAATGAAGACAGAATTTAATTTTATATAAGGAAGCATAAGAAGATCCGAATGAAGTATTTTGCTGTTGAATACAATTTTGAACAGACTGTGTTTTTATTTAGCCAAATAAGGTAATTTCGTAGTGAATTTCCAAATTTGTTTCCAAATTATGTAATAAAGGTATTTAATTTCCCATAAAAAATCTTATCTCAAAGTGTAAGATATTATGAATATCAAGTTGCCAAACGGAATAAGCAAACTCAAATGAAAACACCTTTTTCTCGTTTTGGAATGAATTATTTCGGACCATTGAAAATCTAAAGTATAAGTCTCTACAAAATCATCAATATAAGCTTGGTTTAAGGTTTTAATAAAATCCGTTGAATTGTTTTAAAATTATACTTGAATATACAATGGCAAGTTTGGATTACAGCTCAATTATGACAAAGTCTAAATTCGCTGTGGGAAAAAAGTTTTGGCCCAAATAAGTAGAAATGTACACGTATAATAATGCCTTCCATTTAAATAAGGTAGGCTATGATTGGTACCAACTTGGCAATGCCCAGTGGTGCAACTATCGTATCTCATACGCATCAATATTGTTTTACTTCCTATAGCCATGGGATACTGGTCATGTCCACAGGGACTTGACCTGCCGAACTTTTAAGCGTGAGTGTTGAATACGGAATAATAACAACACTTTAATTGCCCTTTCAGAAAAGTTCCTCTGTTTCTCTTGTTGGGTAGCAGTTAACCTGGACGAACCCCTCAGTAAGCGATCGAGTGGCGGATGATTATTAAGTGAACCGACGGCGACGCCAACAGTCAGCATGTTAGGCACGCAATGAGCTATTTCGACATATTCGGAGCATAGGTCATTGGGTCCTTTCACTACAAAATAAAAAGAGAGTACTGGAAAAACAAATGGTTGAATCTGTTGAGGGGTGCTACGGCAGAAGCAATGTTCGAAAATTCTACCAAAGGGTAAAAAATTCGTCCAAGAGTTACAAAGCCCGAGCGGAAGCCTGTAGAGACGAGGGAGGGAATGTCGTAGTAGATACGCAGTCGGTGCTGAGAATTTTGAAAGAACACTTCTGCAGAATGTTAAATGGCCAACACAGCCAACTAATCGCTGCTAGGCAGATTGATCCATTCGACCAAGAACAAGTTGGGTAGCAATATAGAAACTAAAGTCCAACAAGGCTGCTGGAGCAGATGGCCTGACGGCTGAACTCTTCAAAGCAGCGGGAGATGACTTGTTGAGGAGCATACACCAACTCAACTGTACTATCTGGTCGGATGAATGTATGCCTGACGAATGGAAACTCAGCATTGGGTGCCCTATCCGCAAGAAAGGAGATACTCTAAACTGCGACAACTACAGAGGTATAAGTCTCCTAAATGTCACCTATAAAATCTTGTCGGCCATTCTGTGTGAACGTCTGAATCCTTTCGCATGTGAACTGACTGGCCTCTATTAGTGTGGTTTCAGGCCCGGTAAGTCGACCATCGACCAAATTTTCAATTTTCGAAAAAGACCCAAGAATTCCAGATCGATACTCACCACCTCTTTATCGATTTTAAAGTCTCCTATGACAGCGTAAACAGGAACGAGCTATACAGAGCCATGCCACTTCTTGGCATCCCTGCTAAACTCGTGCAGGGTGACTATGGAGAACTCGCGCTGCTCCGTCAAGGTTGGTAAAAACACCACCGACTCATTTGATGTCGAGAAAAGCTTACAACAAGGTGACACGCTGTGATGTAACCTCTTCAACATCATTCTTGAGGCAATACGCAACTCGCATGTCAACACCAGCGGTACAATTTTTTTTACATTACTTGGAAGAACGATGCGAGCTGTCAGTGGAGCATTTATGATGAGTATATAAGTGGAGCCAGCGAAAATTGGTCTGGCTGTAAATGAAGATAAAACAAAGTATATGCTGGCCTCGGGTGCAGAACATCATCGCCGTAGGCTCAGGCAAAATGTCACGATGGACATATACATATGACTCTAAAGTTGTCAAGTACTTCGTCTATTTCGGTTCCATTATAACCTCTCACAACAATATCAGTAAAGCGATCATTCGAAGAATCACTCTTGCCAATCACTGTTTTTCTGGACATAGAAGGCTTCTTAGAAGCAAAGCCCTCTCTCAAAGGACCAACGAGAAACTAAACAAGATCCTAATAATCCCAGTCTTGCTGTATGGGGCAGAACGTGGACACAATCGAATGAATACAGGCTGCTTTGAGAAAAAGATTATTTGGGTGATATTAGGTCCTCTATGTAGCAATTGAGTATGAAGGAGAAGATTCAATGATGAACTGACAGGCTATATAGCGATATTGACCTGGTTAAAAAGCTGAAAATACAGCGGCTTAGATCGCTGGGTCATGTGGAGCGTAAAGATGAAAACTCACCATCCCACCGAGTCTTCAATTCCAACCGGAGGTCCGACGCAGTTCTGGAAGACGCCATCTAAGGCTCCACCATTGGAGAACGACCTCAACTAACTTGGTGTGCGCAACTGCACATATCATACACCCAACCTCGCACCTACTCCAAATCTAACAGTGAGCCCACACAGGGGGGTTGCAGCAGGCAGCATGCCCTCCCTAACCCACTTCACTTTTTTTCGATGTAAGCTTCATATGCCGTTTTTCGCATATTTCTTAATTCTTTTGTTTTGGAAAAGGAAGTGGGAACGTATTTCATATTAAAGGGGAATTAAATCCACACGATTTGTTTGAGATTAAGTTCTCACCATTCATGGGAAATAAGTCCACTTCTCTTGAGTGTACTAAGTTCCCACTAAATGGGAATAAAGTTCCTCGGTAGATTTAGTACCCGGGGACAACTAGCGATTGATCGATTATATATAAATAAAGCTTCTTTGTTTACCTCCTCTACCCCGTCTTTTTAATCATACACAAATTTCCATTGTCCTTTAAAAATTATATTATACAATATATACATCTTAAACCGTTATATAGGAGATACCCGTTATAGTCAGGCTTAAACTAAAATTCGAATTATACCTGTAGATAATCACAAAAAAGTTTACCTAATATAGACGAAGTTTAAACTTTACTTTTTTCAGTGAAACCCTCACAGCTTTTTGTTTAGTTGTCCGACAAAAAAAAAAAACTGCACGACTGGGTCGTACGAACTCGATCTAATTTCAATACAATTTTATTATTCACCTCAAAATCAGTTAATAACATAGTTTTAACTTTTTCTGGGAACAATTAAGTAAGATGACTTTTACTGTTCTATATTTTTAGAAAAATAATTTCAAAATCGTTCAACCAATTTTTTCCAAAAGCAAAAATTAATATACATATATTTGATAAAAATAAAACACTCTTTTAAGCCACAATATTTACATCTGCCTTATCGTTCACTATAGAATGTCAAAACTACCACGAATAACGAACGTCAGAATCAAAATAGTGCGATTGCTTGTTCGTTTCGTATTCTTGAGCAAGAAGTTCTAGAGAACGATAAAAAAAGCAGGGACTGGAAAATTATTCTAAACTAAGTTGATTAGCGGTGAAACTCTTTCACTCTTTCCTTTTTGTAATTTTGCTTCTTAAACACCAAATTTTATACTTTTAGTAGGTACATGTGCAATTAAGGTTTATAAAAAGCGCTTACTAATAATATAATAATTTATATTCACCTGAATTGTTCTGAAACGTTGATCAAAGACTCATCAGAAAAATTATCTTGTTGTGACATTTTTACCTTTGAATCTGGATGGTAATCCTGAAGTTTTAGTTTTGTTTTCATTAGTCTAAAAATATAGTAAATTTATATTTGATTATTTTGTTTGTAATGTACTGTAAGACATACTGTTTATCTGAGAGTCTGCATGACCGGATTGGAAAATGAACCTGAGGGAACTCGTCAATTCTCTGGAAAGGAAAAAAAATATGCATTTTTTCATTAAAAACAAAATAACAAGATTTCGAAAAAAAAGTATTATTTACACCAGAACTATTCTTTGGAACCCATGTGCAGGAAGCTACACAGGGTGATAGCTGATAGGTGTAAAGTGCATCAAATATCTAGAGCGAGTAGGTTGACAAAAATCCGTCTAGTTAGGCGGTGCAATTTTATAAAAAAAAAGAACTTAAATTGGAACCAAAAATATTAAAAAAAAGTAATCTCTACAACGCCACCAGGTACCTTTTTGTAAAGCCACAAATCTCTTCTTTTAATGTATTGTTAAAGTTATTTTAGTGAACCGTTTTAGAAAAATTAATTTTGAAACTCATAATTTTGAAGAAAAAAATCGAAAAAAAGTTTCCAATCTAGTTTTTTTTTTTTTGAAATTGTACGTGCCTAAGTACTATTTTTGTTGTCAAAATTCAATGATCCAATTAGTTTTAAGTTCAACACTGAAAACCATATGGCTCTAGAACTTTTTTTTGCCAAGCTGTAAACAAAAACGGAAGCTACTTCTTCCCGAAAACAATAAAATCTAACCTTACGATCATCACACGGATTGCACAGGTGATCATAATAAAGCCAATTTTGTTGTTTTTATGATGAAATATTTTTGGTTCTTTATTCAATTGCTTGGCAACGAAAAGTCCTAGGGCCATACAGTTTTCAGTATTGGACTTAAAACTAATGAGAGAGCATTACATTTTGATAGCAAAAATAGTCCTTCATCACGTAAAATTTTGAAAAGAATTTTTTCTAAAACAGTTGACTAAAATTACCCTATTTTAAAATAGAATAAAAGAAAAGATTTCTAGCTTTACAAAAGGTATATCATGTTATCGTAAGAGTTACTGTTGTTTTTTAATAATTTTTTTTTCAATTAAAGTATTTTTTTTAAATTGCCCCTCCCGGCTAAACGGAGGGGAATAGACCCCTTCTTGTACGATTTTTTCATGTCCACCCAACTCGCTCTAGCTTTTTGATGCACCTTTTACCGATCACCTGTGAGTGCAATGGCACGTTTATAATTTTTCGAGCAACAAGAACTTATGTTTGTTGTGTAATAAAATAAGCAAAAATCAAAAAAGTTCAAATTCTTTGTGTAAGAAGTGTTTATACCTATGTCCCGCATTGTGAGAATATTGACAGTGTTATAAGATTCTGTTAATTTTGACACTAATTTTGGTAACAACGCAAACAACGTCAACGTCACATCTTTTTAGTGTAATTGATAATTGTGGAGTGGATGCCTCTCGCCTTTTCTTCGTTGCTGACTACGTTAATTTTACATGTCATATATGAAATTTGAAATATATATAATATATCTACAAATTTTAGCTTCATCAGGGAGGCATATCATCATCGAGTTAAATGAAAAAGTAATTAAAGGCGAGCGACAAAAGAGAAACCAAGAGTGAAATTGTTATTGTAATTGTTATATCAATAAAGTTTTTTAAAGCTCGTTAAGCGGAAATCCTTAATTTTTCATTTGGACTTATCATTGCTCTTAAGACCTTGGCAATAAAATATGTACATTGTCGCCAGATTGATGACACTGTTTATAAACAAATGTCCGTTATACTTTTATTTTTAGCCGAAATTTAAAATCGCAGTTAAATAAAATAGCAGAAAAACTCCCGAAAAATACCCACAGAGTTAATCAAATTTGTTAAAGTCATGTTTGAAAAAAAAAAAATTGGCTAAAACTGGAAAACCCGATAAAGAAAACCTTAATATTTCAATTGCAGAATCTTTTGGGTGCTATGAAAGATAATATACCTTAGCAAAGTCTGAACCATTTCATTTCGTTATATCGTTGTCCACTTACACAAAAATTAAAAATGAAGTTTTCTTTAAAGCGTTTTATGTGGTGCCGTGAAATAAGGCCAAGTTCTATGTTTATTAAAAAACAAACAAAAAATGTTAACCAAAACCTAGGAGCCACCATTTAAAAAGAATAACCTTTGCATATAGACAAAGACATTATATATACAAAGCTTTAAGTTCAAAACAGTAAAAGAAATCAGATGGCTTACTTCACTTTTTCAAAAAAAAAAACTGTTGATTTTAAAGTGATTAAAAAAATTTCATTTGATTTTTTTGCTGCTCTTTTTCCAAAATCTCAAGCCCCAAGACCACTAGCGCCAGAAATTAATTTAAATTATTTTGATCGAGGAACTTCACGTCAATATTTAAAGTCATGATGACTCAATAGTAGCTTTGTTTGTTGAACTTTACCCAGGGTCGCCCCAGGTTTTCTTGACAACTCCAAGACTTGTCAAAAAACCTGGGTTTTCCCGTTCTCAAAAAACGCATCAGGGCTGTTGATTGTACATTTTTTACAACGCACAAAATCAAAAGTTTCCATTTTGCTTTATTTGTTTGATTTTGATTTATGAAACTTAATTGCATTCATTTGCATTTCTTTTAGTACCTTTAAAAAAAATGCGATTTAATATACAGAAGAAATACACAAAAAAAGCTTGACAGCTGATTCGTTACCTCATCTCGCCCCAGCTAAATACCAAGATCGACTTCAGGGCGACCCCAGGTTGAAAAAAAACAGAGAGTTTTCTTTTGAGGGCGAGTTGAGTTATTTCAAAAAACGAGTTGTGGCGACCCCAGGGCGACCCCAGGGTGACTTCAGGACTCAACAAACAAAGCTAGTATATGAATGCCATGTGATCGTCATTGCGAAAAATGGCTTCTGTCAGCGCGGTTTTAGGTCACCATAACCATCAACTTTCAAAGTGTTGAAAGTGATCAAGTCGGGTTTTGCATTGATTAAGAAACAATCATAAATCACTGTACTGCCATCTGTACTGATGTCACTAATGCCGTTGAAGACACAAATTCGTATCGAAAACTGTACGAATTGTTTTAAAGGAGTTTCCATTCATATTTGAACAATTCGTTTATGGCGCTTACGATGGTTCTAAGACATTTTATGAATGCAGAATGCCTCTAGTGAACAGAGCATGTCCATGACCGCTACGCGCCGCGCCGCGCCGCAGCAACCACGGAGTTATTCAGTGTTGCCATGCGTTGATTATTAATCTGCAACTTACTATGCCAAATATTTTACACTTACCAGAAAGTGATGTTGCTCGACAAATCGTGTTGCCTTATCTGATTTGTAACTATAAATCAGAACAATGGGTTGTTCCACTCCAATAGTAAACAAATGAGAATCAACCAAAAAGGAATCAATACCATCTTTGAAGAAAAACGTAAAAGAAAATTATTCCTTAAATAAATTATGAAAATATTAGTAAAAATACAAACCTGATGCCAATTCATACGGTACCATTTCGTTTTTCACAAACTGCATTGATCTCGTCTGAACAATAATAATTTTTTCTATAATCACGTCTCTCTTTTTCGTGCTCATGGTGAAATAGAAATAATGTGATTCGTTGCACAAACGGTAGTTCATTTCAAATATGTTTATCAATCTATAAAAGGAAAATAAGATCCTTGTTAACCTCGTGGATAATTAAAATTTTGATATGTTTTAAATATCAAAGCGTGGCCCAGGCCCAAATGAAATTTCAATGTTTTTATTCGAAAACTTTCTTTATAGGTATTTCTTTAAGTAAAGGGCTTTAAACATAGAAAAAATCGTTAAAATATATAATACATATTATTTAAAATGTTGGTTTATCAATCAAAATGTACAAATTCTGATATATTTGTGTTTAAAGTTAAGCCTATTATAAAATAATTCGCCGGGTCAGCTAGTATATATGTTAAGGGTAGTCCACCCCTAAATTTTTGTTTTTATTTTTTAGACAAAATTTTTAGTTTTTATTTTTTTATGATACAACATACAAAAATACATACAATCCTAAATTTTCACCCTTCTACGATCAACCCTTATTTTTTAAAAGCCATTTTAGTAATTTAATCATTTTTCATCTCCGGTCGATAACTGATCAATCTTCATTTAATTAGTTATCCCCGCCTCAAGTGCATTAGTAACGTTGACAATTATTATTTGGCTACATGAAATTTGGCCCCAATGAAAAATGGCCCCAAACAAAAAATGAAAAATGGCCCCAAAAAGTTGTATGGGAAACAAAAACAACAAAAATCGATAAAATTTTGTGGGATTGGGGTATTTTTTCATTTATTGGGGCCTTTTTTCATTTAAAATTTTGGGGCCAAATTTCATAATGAAAAATGGCCCCAATATTTTCGAACTTAAAAGTATGAAAAATCACCCCAAAAAATGGGGTCATTTTTCATTATGAAAAATGGCCCCAATTTAAAATTGGAAATATGGCCCCAAACGAAATGAAAAAAAGCCCCAAACAAATTTGTTGAATAAGAAACTCTTAAATTGAAAATGAAAAATGGCCCCAATAATTTGTATGCAAAAAGCAACAACAAATTTGGGGCCTTTTTTCGTTTTGTAGTTTTGGGCTATTTTATGTTGTTCTATGTTCTACGAGTCATTCACGCTAAAATGTTACACAAAAAAAAAAATACGAAGAATACAACAGTTCTCATAACGGTGATTTAGTTCAAAGTATGAAACTAGTTTGACGATTCATTAGCATTGACAAGCCAAAACAATCACTTTCGCGATAAGTTCAACAGAGTACAGTCGGAGTATTGCAATGCAGTGCGAAAAGTTTTGCGGAAAAAAAAAAACAGTGAATTGCTTTATTTGATAGAGCAGAAAATGATTTTTAAGAAAAAGTCAATTTATAAGAGTGTCGTGAAATACGAGTGCTGGGACAATTCTTGCAAGGCAAGAATTAACTTGTTGCCTGATGGCTTATGTGTTTTGGCAAAAAACTATTCCAACCATAACCATGAGACACATGAAGATAAATTCAAAGAACTAAAAGCTTTGAATGAAATTAAAAATGATTGCCTTGATGCAGCTGGCCTGCTCGGCGGAGGAAGTTCAAGTGCTGTTGGTGGAATACGCAATGTATTTCAACGTGTATGTGAAAGGTAAGTAGGTAGTTTTAGAAAAAGTATGCCTGTTGTGACTTCGAACTTTCTTTTTAATGATTGAAGACATCAGGAAGAGACAGAGAATATTTCCTTCTCGAAAATACAACGAGGCCTTCAGTATTTGGTCAGCAAAAATATGATCACTTCACCGACGACGCCATTACAAGTAATTGAAGGATTTCAATTGGAGACAATTTGGAGCAATTTTGGGCTATCAAAGGACGAAGCTAATCCACGGCCATTCTATACAGGATGTTTTGTGGAAGACAATATGGCCTTTTGTTTGTTTTCCTCATTAAAGTCAATAGACCTTATAAAGGAAAACATACCGGAAGGCTGTAGAAAATTATTGATGGACGCAACTTTCAAGATTGTGCCACAGGGTTGTTTTAAACAACTCTTAATAATATATGTAGAATATTTTAATAAGGTAAGTACTATCAATAATCGTATACGTTTTCTTGTAGGTACTATCGAAACAATCACACGCATTTTCTAAAAAAAATAATCGTACAAGAAAATCGTGCGATTAATTTCAAAAGTCGCACGATTTTCTCGGACGATTATTAATTTAAAAAATCGCGGCGATTTTTTAAATAAATAATCGTACGAGAAAATCGTGCGACTTTTGAAATTAATCGCACGATTTTCTTGTACGATTATTTTTTTTAGAAAATGCGTGTGATTTTTTCCATAAATAATGGTACAGGTGGCAAATACTAATCGAATTGTTTTTTTTTCTAAAAAAAATAATCGTACAAGAAAATCGTGCGATTAATTTCAAAAGTCGCACGATTTTCTCGTACGATTATTAATTTAAAAAATCGCGGCGAAAATCGTGCGACTTTTGAAATTAATCGCACGATTTTCTTGTACGATTATTTTTTTAGAAAATGCGTGTGATTTTTTCCATAAATAATGGTACAGGTGGCAAATACTAATCGAATTGTTTTTTTTTTCATTATATTTTAGATATTTCCAATTTTTTTCATTTTGATGGAGAAAAAAACAAAGCAATCGTATATATACGTATTGCAATATATAAAAGAAAACATTTTTGATCTGGCGCCATCTGTATTTATAACAGATTATGAAACTGGAATGAGACAGGCTGTGCGAGCAATTTTCCCGCAAGCAACAAATATTGGGTGCTGGTAAATTTTTGTTAAGATCTTATACTTGAACGTATTTTTTTATAAACAAACTTTTTTAGGTTTCATTATTGCCAAGCGATACGGCGAAATGTAAGTCGGAGGATGACACTTCTCAGATTTATAAGAAGTACAAGGGGTGCGAGCATTGAATACAAAAAGATAATGGCTCTCCCTCTTTTGCCAGCATCGCATATTCCAGGCGCTTATCAACACATTCGGTCAACTATAGCTTTGATGGATAGCACCGGCAGTTTTAGTTCTTTTCTAAAATACTTTGAAACGCAGTGGATGAAGAAAGTAATTTTGACATTCAAATCTTTAATTGTGATTTTATATTGAATGTTTCATTGTTGTTTGTGTAGGTTGGATTCGAAAACTTCAGTGTTCATGGCCAAAGTACAAGAACAACTTCTGCTATTGAGGCATACAATGGTGTTTTGGGAAGACAGGCAGACAAAAACGGAAATTTCTTCAAGTTTGTTAAAGTTCTTCGGAATGAGGAGTTCTTCAAGGCACGCTCCTTTGAAATGTTGGCCAATAGTGGTGGATCTACAGCCGTTAAAAAGAGAAAGGTTTATGCAGATAGAGACACCAAAATTGAAGAAGCAAATCTTCTCCTTCAACAAGGTAAAATAACCGCGGCAACGTTTCTTTCACGTATGGTTTTTGGCGAAAACGATGTGTGCAACGATATGATCCCCAAAGATGATGATTTTGAAGAGGTAGAAACTTCACATGAAGAATCAGAAGATGAGAACGATAATAATCAAACTGCTGGACCATCTAATTCAGAGCACCTGATTGACTCTGAACTTTTTGTTGTGTGTCAGGACTTACAACCCTCAATTGTTTTCTTACCATGCAGGCACTTAAAAGTCTGCAGAGAGTGCCATTTAAGGCTCATGGCAGATGCCTTAGCAAATGGAAATGAAAGCTACAGGTGTCCTTGTTGTAGACAAAATGTTGAAGACAACATTGAAGTGTTTAAATAAAAAGTTGACAATAAAATCTTGTGTACAGTAAGTTAAAAACCTGTGGTTTTCATTCACCTGATTTAGGATATTTTTCGTTGTACAAGAAATGTACACGAAATCTATTTTGGGGCCATTTTTCATTCATGTTTTGTTAAAATTTTACGTTTGAAAGTTTGGGGTGATTTTTCATAATGAAAAATCACCCCAAAGTTTGAAATGAAAAAACGCCCCAATGTATGAAAAATCACCCCAAACCGTCGAATTAAAAAAAAAATTGTTGTTGTTGCTTTGTGTATATATTTTTGGGGCCATTTTTCATTTTCACTTCGATTTTTTTTTTTCAAATTTTGGGGCTTCCTTTCATAAACTTTGGGGTAATTTTTCCATTTAAAATTGGGGCCACTTTTCATTATGAAAAAAGGCCCCATTTTTGGGGCCATTTTTCATTTTTTGTTTGGGGCCATTTTTCATTGGGGCCAAATTTCATGTAGCCTTATTATTTTGCTTTTTGCCGTAATTTCATTTTAACATTTTACAATTAATGCTCTTAAGTTATTGACATTACGGCAAATATATTGATCTTATAAAAATGTAATTTTAATTTAATTTTATTAAAAAAATGTAATTGAACAATTAAGATTTTCATAGTTTCAAAAAATTTGAATCAATCATTATGAATCTTTATTTTGAAATGTCGATGGAAATATTGGTTGTATGAAAAAATTATAAGAGACAATATTTTCGTAAAATTTAATTTTTTACTTTTGTTTGAAAAATTTTTCCATAAAAGTTATATTTTTGCTATAATTTCATAAATTCAAACTAATCATTTCAAAACTGCGGCAAAAATCCTGGCCCTAATTATACCTTTAACATTTTTCATCATTAAGTAATTTCATTAATTCTATTTATGTGTGTTTTGTACAGTGAGCAATGCCAAGAAAACGCAAAGGGGCTGATTTGAGCCGTAATACAAATAAATCTCGAAACTTGCGAAATAGAAGATCCGAAAGAACCGAAGAACAAATCCAGAAACAAAATACTGATGCACGTGTCAGAATGGCGCAATTGCATCAAGAAGAGCCAGAAGATACACGAGCTGAACGCAATGAAGTCATAAGATTAGAACAACGACAATCAAGCCGTTTCACAGTCAATAGACGCATAACAAATGACCAACAACGACAACAGGTACATCGAGCATTTACATCTGATTCATTCCTGCGTCTAGCATTCCAGTATGAGCCCCATATTGGATATTATGCTCATTCAAAAGTGGTAATTGGTGCTATGGACAAGGAATGTCCGCATTGTCATGCTCTGAAATTCAAAAATGAGCCAGCTGGGATGTGTTGCGCGTCAGGAAATGTGCAACTACACTAGAAATTACTTGAAAGTTATTTATATGGCAAAACAACGTTTGCCGGGTCAGCTAGTATATATATATAAGTATATAAGTATAAGTACAAGTAAGTATGATGATACTATTGAAGTTTCTATAGGTACCTAATAGCGAGTTTCATTCAAGAAAAGATTTGTTCTTTCTGTCAAAAGATTTGATCTTTTTTATACCCTATCCTATTCCATAGAATGGGTATATTGTATTTGGTGTGGAGTTTGTAACATAGAGAAATAATACCGTTAGGTATAGAAAAGTATATATATTCTGACTCAGAATCAAAAGCCTAGTCGATTTAGCCATGTCCGTCCGTCCGTCCGTCCGTCCGTCCGTCCGTCCGTCCGTCCGTCCGTCCGTATGTATACTCTCTAGAGGTCGCAATTTTTGAGCTAGAAAGCTGAAATTTGGTATATATAATCTTTGGTTCAAGAGTAAGGCTAAGTTCTTGAACCGGTAAAATCCGCCCACAAACACGCCCACAATCGCCATTTTTGTTGAACAACCTCAATTTAATAAAATTAAATTATGTTTTTTTGTACAGTAACGATAAAAGCATAACGCTAAAATTTTGAACACGTAAGCTATAGGTAAACTTTCTTCCAATCAAATAAAAATATTTCAGTTTGGGCGTGGCTTACGCCTATTTTTCATACAAAACCATCAATATTGTTTTTATAAAATAACAATTGTTATATTAAAGCGAAAAACATTAAATTTTGTGGGTCTTACTGGCACATAAACATCTTGTGTATGAAATCAAAAAAATTGATTTTGGGCGTGGCTGACGCCCACTTTTCATTAGAAACTATAAAAAAATTGTTTTTGTAAATAAACGGTATTTATAATTAATCCGCAAGCCAAAATTTTGCGTCTCTTAATAGAAACGAAAAGGTTTGTGTATGAAAAGAAATTTTTGAATTTTGGGCGTGGCTTACGCCTACTTTTCATGAAAGAACGAAAAACGTAGCCTTAAGAATTTAAGGCATTTCCAATGTTTAATTTAAACCTTTTTCCTTCCTTTCGTTATTTGAGAAATATATCTCTACATTTTCTTTTGTAAATTTTTTCAATACGCCCACTTTTAAAGGCGTGATTTTGTTAAAATACCTTTGTTCAGGTAAGATTGTTTAAAAACTACTCGATTCAGCTGTAGTCTTACACATATGTATAAATACTGAAAAAAGTGCAGTTAGTGCATCAAATTTTTAAGACACGCCCACTTTTAAGGGGCGTTTCCGTCAAAAGTCGTATAGTGCATTAATTTTTTTAACGTTTTTTAACTATCGGTCGCAGTTTTGAAGTAAACAGATGAACACTTGGATTTATATTCCTTGGTTACGTAGCAGAGTGTGGTCCAATAATTGTTAAAAACACCCATAATCGCTATTTCCATTCCAAATCTAATTTTTAAAAATTTAAGTTTTGTCTTGTTTTGTTCAAATCGATCTGCAAGAATAAAATTGAATGTCACTGAGCTCATAACAATTGCCTTGGCAATAAAACGTTTTAACTTTGGGCGTGGCGCACTCCTTTTTTTATTGCGCCAGCACTAATTGAACATCACACCGCATAAAATTAATGTTATTGAATTTTTTTCTGTCTGCTAAAGAAGAATTTTGTTTCTGAAACATCAGCTGTTTGCGGGAGGCAGACGCATGCACATACAAAAATATGGGGAATAGGGTATCCAACAGTTCGTTGCAAACGTACTGTAGCTCTCGCTTATGTTTAGTTTTGCAAGTTTCATTGCAAAAAAAGTGCAATTCTAGATCAATTCTCAACACGAAAGATTGCATCTCTGATGGGTTGGGAGAATCGATCTGAATACTTTTCTGCCAAACGTCAAATGAGAAATATAATTTGTTTTTTTCTGTCGTTTGTTATGGAATTGTGCCAGTCTGTGATAAATAAATCAAAAATAAACAAAAAAAATAATGAACGAAGAACTTAATATGTATAAGTACTTTAATTATCCAATTAATTTTCAATAAGCAATTATCCAATGTTGGCAATTCCAATGAGAAAAGACAAAAACCAAATGACAAAAAGTCAAATTGCCATGGATACCCGAAACAAGTTTTATTGAAAGAGCAATTCTCGATTTTGAGGACAAATCTTCCAAATTTGAATGAAACAATACCTTACAAACTCTATAGACCAAATTTGAAGCAGTTCAGCCCACCCGTTTGGGTTGTAGGTGTCTATAAATACCTACATACAGACAGACAGACATACAGACGGACAGAATGTTTAGACCATCTGTTTTCGTCTTCGCTATCATCGTAATGCAATGTTTGATTGTTATCTCAAAGCTTTTTTTGACGAATGCATAACTTGCCTTAAGTACTTACATTTATAATCGCAAGTAAAAAACATCGACAATCGTTTTTCTTCAACCTGCTATATATCAAGTTTGAAGAAAATACGTCAAGCCGTTTAGGCCATAGCATGACGTGAAAAAGCGCACATACGCACAGACACACATACAGACCCACCGACGACGGACGGTATGTCGAAAACCACTTTATTGGGTTTCTCTATCATTGTAATGTCATGGTTGATTAAAACAATTTTTTTTTTGCATGAAACCAATACTTGCCCTACAGAGCTAGTAAAATAAAATGCACGACTATGTCGCACGTACTTGCTCTGTGGGTGCAATAGTACGATGTTTACAAAAAAATTTCGAGCAATAAGAACAACTCGTTTTTGAAAAATTTGATGAAAACTAAAAAAATTAGGCCAAAACTGGAAAAACTGATATACGGGAGCTAACGTTAAGTAACCTTTAGTATATCAATTTTAGATGTCGTCTTTTGGTTGATATAAATTATCATGTGTAGTCAAAAACTAAAAATGCAGTTTTCTTTAAAGTATTCTATATATGTGACATACAAAGTTTCATAAAAATCGGGGGAGCCTTTTTTGAGTAAATTAGAAAAAACGAAAAAATTGGTATCTTTTTGTATATAGGAACCACCATTTATAAAAGAGAAACTGAAACTGAAAAATCAATGCTATCTGATAGGAAGCTGTAAGAAACTATACAAAACAAAGTTTGAGTGAATTCGATGCAACCGTTGACAACTTATGGCCATTTGAAAAAAGCCGTTAAGAGCAGATCTCCGTTATTTGCATTTTTAGCCAAAAACTAAAAACGCAGTTCCCTTAAGAACACTAAAAAAATATAACACACAAAGTTTAATCAAAATCGTTACAGCCATTTTCGAGCAAATTAGAAAAAACCAAAAAAATTGGCTAAAACTCAACGGCTCGTTGTATGGAAGCCACCGTTTAGAAAGGCTTCAGTGAAAAATTTATTAAACCATCCTATAGAAAACGATGAAAAACTATGTCAAACGAAATTTGAGTCGATTCAATCAAGCCGTTGTGAACTTATGGCTATTTGAAAAAAGCCGTTAAAACATGATTTTCGTTACGACCATTTGAGCCAAAAACGAAAAACGCAGTTTTGTTAGAAATGCTTAAAGTAAGCTAAATTTTGAGTTTAATCAAAATCGTTAGAGCCGTTTTCGAGAAAATCCAAATTGAAAAAAACCGTTACTTGAAAGGTACCAGTTTGAGCCGGGCTAAAACGAAATAAAAAAAAATCGACAACCGTTTTTCTTCAAACTACTATATATCAAGTTTGAAGAAAATCCGTCAAGCGGTTTAGGCTGTAGCATGACGCATGACTTTTTTGGGCTTCACTGTCATCGTAATGTCATGTTTGATTAAAACCTCGATTTTTTTTTCTGCACGAATCCAATACTTGCCCTATTGAGCAAGTAAAAACTAGAGTGGACAAAAATAAGAATTAATATTAATTCAAGATAAAGAATTTTTCTAAAGTAGAATGAAATAGTGCAGGACAATATTAGCTTAACGCCCAAAGCACAATGTAAGCAGACAAATTTAATATGCAAGTGAACGAAATAATTATCTAAGTTCTAATAGAGGGTATTTAAAAATTGAGATAAATGTTTTCATTTACCATAAAAGAGCTTAACAAATGAAATAATAACTGTGGAAGGGTAACTACAGTTATAATCAACATCAAACATATCCTAGTGAAAATATAAGTGAACTATCAAAAAGACTATAGAAAATCTGGAATTAAATCTACATTTTTGTAGATTTATTAATATATATTCTAGATTACCCTCTTTCTAGATTTGTTCACATAGATTTTTTTCTTCTTCTAGTTTGTATCTTTCCATATTTGTTTCATAGCTTTTGTCCTTTCTAGATTCTGTCCATCTAGACAATGGCGTGATCCCAGTAATATGATTGCGATATAATTGAACAGCATACAAAATGCGAGAACGATATTGTCAGCCAGTATATTTTGTTGCTCAAAAATATACTTATTATATTTTTTATACTTATTATACTTAACCATTATCAGAAATTCCAAATACAAATTTGAACTGTCTTAACTAAAATACATTTCCTTAAGTGTAAGGAGAATTCTATTCTATGTATATTCTATATTTTTTTAAACTGTTACCGCGTTTTCATAAGAACTTTCTATTCCGATTCCGATAGAAAATACATTCACGAACAATATAGACACAATGAGCATACAAACTTACTCTTTATCTGATGTTGACAGAAACTCAAAGTCAGTTTCAAATCCGTGAGTGCTGATATGTTCTTCGAGTAGTGATTGCGTTTTAAAATTCTTTTGACAAATAAAACATCCCAAGTTTATAAGTGTAAAATTTGAAATAACTCGCTGCTTGCAACCTCCTTGAAAAACTAACGGAAATTCTTCCGCATCTGCAGAAACTTCTATTGATGCTTCAAGTGGTTTATCTAGGTTTATAAGGAAATAGAAAGAGAAAAACATTATATTTAAAAGTATTTGTATTCAATTTATATTTGAAAGCATTTATTTCAATTTTTTATTTTCATTATTGATATAAGAAATGGCATTTTTATACACAATTCAAATTTCGTATGTACATACATTTCTAAAAGTTTCAGAGCTAAACTATTCAAAAAAAACTACGAAACAAAATGTTAAATATGTCGAAATAAGACGGCTTAAATATTGAATTCCATGTAATCAAAAAACCACTCTTATGGCGTTTTTAATTGGCAATCCGGAATTGTTCTTCGATTCGGAATCCCAATTGAACAGTTTTTTTTTTATTCCGAAGAATCTGAAGTTTGGTGTGAGTGTATTGGTTGTGTTTGACATGTGTCACATATATGTGTATTCGCGCCAAATTTCATTTGTTTTTGTGCTGCAAACATGGAGGAATTTTTCCATTTTGATTATATTTTTTATAATTTTTTATTTCAATTTCAAGAAATCACTTCACTGCTGGTATAATTTTTGTGTAACAAAAAATATGACATTGGTCAAGTGTGACATCTGACATTTAAATCTATAAATGTGTGAGTGATTATGCTTCTGATTCTGTTTTTAAAACCAGAAGAGAAATTCTCTTTTTTTCAGAATCAGAACTGTCAGTTTTGCCCAATTGAACGCATTCAGATTGCTTTTTCTTGCTTCCAGATTGCCAATTAAAAACGCCATTATTTGACCTAGAGCACTTTTCATTTCCCATGAAGACATAAAAGCAATCTAGATCAATTTCAGCGAATCTCGATTCAGAGCCAGATTTAACCTGACGCCACACATGCCAGCTACTGGCAATCAAATTACTACATGTATTAATTGTCAGATACCTATCTGTGTTCCAGTTGGCTGGAAGTTTGTCTGTGTGAGTGGAAAATGTGAATGTGTGTATTGCAACTGTCTTGCCAGTAACTGGCATGTGTGGAGTCTGGGTTACAAACGACAACAAAATTAACATTCACTAAACGTAATTTGGAAATTTGTTCTTCTCAGTGTTGCATTGTGAAAAGAAACACATTTATTTGCAAAATAGTATTTTAGAATTTATATAAAAATGGATCAGGAAATATTATTTACATTTGAATATCATCCGATAATAAATAATTTTTCAAAATTGAAAATTGTTTGGCATTTGGTCAAAGATTTTTTGGAAGATGTTGTTGCATATCATTCGGACGAAAAATGGGTGATCATTTCATTATTTATGATATTACAAATCAGATGTTAATGGCACACTTACAATAATGAAAACAAAATCAATCTGTTTTTGTTTTCCACGCAACCAGAAAATTAGTGAAATCTAGAGCAAATCAGAGAGCAAATTTTAAATTGTCGTGGAATCCACCATTAGACTAATAGCGAGTTTCATTCACGAAAAGAATTGCTCTTTCTGTCAAAAGAATTGACCTTTTTCACTTTTGAGAGTTTCATTCATTTAAAAAGTGCAATTCTAGATCGATTCTCAACACGAAAGAATGCATCTCTCATGGGTTGGGAGAATCGATCTGAATACTTTTCTGTCAAACGTCAGATGAGAAATAATTTGTTATTTTTTGTTGTTTGTTGTAAAATTGTGCCAGTCTGTGATAAATATAACAAAAATAAACAAATAATGAACGAAGAACTTAATATGTACTTTAATTATCCAATTAATTATCAATTATCTAATGATTACTTTTTCCAAAGACAAAAGACAAAAATGAAATGACAAAAAGTATATAATTCAAATTGACATGGATACCCAAAACAAGTTTCATTCAAAAGGGCAATTCTCGATTTTGAGAACAATTCTTCCAAATTTGAATGAAACTGGCTATAAAAAGCAAACACATTTTTTCGACAAAAAAAAGTATAAAATTCCATTCTTTCCCAAAAAACAACGATTCGTTCTCACCACAATTTTCAAAATTTTTCAAGTTCATGGAATGTTCTGGGGGATTCATTTGTATTTCGTCTAACTGCTTAATTCTTTCATTACGAAACTCAAACAAACGTTTCCTTGAAATGCAATATTCCTTGGAGCCTCGTGGGGTGTTGTACAAATAATTATTGTCCCGCAATAACGTTCCGATCTAAAAAAAAAAAAAAAAAAACTTAGTTACCAGTAGTTATAGTTAGATGAAATATGCATAAATACATAATAGTAAGTAAGGCAGGCGACCATAAAACCGAAATTAACTGTATAAAGGATCGATAGTTAACGTGGAAACATTCTACTGGTCGGACAAACTTTTTCAAAAAATATTAGGCGGGAGGGGGTCACTTCCTGTATGGTTTTTTGGGGCTTCAAAAATAAAATGCATGACTGGGTCCCACGAACTTGCTCTAATTTGTGACAGTGGTCTGGCGCTTGAGAAAAACTTTTAATTTTTTTTGTTTTTAATTTAAAAACGCCAATTCATAGGTATTTAGAAAATATATTTATTGACAATTTTTGAAAAAAATTTAATAAGCAGTTTTCAAAATATTTATTTTTAATTTTTTTCTTAAATGCTTTTAAAAATACAAACAAATATTTTTTTAAAAATATTGCTATGCAGTAATAACAGTCCTATGGAAAGTACCGTTCTTAGACATTTTTTAAAACTTTTTTTCAGCCATATGATTGATCGTACCTAAAAAGCTACACTGATTTTTATTTTTCAATATATCCCACTTATATTATTACTAGCCTTTACCCGCGGCTTCGTATTTCAGCTGATCTAGAAGTAGAGGGTAGCCTAATTAGCCGTCTCTCTTAATTTAGCTACTTTTACAGCCCGAGCTTTATTATTCCATACATTTGACCGGCATAAAAAGTAGCCTATGTGCTGTTCCATACTATAATCTATCTCTATGCCAAATTTCATCCTGATCCGTTTAGCTTTTCTGGCGTGATTTCAAAAATTGAAACAAATCTGTCCCACAGGAACCATACATTTTACCGCGATAAAAAGTATCCTATATGCTATTCCAGACTATAATCTAGCTCTGTGCCAAATTTCATACAGATCCGTTTAGCCATTCTGGCGCGATTTCAAAAATTCAATCAAATCTATCCCACAGGAACCATACATTTTACCTTGATAAAAAGTAGACTATAATCTATCTCTGTGCCAAATTTCAACCAGATTCGTTCAGCCGTTCTGGCTGATTTGAAGAATGAAGTGTTGGAGATCAAATCGGTAGTGATTTTTTGGTTGCGTGGTATTCAATATAATGTGGTTTTTTTGGTAAATGCCAATTTGATCTCAGATTTAATCTGCATTTCCTCCAAAAGAAATTGAAACAGATTTGATCTGATTTTGTTATTGTGTGAATTGACGTTCTTAATATGGAAATCAAGGTCTCGCTAAATTATTCCCCCCTATCATAGTATCCGTTCGGAGAATCCTCCGATCGTATAAATGTTCCGATTTTCGGGATTTACTTGTTCATGGTATCCGAATCGGAACGATAATTAAAAAGCGTACCATTGCAAAGTAATTGACATAAATAATATGACTGAAATGACAATCTTTTTCAAAGTGCATGTTTGTGTTATTTTAAAGCTCATTAAAATCAATCTCACTTAAAGTTTAAAAAAAATATATGGGCAGCGCAGTGCTATTATTAGACGTAGAAGAGTATGAGCTAAGAGAAAGAAGTAAAGAAAATCCTTAATCCTTACACCAGCGATCGGCTAGTGAAGTTCCTGGCAATGTCTGGCTTGGCCTTCATCATTTCAACCAGCCGTTCGTATTACTTTTGATGTCTTTTTTTTTCTAAATAAACAAAACATACATAATATAAATAAGATAAATGAATGTTAAATTTAACTTACAGTTCAGACGACATATTCACAAACATTTTTTGTTTATTTTGATTTCTCTTTAATGTTCTCCGACAAACTACCGTATGCTACCGGAGAAATTCGGAGAAACACAAACCTATGAGACGCCATTCGTACAATTCGTCCGAATCTGAGGAGATTTCTCTCCGATCGGTTACGACGATAGAGGGGATTATAATTTATTCTGTACATTGACAAAGATTTTAAATCACATTTATTCGTTCACGCCCAAAAATACATTAATTTATTACTTACACGTCTTTAATTTTAGTTTTGTAAATTCATACCTAGTTTATATACATACATCCTGTACTAATTATAAGTTTTCTTGATGTACAGCGTTTCATGATTTAATAAATAAATAAATAAATAAATAAATACCTATTCATTTATGAATTTTCAATTGATTTTCACTTGAACTGTCTGTATTTATTCATTATTATTTAAAAACTTTGAACACTTTTCTAAAAAGAATTCTTTTTCCAGAATGAAATTCATAGAATGCTAAAAAATAAACAACAACAAAATTTGACGCTTGAGAAATGTCAAATTATTGTGGCGTGTGTGCAAATGTGTAATATTGAATTCCATGAAACCAAAAAACCACTCTCGATTCGATTTCGAGCTTTTTTCATTTTTCATGAAGCCAAAAAAACAATCTAGATTCGATCTCGGATTGAATCCTTTTTATTTTCTTTATTGTAGTTTAATACATTGGTTCGTGTAAAATCAAAATTGAAGGATTTTTGAAGGAAATATAACCTTATCAATTAAACATTTATCCATTTTAAACTACCCGTTATTTTCCAAATTCTTTTTGTGCTCTAAATTTGTTTCAAGAAAACATTGCTTTTTATAAAAACAACATTGAATAGTGTTGAAGTGAAGTTGAGCACTGTTCATGTTCATATTATATTGAAGCGTGTAAGAAATTGTTGAATTTTACCAAAACTCGCAATAAAATCCGTTACCTGATTTTGAGCAGAGTTTTACATTCATAGTTTGTAGAGTTGAGTAGTGGTCCCATTCTAGTTAAGGTCGTAATCAACCGGAGCGTCACACAAAGTAAAATATCTTTTTGTTTAAGTTTCGAAATTATGGCTATGCTAAACAATAATTTAAAGTTTTTTAGTAAAGGCCAAATAAACGCCTTAAGTGAGGCAACTTTGGGTACGACCTTAAATTTTCAAAGAGACGAGGAAGGCAATATTTTACTCAATTTACCAATTGTTGACGACAATTGGTCCAAGCCAGATGAACTGTTAAATAAATTTAATTTACTTGGCTGATTATATTATTTTATAAGTAATTATTTGGTTAAAGTGATCAAACAAATAAAGTGCACGACTGGGTCGGACAAACTTGCTCTAATGTGAGACAGTGGTCTTGGGGTTTGAGATTTTGGAAAAAAAGCAGTGAAAAAACTAAGTAGATAAAATCTTATTGATCATTTAAAAATCAATAGCTAAAACGTTTTTTGGAAAAAATTAAATAAGCCATAATATGATCTTGTTTATTGTTAAGAATTTTAAGAATTTTTTTTTTTTTTTCAAAATCGTTTGACCAGTTTTTTTCAAAAAACAGTTTCCAAAATATATTCCAAATTTTTTTTGAGTACCTATGCCAACTTCTAGCATTTTGTAGTTTTTATTAGAAAAATAAAATTTAAAAAAAAATATCTTGAACCGTTTTTGAAAAAAAAAACAAACAAAAATTTAAGTTTTTTTTTAACTCAAAAAAAAACTTTAAAAATTTATATTATTTCGTCTTTAAAAGAGCATTAAAAATTTCATTGAAATCCGTCAAGTGGCTTTACGAGAAAATCTGATTTAAAAAAAAACCGGTCCTATGGGAAGTACCGTTATAAGACTTTTCCTGAAGAATCTATTCCAACCAAAACATAAATTTTACACAGCAAACACTATTCAGAAAGTTTTATCAAAATGGTAGGAGCCGTTTTTGAGGAAAATTTATTTTTCACTAAAAATCTTATGGCAGGAACCGTTAGTTTTGGAGCTATAATGCTAATTCCAAAAACCCCTCTGTAGGAAGTCATAATAATAACATGTACCAAGTTTGAAGCAAAATCGGTCCAGACAGAATTGTCGGAACCACTTTTTTCGACTTCTCTATCATCGTAATGTCATTTTTGATTGATTTTTTTTTTTACGAATGCATAACTTGCCTTATTTACCAAGTAAAAATGATTATTTTTATCGTAAATTGTTGGTGTTATGTGTTTTGCAGAAGCGTCCATTACTTATGAGTTATGTGATTTTAAGGTATTTATCCAAAGAAGGTAGCTATACCACCTATTGTGTTACGGACGAGCGTGTTTCCGGAAAACAAATATTTAGCTGGAGGAAAATTGAGGTAACCCACGCAGTTTCATTGAATAAATTTTTTAATAAGTTTGTTAAATTCATTCGTTTTGATGTTGTTCGGTATTGAAGATGAAACTTTTTCAGATTCAATTGCAAACAAAAAAATGCTTCTTGGCTCCAAAACAAATCAGGTTTTTGCGTATCGCCAATGCCAATATCTGATTTCTCGACAACAGTTGGAACTCCTCAATTATCTAAGGTACAGCATAATTATTTTTTTCTAACTGAATGATATTGTTTATGGTACTTTTTATTTTATTTTTAAAAACTGCAACTAATTTTGTGATCTGGTTGAGAAAGAAATATCTGAAATTAGTTTTGTATGTAGTGATATAAAATGTTTAAAATGAATAAAAAGGAAAAAATGAAAACTAACTTGAACTTTTTTAAAAGCGATTTACTTTTGACATGCGGGTAGTATTAATTCCAAGAGAATCTTCATTTAATTTTAAAGTTAAGATCATTTGGATTCAGCACGAATTTCGAATTGTTTAAACAAGGCAATTAATTGTTTTAAAAGGTACAACTATCATATTATTTTGAAGCGAAGTTTCTTCGTGTTATTTTAAAATGCGGTTCAATTTGATTCAAGAGGATGTGTATCATTTTAATTTGACAACCAACATAATTCAATCGGAATCGTCGAGTTACATCAATATGCTATTCACTTTTAATTAATTGTTTTTGAAGTTATTTTTATATGAAAACGCATTTCGACTGTTTTATAGGAAATCCATTTTAAATCAAGCCGAAACACCATTAGAGCCTCTAATGGTGTTATTAGAGCAAAATCATAGCCAACAAATAATGTTGAATCATGTTCCTTTTTAGGGTTCCGTACCCAAAGGGTGAAAACGGAACCCTATTACTGAGACTTCGCTGTCCGTCTGTCCGTCTGTCCGCCCTTTACAAGGCTGTATCTCATGAACCGTAAGACTTAGACACTTGAAATTTGGACAGATGATGTATTATTGTGTTCCCTACAACAACAAATACTAAAAACTAAATAAAATATTTATGGTGGCTCCCATACAACAAACGTAATTTTTTGTTCGTTTTTGCTATGTTTGTCTGTCCATCACCGGGTTGTCTCTTTTCTTCTTTAGAAATTTCTTGAAGTCTGGAATTTACAAATATATCTGTCCCTGTTAGTTCTTCTTTTTGCTGATTTGCGACTTTTCCTTCACTCACACAAACAGCTTTACCTACATGTAAATTCCAGAAATTCTTTTAGAAGAAAAGAGGCAACCTATGTATGCTTTTAAAGCTAAGTTTTCTTCTATTCGTGTTCGAATTCGAATTCGAATAGAAAACAAAATAGAAAAAAAAAACAAATATCAAACAAAAAACAACAAGTCAGTATTAGATTCTCTCATAAAATAATATAAAATCAGGGGTGGAATCGGCTAAGGTGATTTGTGATATGTGATAGTCACAATATACAAATTTCGTCTGGCTAAGGTGAGTGTCACATGTGACAATCACATTTTTGTGACTTTTTCTCGTGACAGCTATTTAGGTGTCACTTGCATACAAAAATAATAATAAATAAAAAATAAACCTCTGACGCTGACTTATAAAACAAAATTATTTGCTTTTGCTGTCAAAGATTTGTCAAAGATCTATACTAATGTTGTTTTCGATTGGGAGAAATTAGTTTCTCCTCATGATTAAAGTAAAAAAAAAAACAATAAAAAAAAAAAAACAGAAATGAACATTTTTTTAATTGAGATATTTTTCTGAAACGCGTATATGTTGTGAGCAATCACGTGAAGTGACAACTAAATTAATCTTTTCTAAATAAATACATAATTGTCACGTCCCTTAATGTAAATTATATATTAAAATTGTCGGAATTGTTTAATTTGAAATACAAAATATATAGAAACTGTGACGTGACAGTTTGTTTAGGAAAAATCGCGCCAAAACTGTTCTCGTTTGTGTGAGTAAGAAGCAGCTTTACCTACATGTAAATTCCAGAAACTCTTTTAGGAGAAAAGAGCCAACCTATGTATGCTTTTAAAGCTCAGTTTTCCTCTATTCGTGTTTGAATTCGAATTCGAATAGAAAACAAAATAAGAAAAAAACGAATGTCAAATAAAGAACAAGAAGTCAGTATTAGATTTTCTTACCGACCAAATTTTAAAATCTTAAAAATTAATCTAAATAATAATAACTTCTTATTATTCTATAATTCTATACATATAATTTCTTCTTGCTGCTTCTTCTTCTGCTGCTAATACTAAATCACTGAATTAATTATGAATTATTAAAACTACTGTTAATCCTAAAATATTAAATTAAACTTACAAAAGAAGTACTGGGAGGTCTCGATCCGATTTTAAAGAAGTTATTATTATTTATACATATACATACATATTTATTTTTGAGACGTTAAAAATTAATTACAAATTTAATAATGACTTCTTGTTCTTTGTTTGACATTCGTTTTCTTTTCTATTTTGTTTTCCATTCGAATTTGAATTCGAACACGAATAAAAGAAAACTGAGATTTAAAAGCATACATAGGTTGGCTTTTTTCTTCTTTGCGGATTTCTGGAATTTTTGAATTTACATGCATAGCTGTCTCTGTTTCTTCTTCTTTTTGCTGATTTGCCAGTTTTCTTTCACTCACACAAACAAGATCATTTTTGGCACAATCTTTCCTAAACAAACTATCAGTTCGTTGTCTTCTGCAAATCCTTATCGCCTGTTACAATGAGAAATTTAAGCAAGTGTTTATTGAATAAAATAAATATTTAAGGGGGGCTCCCATACAACAAACATGATTTGTTTGCCGTTTTTATAGATAATGGTACGGAACCCTTCGTGCGCGAGTCCGACTCGCACTTGCCCGTATTATTTTTTTTTGATTTACATTGTTTTTTTTACTTGCTCTATAGGGCAAGTATTGGTTTCGTGCAGAAAAAAAAAATCGAGGTTTTAATCAAACATGACATTACGATTATAGAGAAGCCCAAAAAAGTGGTTTTCGCCATACCGTCCGTCGGTCTGTCTGTGCGTCTGTGCGTCTGTGCGTCTGTGCGGATGTGCGGATGTGCGGATGTGCGGATGTGCGCTTTTTCACGTCATGCTACAGCCTAAACGGCTTGACGGATTTTCTTCAAACTTGGTATATAGCAGTTTGAAGAAAAACCATTGTCGAGGTTTTTTTTATTTTGTTTTAGCCCGGCTCAAACTGGTACCTTTCAAGTAACGGTTTTTTTCAATTTGAATTTTCTCGAAAACGGCTCTAACGATTTTGATTAAATTTAAAATCTAGCTAACTTTAAGCATTTCTAACAAAACTGCGTTTTTTGTTTTTGCCTCAAATGGTCGTAACGAAAATCAGGTTTTAACGGCTTTTTTTCAAATAGCCATAAGTTCTCAACGGCTTGATTGAATCAACTCAAACTTTGTTTGACATAGTTTTTTATAGTGTTCTATAGGATGGTTTAGTAAATTTTTCACTGAAGCCTTTCTAAACGGTGGCTTCCATACAACGAGCCGTTGAGTTTTAGCCAACTTTTTTTGGTTTTTTCTAATTTTCTCGAAAATGGCTCTAACGATTTTGATTAAACTTTGTGTGTTATATTCTTTTAGTGTTTTGAAGAGAACTGCGTTATTAGTTTTTGGCTAAAAATGCAAATAACGGAGATCTGCTCTTAACGGCTTTTTTTCAAATGGCCATAAGTTGTCAACGGTTGCATCGAATTCACTCAAACTTTGTTTGGTATAGTTCCCAACAGCTTCCTATCAGATGGCATTGATTTTTTTTCATTTTCTCTTTTTTAAATGGTGGCTCCAATACAAAGAGCCACTAGATTTTGGCCAATTTTTTCATTTTTTCTAATTTACTCAAAAAAGGCTCCCCCAATTTTTATGAAACTTTTTATGTAACATATATAGAATACTTCAAAGAAAACTGCATTTTTAGTTTTTGGCTACACATGATAATAGCGGAAATTGGTAATATCAGTTTTATTAATTTGACCATTAGCGGAAATTCATATCATTTATATCACCCAAAAGATAACGTCTTATTTTAAATATTAAAGATTACTAAACGTTAGCTCCCGTATATCGAGTTTTCCAGTTTTAGCCAAATTTTTTTTAGTTTTTACCAAATTTTTCAAAAATGAATTGTTCTTATTGATCGAAAAGTTTGTTTTCATCGGACTATTGCACCAACAGAGCAAGTACGTGCGACCCAGTCGTGCATTTTATTTTTCTTAGTATTGGTACCTACCCTTCGAAAAATGGAACTGAAATATTCATTCAGATAAAATTTTGTTTAAATAAGCGAATTCAAAAATTGGTCACATAACGTCTAAAATTTTTGTTCACAACATTAATCATAACATTTGATTTTGTTGGATAAATGGGTAGGTAGGTACAAAACAAGCTTAGTAATTTACATAACCATTTTTCTTAGAAACTTCACGTTCGCATTCAAAATGTGTTCGCAGTGTAAAGAATACCATTATGTTTAATGAATAGTCTGATTTAACCTAACAGGTACAGGATAAGACATTTTTGAATTATTTTAAGATTCCAAATTAAAATTTATTTGATTCCGATTTAGATAACCTAACAAATAAGTAAACAAAATAGATAATATACATAGTAGGTATATCAAGTATGTACCTATAAATATGTAAAGCAATCTAGATTTGGTCTCAAATTGAATCTAGATCAATTTTTGCGAATCTCGATTCAGAGCCAAATGTACACACACTTAGGGGCCAGTTATAGCGATACGAAAAACCAAACCGAAAAATTTTTGAAATGGAAAATTTAGTAGGTATGTTATGGTTTGATTTAAAACACAAATGCTACACTGATTGATGGCATTTAGGATTAAGCTTATAGAATTTTTTTTTTTTGCTTATACAATTTTTAAGTGAACTAATACTTTTTGTTAAAAATGTATTTTTTTCTTTTTACGTATAACAGAAAAATAAATATATAAACATTTAATAAAAAGTACAAGTTTAATTCAAATTTTTATTTGCAAAATAAATTCTCTGAGTTTGTTTCCATCGATCAGTGTAGCTTTTGTGTTTTAAATCGGATTATAATATACTAAATTTTTCGATTGAAATTTTTTTCGGTTTGGGTTTCCGTGTCGCTATAACTGGCCCCTAAGGGGGAGGGGTCTTTAGTTCTTCCTTGCATTTCTTTTACTTTTTTCGAAAAAAGGCACATTATCGATCATGAATGACGAATTTGGAGTGAATGCGGATAAGAATGATAATGTATGTAGGATATGTGTACATATATCTGAATGATGGTTCGTCCATCAGGATTCAGGATGGATAACCGCAAATTATTTTGGTAATAGAATGACATGCAGGGGCTGCTCGTGGGTTTGTTCGATAATGCGTAAAAAAAAAACGTCCAACATCATTCAAAGTAAAACTGCAATAGAGCATTTTTAGACGAATTTATAGAATGCTATAAATCAAGTCGCCCATTGTGGGATATTACTTGCGGAGAGTATTTGTTACGTGACAAAAAAAAGGGAGATACAAAGAGCTCCTGGAAGGTATGAAAAAGTATACAAAAAGCAGATATTACGGACGTAAAAAGAAAAATAAATACCTTACGAATTGAAAATAATAATAATATCAAAAACTAAAAATATGTAGGGTAAGTCCGGTGAATATGCTAGTGTGGGTAATATGCCACTTTTCAATATTTTATACTCCTAAGTCGATATTGGCAACTCTGACGATGCAATGCGTTCAGTTTCGCTTTGTTGTTTGGACATACGGGAACGGGTGCGCATGTTACATTCGTTTTAGAAAATATATCGTGAAGTATAAATCCAAGTGTCTTTTAATAAAACTCAGTAATTTATAACGTTTGTTTTTTCAGGTTTTTCAATTCAATATCTGAAAGCTTCTTCAAAAAAGGTAAGATTTATTTGTAGGTATACGTAGTTTTTCTCCGTGTCTAGACGTAATATTATGTTCCCTCAATTTTCGTGCAGATTTTTTTATATTTTTTGAAGTTCTGGGGTTAAATGCCACATTTGTTCCACACCAACTGGCATTTTACCCACTTACTGCTGGAACACAATGGAGCCGGGGCCGGATCCGCAATCGCATCCGTATCGCATGTCAAAATATTGAATACACACGAATTCAATGTTGTGAACACAACGAGACGGATCCGCAAACGCATTCTCAAACGGCGACGGACGAGTTGGCCAACTTTTAATAAATACGTGCGTATTTTTGACATTCCATACAAAAAAAAAAGAGCAACGTGCTAATAAAATCCTTTTAGAAATTAGGTCATTTAGTTACAAATTTATAGAAAAGACTATACATGATGCGATTTATATATTATTTTTCAGTGGAAATTGTAAAAAAAACGTGAAGTACGTACGACTCCATTGTGGGCACTTCTAATTAGGTACGTACGGCATGCGATACGGTTGCGGCTGCGGTTCCGGCTGCGTTTTTCTATTGTGTTCCAGCAGTTAAGTGTCATATTACCCCTTTCGCTTTTAATTTCTTTCGGAATGCCTCGAAAATATGAAAATGGATGTACAAGGATTGTTTGGACAATGGAAGCTGCGATATGTCCAATCGATGGAAGTTAAATATACTCACACTGTCTACTATACCAGGGGTAAAATGCTGGCATTTTACCCCTTCAGAAGTGGCGTATTACCCGCACGTGTGGGTAAAATGCCACTTTTAAAGGTTTTTTTAAACTAAATTTACAATGAATTTTAAGAGTTAAGGTTATGTTTTTTTTTGTTTATTTGTGTAATAAAATATCAATCTAATGAAATTGAGAAAATCTTGTACTAAACTTGTCATCTACTATTTATTTTTATTTGTTTACTGTTAAATGTGGCATATTCACCCGACTTACCCTAAACAAAATAAAAACACGCCTCGTTCCCTTACGTGCTGATATCTATAAAAATCTGAGTCTGATCATTGTATATATGAACTATAGTACTAACACTTGAGGTGCGCCATCTATCGACGGAAAACTAGGCTCTTGATTTTAGAGGTTTTGTCTAGATTACCATGGGAAGCAACAACTATTTTTCCAATTTTTGTTGTTGTTGCTTCCCATGGTAATCTATACAAAAACCTCTTAAATCAAGAGCTTAGTTTTCCGTCGATAGATGGCGCACCTCATGTGGTAATACTATAGTTTATATATACAATGGTCTGATTGACATAAATATAGTGCAATTGACATAAGGATTAGTACAAAATTGCAGAAAGGGAACGGGGCTGCTGTGAATGACAAGAAACTTGTTTGATAGTGTGTACACGACACCTATCCTTCCAAAATGACATCATTCCTCATCCGTCCCTCATGATCGATAGTGTGTACCCTGCATTACCTCAACTAGCGCAAGCCTAATGTGGGGTACACATTTTCGATCATGAATGAAGAATTTGGAGTGGATGCGGATAAGAATGATGTGTACATGTGAATGATGGTTCGTCCATCAGGATGGATAACCGCAAATTATTTTGGTAATGGAATGACATGCAGGGGCTGCTCGTGGATTTATTCGATAATGTGCACAAAAAAAAACGTCCAACAGCATTCAAAACAAAACCACGCGAGCGAAGGTTGTGATTTAGTAATAAATATGGACTCCGATAGAACATTTTTAGCCAAATTTTTAGAATGCTATAAATCAAGTCGCCCATTGTGGGATATTACTTGCGGAGAGTATTTGTTCTGGAAGTGATGAAAAAGTATAAAAAAGCAGATATTACGGACGGAAAAAGAAAAATAAATGAGTTTTAGAAAATTAAAAATTAAATATCAAAAACTAAAAATATGTAAGCAAAATTAAAACAAGCCTCGTTCCCTTACGTGCAGATTTCTATTTTCTAAACAAATTCGAGTCTGATTGAGATTATAGTGCAATAAATTGTTATACCTAAGAATTCGTACAAAATTGCAGAAAGGGAACGGGGCTGCTGTGAATGAAAAGAAACTTGTTTGATAGTGCGTACACGACACCTATCCTTCCAAAATGACATCATTCCTTATCCGTCCCTCATGATCGATAATGTGTATCCTGCATAATACCAAGATCAACTTCAGAGTTCCGAGTGACTTCAGGGCGACCCTAGGCACCCCAGGTTTCGAGTTGAGGTAATTCAAAAAACGAGTTGCGGCGACCCCAGGGCGACTTCAGGGCTCGACAAACAAAGCGTGTTACTAATTTTTGAAATGTTTTGTCCCTAAGCGTAAATTAGATTTTGTCGTTTTGTTGAAATGTTATGTTTTGGAAACTTTAACTCTTAAAACATCTGATTTTTAGTGTTTGACTACGAGCTTATGAGATTGAGTTTTAAAAAAAAAGAAGTGAAGCGAAAAAATTAAAATTCGAAATTATTTTAAACATTTTTATACATTATTCCATAGAATGGGTATATTGTATTTGGTGTGGAGTTTGTAACATAGAGAAATAATACCGTTAGGTATAGAAAAGTATATATATGTACATATATTCTGACTCAGAATCAAAACCCTAATCGATTAAGCCATGTCCGTCCGTCCGTATGTATACTCTCTAGAGGTCGTAATTTTCGAGCTAGAAAGCTGAAGTTTGGTATACATATATGTATAATCTTTGGTTCAAGAGTAAGGCTAAGTTCTTGAACCGGCAAAATCCGCCCACAAACACGCCCATTTTTGTTGAACAACCTCAATTTGGTAGAATTAAATTATGTTTTTTGTACAGTTACGATAAGAGCATAACACTAAAATTTTGCACGCAAAAACTTTAGGTAAACTTCCTTCCAATTAAATAAAAAAAATTCAGTTTGGCGTGGCGGACGCCCATTTTTCATACAAAAATATCAATATTGTTTTTATAAAATAACAATTGTTATATTAAAGCGAAAAACATTAAATTTTATGGGTATTACTTGCACATAAACGTCTTGTGTATGAAATCAAAAACAAAGATTTTGGACGTGGTTGACGCCCACTTTTCACTAGAATTTATAAAAAAATTGTTTTTGTAGATAGACGGTATTTATAATGAATCTGTAAGCCAAAATTTTGCGTCTCTTAGTAGAAACTAAGCAGTTTGTGTATGAAAAGAAATTTTTGAATTTTGGGCGTGGCTTACGCCTACTTTTCATGAAAGAACGAAAAACGTAGTTCTAAAAATTTAAGGTACTATCAATATTCAATTTAAACCTTTTTCCTTCCGTTTGTTATTTGAAAAATATATCTCTACATTTTTTTGTGTAAAGTTTTTCAATACGCCCACTTTAAAAGGCGTGATTTTGATAAAATACCTTTGTTCAGGTAAGATTGTTTAAAAACTACTCGATTCAGCTGTAGTTTTACACATATGCCTAAATACTGATCAAAGCGCAGTTTGTGCTTCAAATTTTTAAGACACGCCCACTTTTAAGGGGTGTTTTCGTCAAAAGTCGTATAATGCATTAATTTGTTAATGTTTTTTAACTACGGTCGCAGTTTTGAAGTAAAAAGATGAACACTTTAATTTATATTCCTTGGTTACGTAGCAGAGTGGGGTCCAAGAATTGTTAAGAACACCCATAATCGCTAGTTCCATTCAAAATCTAATTTTCAAAAATTTAAGTTTTGTCTTGTTTTGTTCAAATCGATCTGCAAGAATAAAATTGAATGTCACTGAGCTCATACCAATTGCCTTGGCAATAAAAAGTTTTAACTTTGGGCGTGGCGCACGCCTTTTTTATTGCGCCAGCACAGCACTGATTGAACATCATTCCACACAAAATTAATGTTATTGATTTTTGTCTGTCTGCTAAAGAAGAATTTTGTTTCTGAAACTGGAACATCGGCTGGCTGCGAGAGCCGAACGCATACACATACAAAAATATAGGGGGTAGGGTATCCAACAGTTCGTTGCAAACGAACTGTAGCTCTCGCTTATGTTTTTATTTGAGTTTAAAAAGGATTCGTTTTAAACTTAAACTTTAAACAACTTCATTCGAAAAGGATATTAAAATGTTGTGGTGGAAGATAGGATGTGTTTCTTGTCTTTATAAAACACTCACACTTTTAAGTCTAAAATCGCATTGTATTTTTTTTTTTTTTTTTTTTTTATAATGCAGACGCGCTCAAGGGGTTTGTTATAGCCCTTTTAATGATAAGTCACAGCGCGAGCGATAGGAAGTTAGGGAGGAAGGGAAAGGAGGTGTCGATGAACATTGATCTTGAATGTTTGAAGTTCCAAATGGCAAGGGAAAATTGTGCCAGGCAATTCAATCCACATTCGTGTTGTACGGCTAAAGAAAGAATCCCTATATTTCACGGTACGTCCGAAATTGGGCTCAAGTGTAAACTGATGAGCGTTCCTAGCAAGACGAGTATCACGGGGGAAATGTTTAAGGGGTGGAACGCAACTGGCTACCTCGAGTGAGCATTTTTTGTAAAAGAATCTGTAAAATGAGGAAAGACATGAAACATTTCGACGATGTTCAAGGGATGGAAATGTTTGCATAATGCTTCTCTCTCCTATCAATTTTAACGCTTTTTTCTGAACTCTGTCGAGCAGGTGAAGAAAAGTTTGAGAAGCACCTGCCCAAAGATGGGAGTTATACTCGAGTTTAGGGCGTATAAACGCTTTGTAAATTGTAGCCAGATCAGAAGGGGTAAAAAACTTCTTGCATCTATTAAGAAAGCCTAAGCATCTTGCAGCATTCTTGGCAATCTCAAGTATATGATCATTCCAACGAAGATTGTCACTGATACACATACCGAGTACTGATAGCTTTTCGGCCTCCTCGATGCAAGTACCATTCATGGATAATGGCAAGGGGGTATATTTAGCTTCAACGACAAAAGACAGCATTGAGTTTTCGACGCATTAAACTTGTCTTATTGCAAATCACCCTAAATATGAACATGTACTTGCAAGTACCCGATTTTCTCTGAATTTGCCTCGCTCAATTTTGGAGGGAAAAAAAGTCAACTTTGTTTCGTTTGTGATGCAACATGCAACTATAGCAAATTTTATATTGACATCAAATATAAAACTGTCATAGTAATAAAAAGATGAAAAATATCTCCAAAATAGAGAACGTAGCCATTATAAAAAGAATTTAAACGTTCGGCCAAAGGCAAGAATCTAGGGTCAAGATTTTAAAGCAGAACATCGAGTTGAACTGGTTCGTAAATATGTAACAAAGCTATACATAAAAAGTTATCTATTTGTTTGTAAAAAGTGACTGCCAGCTCAACAGTGTTCTTATCTAAACTGGTAGGTATTACATCAATTAAAATGGGATCTACCTTTCCATAAATAAGTTTATATAGGTTCTTGATTGAACAATTTTATCGAATAAATTTAACTTACATTCCAATTGGGAAATAATTTAGCACGATTATTTGCGGCAACGAATTGCACGAACTCCTTCCTAACGGTATTTTTAAGAACAAGTCCATCAGATTGAATTTTTCCGCTATGATATAGTCTTAAAACAAATTCAGAGATTTCCTTTTTGGCTAAAAAAAAAAACATTAACAGCTTAATATTATAAATATTCGAAAAGACAAATTTAACTCATTACCGATTTCTTTATCCAAAACATCTACTTGAGACAATGAAAAAGCGCTGTCACACACTTCACCCGCTGCATTTTCTTCGTTATTTCCCATTCTGGCCTTCAACTGCAAAAAACAAAAAATAAACCAGGGAACAATAGAAAGCAGTAAATATTATTAAGTACAGCAACTTTTTCCCAACAATCCTATATTTTCTCTTCACTACTCAACTTGCGAAAATATTACTAATTAACAAAACTAAACAGAGGTGACTTCACAACTTGACAACATTTATAACAAAATTAAATTTTGTATTGAGTGTGCTTTGAACGTTCGCTGAGTGCTTCTGTGCTGATACTGACGAGATGAAAATATAAAATGAATTTAAATTCACTTGATAATGCAAATTCAAACAAGTGAAAAGTGATTGTGGCTCAAGTGGTAACAAAGCCAAACAGCAACTGAATTGCTTGATCAGTTACAATTTTTTTAATATGGGGAATCCCAACTCAACTTCAGCTGTTTTATACTGCCTTAGTGCATTTGGCTTCGCATTCGCAGCAAAAAAAAAAATCAAGTTGCTGATACTTTTTGACTCATCATCACCACAGCTATCGAGCTATCATATCATAAGCAATGTTATTCGTTCGTTTTGCTTTTTTTTGTTTCGTTGTTGAAACTTTTCGATGACTGGTTTTCGTTTAATTTCAATTATTTCAAACTGTTTGATTTGGTCGAGATCTTTGCGTGGTTGCCTTCCCCAATAGAATCGTTATCGGATTAAATATTTGTAAAATGCAATTTTTATGCTAAGTGGGTATATTTTGGTATATGTATACTATAAAACTAGAAATATAGTTTTTATCAGTTGTGTCTTATCTAAAAATATTATCTATAGAGTCTTTCTATAAAAAGTGTGCTGGTTTAAATAATGAATGACCACAGTTGTAATAGAAACAAGACGATCCTTATTTCTACTACGCAAGAAGTTCCAACCGAATTTAGTAAAAGCCAAAGCCTGTTATTTTATGTGTCTGTTGAACCCTGAAGTCACCCGGGGGCTTGGGGTCGCAATAACTCGTTTTTTGAAATACTTCAACTCGCCCTCAAAAGATAATTCTCTATTTTGGAAACGTGGGGTCACTCTGATAATCACCCTGAAGTCGATCTTGGTATTTAGCTGGGGCGATATTGAGGTAACGAATCAGCGGTCGAAGTAGCTGTTGCTTTCAAGCATTTTTTTGCATATTTTTATTCTGTAGGTATTTGATTTTTCATATCTTTTTTTCGAAAAAAGGAAAAGAAATGCAAGTGAATGCATTTATTTTAATGAAAGTAAATACAAATCGAACAAATAAAACAAAATGGAAACTTTTGATTTTGTGCGTTGTGAAAAATAACCAATCAGCAGCCCTAATGCGTTTTTTTTTTTTTTTGAGTTGCCAAGAATACCTGGGAGCGACCCTGGGTAAAGTTGTTCAACAAACAAAACTATTAGGTAGATATCTGAGAAAACTGTGTCGCCAAAGTAGCGCCTTGTTTTAAATGTTGTGAAATATTTCCCATTTTCCTACAAGAATCGTATTTTCAATGTTTGAAGGTGCCTTTACATAGAGCTGCTAGCCCTGATTTGCAAAATGTAAAGCCACTTTGACTGACAGAAACTTTTTTTTTTCCAATTTGATAATAGTAGGGGAGGGTGTGGCACAGGGGACCATTTAATGTTTGCCGGCTTATTAAAATTTATTGAACGGAGAAAAAGGCTCAAATTTCCTCACCACTTACCTTAAGGTTTCAATATCATATTATATATATATACAGTGGTGGCCAAAATAATAAGAGTGAAACCGATTTGTTCCATTAATTTGATAAAAAAGCTTAATTTGTTTTAATTCCAATGAAAATAATAAATATATTTCTTCCAAAATACTTCTTCTGGTTGAGTATAAATTTTGTTAACAATAAAATGACCTTGAATAACATAAAATCCTGCTCAATTTGTTTTTAGTTAATTTTTATCCTGGCCAAAAAAATAAGAGTGTGGAACATAATTCACCTAAAAATTTAAAAAATATCAATTTAAATGCTCTTTTCATGAGTTTTAGTATATGGGTCACCTCTAAGGTCTTAGTATTTTGTAGGATGTCCTTTTTTTTAGTACAGCACTGCATCTTCTTGGCATAGAGTCGATGAGTTTTCGGCATGTTTCCACAGGTGTAGAAAACCATGCTTCCTGTATCTCTTTCCATAACGCCTGTTGATTACTGGTTTTTCTTGTCGAGACCCTATTCTTCAAATCTTTCAACAGATTTTCGATAGGATTTAGATCCGGAGATTGAGAAGGCTATTGCAGAACCTGCACATTATTTTGCTGAAACCACCTGGTCACCACTTTAGCCGTGTGCTTGGGGTCGTTATCTTGCTGGTAAGTCCACATTAAAGGCATATTTTCTTCAGCATAAGGAAGCATTACATTGTCCAAAATGTCCAAATAGGTTTCCTTGGTCATATTATTTTTTATCCAATAGATAGGACCTACTCCAGCAAAAGAAAAACAACCCCAGATTTTGATGTTGCCACCACCGTGCTTAACTGTTTTTATGGTGTTTCTAGGGTTCAACTCTTCATTGGTCCTCCTTCTCACATAAATTCTGCCATCAGAGCCAAATAAATTTATCTTGGTTTCGTCACTAAAAATAATATTTCGCCAATTTCTGCATGTCGATTGTGAAAGATTTACTTTTGCAAATCGTATACGCTGTTTTATGTCCTTAGAACTAAGTAACGGAACCTTCCTCGCAATTCGACCATGTAAATTTGTATCCTGCAAACGTCTGCGGATTGTGCGAGAGCTGATATCCAAAGATAGATTTGCTTTTATACCGCTAGATGTTGTAAAAGGATTTTTAAGCACCTCTCTAACAATCCTTTTGTCCAACAAAGTTGTTGTTTTTTTTGGGCGTCCTCTTTTTTCGGTGAAATTTGTTGGTAGACTTCGCTGCTTTAGCACCCTAGCAACAACACATTGGGATCGGTGAAGAGCATCTGCAATAAAACTGTATGTTTTGCCTTGATCTCTTAGTTGGAGGATCAAACGGCGTTCTTCTTTGGAGCAATGCTTTCCGCGTCCCATTATTTAAAAAATTAATGCACTTTAAATATTTAAACACAAGTATAAAGCTAAATTTAATAAATAAATTGCGATCGGAAGTGAAAAAGACCAGAAATAACGCCCCTGCAAACCAAACCGCAGTAGTTTTCTAGAAAACACTACTACAACTAAAAATATATCCTTCGAATGTGTGGGTTTTTTTATTTACTACTTCCCCTGCGCCGTAGAGTATACCCCTGCAAACAAGAAAGTACGGTAACAATCGATGAAATATGTACATCAAAGGAAGTAGTTTGGTTTCTCCTGAAAAAAAAAAATTAACGATTCCCTTTTGAACTGTGCGAAGGAGAAATCCAGGATGTAAAGAAAAATGATGTCTCTTTTTTTTCTTGTTGTCGTTTGTCTTTTTGTCAGAGTGATCTTCGATTCAAAACATAATCATCAACAGTTTTTAAGTTGAGTTGAGTTTGTTGTGTATAATTTGAGAATCCTTTTTTTATGTAAGTTATTTTATTTTCTTGTGATATTTTTGTTTGTTTTTAATAATAAATATATTTTTAATAATACAAATGTAAATAATAATATAATATATTTAATAATAAAATTATTATCATAAAAATGCATTTTTCCTAATTTTTTTTTTTTTTTTTTGACTTCATGTCTATTTCGGTTCGTAGTTCTACATTCACAGCGCGTGCATCTTTGGAAGTACGAATATAACTGGTGGAATATGCGCTTCAAAAAAGTACATCGCAGATGTACATCCATTGAAGTAGGTGCATCCCCAGAAGTACTTTGGATATGCTTTGGAAGTACTTTTATTGGCGGGGAAGTGCAGTACTTTTTTGATATTTTGCTTTTTTAGAAAGAGATAGTGCCTTCATATATTCTTATATACAGTAGGTATATAACTGAATTTTTTCCCGATCGCCTATCCTTTTTCAGTGGAAAGGAAGTACTTCTTTTACGTACATATTCCACTGGTTATTTCTGTACTTCTACGTTTGCAGGGGCAATTCTACACAGCACTCTTATTTTTTGACCATTGCAAATCTGACATTTGTAACTAAAACTAACGGTACATTGCAAGTGACCATCATTAATGGTTGGTAGCACTGGAAATGTTTTACAGTCAAGTCAAAAAAAATTCGTATACATAATTTTCTCCAATTAAAAAGGTTTAAGGCATAGATTCTATTATGACAAGAAAATAAAATAATCCACTCTTATTATTTTGGCCACCTATATACCTTTATATATATATTATATTATATAATATCATATATTTTATCACTTTTGTTTTTAAAATTAAATGTGCAAAAAAAAGTGCTTTTGGTCCTCTGTTCCCCGTCATCGGGGCACATATGACCTTGATGGGCCTTTGTGCCTACTATGAAGTCTTCTTCTCAAAAAGTAATAAGATTGTATAAACTCTTATCTAGGTAGGTATTTATTTTATTCCTTTTTATCAAAACATAACTTGAAACTTTGATTAACTTCATTTTTAGTTGGGTACCATCTGCAACAAAAATAATCAAAAATTAAACAGGTTCATATATAGGGGACACAAGGGACCACATAATTCCTCTGTGCCCCAACAAGAATGCCTTTAAAAAATTATATCGAGTATTTGACAGCGAATATTTCACTGATGAGATAGATGGGCGCTTTTATTATTTCCTATAACTTTTTGGCTAAGTCATTAACTTATCGTTTTAAACAGAAAGCCCTCTGTGCCCGGTGGTCCTCTGTGCCCCGTCCTCCCCTAAACATGGAACTAATAACATATTAAGGTGCCTTTACATGGAGCTGCAAGCCCTGATCTTCAAAAAAAGAGGATGCAAAATCAATAAATCATACTTATGTGATAGAGAGGTAAGGCAAAAATGCAGACGTCTTCATGGATGCAGATTATAGGAAAATTATAGATGCAGCTTGAAAATTATAGTGAAGACGAACATGTTCATCTTTATCGTCTGCACTATGATTGTTGTTGTTGCGTTTTCGTCTGCATTTGCAACTCCATGTAAAGCCACCTTTAGGTGAATTAAGTTTGTTTGCATTAATTTTTAGTTTGTAAGTTATTATATAAATATTTTAATTAGACCAAATCAATTGACGCAGATCGATAATAAGCGGCTTAAGGCTGAACTAAAATAGTCGGAAACAAACGGAAGCTAGTGTCAAAACCGAACGAAACGTTGCCGTCCAACCTGCGAAAAGAAACACGCTACCCATAATAGAACGGATTGCCGCGAAAGCAAAACATGTATTTTCCTCTGAACAACAAGATGACTGTGAAGCGGAGAGGACATACATAAAAAAAATCATATATTCACTCTGCTGTGAAGTCACACACAAAGTCAGCATACCTCGCTCACTCTCACACTCACTCTCACTCTCATATCCAATCAGTCAGATTACCTCCGTAAATTAAACTGATCGAAACTTGACGAAACGGAGCAATCCGCTATTTCGGGTGTGAGATACGAATTGCTTGTTCCCGCACATTTACGGACGGGCCCGTCCGCGCCGTTCCGACTATTATAGTTCAGCCTTTAATATCAAGGAATGGGAAGTCACTAATGTCCAGTTTTCCACGTTTAGGTGCTACAATCAGCTTCGTAAAAAATATCGTCAAAATATTCAAAAAAAAATATCCGATCACAATGAAAATTACAAAATTCCTCTTTTTGATGGCACAAACTTCAGCAATTGGAAGTTTAGAATTGAGCATTTTTGACACGGAAAAGGACAAAGCATTGGAAGCAAAAGAAGCATTGATAATCCATCATGAGCAACGCGACCAAAAATGCAATTCTCAAATCATACAACGTATTGCAGATGGCCAGCTCGAATATGCCAAAGATACAAAAATTGCCAATGATTTGTGGACAACGCTGTGTCAAACTTTTTTATGAAACCAGATGGCAGCACAATTTGTCAAATCATTAACTAGATTGAATGCTTATATAGATTAGATCGGCCATTTTCTTTAATGTAGGTACAAAGTCCAAAATAAACTTATTTTAATGGTGGATTTACATGTAATCTTCGACGTCTGCATCTGCAAATTTGCAGAAAAGTAAAGCGAGGATCTATACGACATAACACGAAAGAGTGATAGAGTACACATATACCTACCCATTTTTACTTGCTATAATTTTTAAAGCCCGGTGACAGATGTCAAAGTCATCTGTTTTGCTGTAGTAAAGATAATTTTTTTTTCACGAAGTGTTTATTTTCTTTTATTTTCTGCTTTTAAATAACAAAATATGGAAGAGTCTGACGACAACAAAAGAAAGATAATGAGCTTGCTTTTGGCCTCTTTAATCTTTGAGGATCCGCCAGAAGAACCAACAAAAAAGAAAACAAAAAGTACTGGGTTCACCCATACCTCCAAAAAGAAACGTAACAAATACATTTAATTACTCGATACAAATAAATGTATTATGTATTCACTTTTTGTTTTTTCACTTCTGCAAATCAGGTGATTGTTTGACAGTTCAACAAAAAAAAATTATGGTGCAGATGAAAAAACTATGGTGCAGATGAAAGCGCTATAAAAAATATGAACATGTTCGTCTTCGCCATAATTTTCATTTGTGAGTTGAATTTCCTACAATCTACATCGGTGCAGGCGTCTGCATTTGGTCTTACCTCTCTATCACACTTGTATGCTTTTTGTAAATTGCCTCTTCTTTTTTTGCAGATGATGACATTCAGATAAATGTACAGCCACCTTTGTATATAAAATCTATCTAGTGTCTATATACAAAGCAGCCACCATAAAGGTGGCTTTACATGACGCTGCAGGCCATGATCTGCAAAAAAAAGATGCAAAATATATAGATCATATTTGTGAGATAGAGACGAAAGGCCAAAATGCAGACGTCTTCGTGGATGCAGATTATAGAAAAATTATGGATGCAGCTTGATTGTCTCCGCCATGATTGTTGTTGTTGCTTTTTCGTCTGCACTATAATTTGTTGCAGCTCCATGTAAAGCCGCTTTAAAACTAACATTAAATAAGGCGTATAATTCAATTCGTTTTAATCTTTTATTATATACACAACCTCCAACAGTAGTGTTATTTCATCTTTTGCTTGGATTTTTTTAAGCAGGTCTTCCAACGGTGAATTAGGAGCTATTTGACCTCCTTTAGGAATTATTCCTTTTAATCCTTTTCAAATTCCATTATTAAATACTACTATTTTATTAGCATCAGGAATTGCTGTTACATGAGCTCATCATAGTTTAATAAGAGGAAATTTTTCACAAACTACTCAAGGATTATTTTTTACAGTTTTATTAGGAAATTACTTTTCTATATTACAAGCATATGAATATATTGAAGCTCCCATAGAACTATTTTTTAATCAGACCTTGGGGCCAGTATGGGGCCACTTATAGCGATACGGAAAACCAAACCGAAAAAATTCCAAATGGAAAATTTAGTATGTTAGGCGTCAGTTATAGCGACCAGTAAAACGCATCATTAAACATTTTCTTTTGTAGTATTTAATATGTTTGAATGCGTTTTGAAACAAAAAGTGTATACCAATCGGTGGCGAATAACATAAATTAATTTATTTAAAAAAAATATATTGATTCGGTAATATATTTTGTACGGAAAACCAATAATTAGATTTTACTGGCAAAAACTCATTTTACGTATCAGCTGATTGTCATGTCACTCAAAATGAAACAATAATTCATTCTAGTTTCTTACTGTTTCGTTCATCCGGAATAAATTCGTTCATCCGGAAATAAATTACTGGTACATTTGCGACCAGAAAGAAGAAGAAAAAGACAGGATGCGTTGCTATTTCAATTTTTTTACCGACATAATTTTACTGATCGCTATAAACGACCGTCAGTAAAAAAGCTCCAAATTCATTTGTTTTCGATTTTTACTGATGCTTTTTACTGGTCGCTATAACTGGCGCCTTATGGTTCAGTTTAAAACACAAATACTACACTGATCGATTTCAACCAACTCAGAGAATTTTTTTGCTAACAAAAGTTTCAATTGAACTAATATTTTTTGTTGAAAATATAGGTACCTATTTATTTATTTTTTTGGTTAGATTTCGTTTTTCGCACCAGCTGATTGACAATTCCACTAAAATGGAACAAATAGTTTTTCTTGTTTCGTTCCAATTTTGTTCACGTTCCTTTGGCAAATGAGCTGTCAAACCATGTTTTTCGTCGCAATAGGGCTTTTAAGCAAACGGCAATATACTTCCCTCTCACTTGTTCAGAAATGTCAAACGAAACTTTCCGTAGGAAAACAAATTAAAATTTGTAATTTTTGTATGCAAAAGCGATCGGGCTTCCAAGAAAATAAACGAACAAATATCTTGCTTTATAATTTTAAACAATTTTTTGCGAATAAGCAATAGCTTAAATAGTGCCAAAGTGTTTTTAACAATTATTCTATAAAAAAAAACTTGTATTGGGCGTTTAAATACGGAATAAAAGGGCGACTTGTTTTGGCGCTATTTATTCACTTTTGGTGGATTGATAAGTAATTTAAAAAATATATTTCAATAATATTTACTGTCTTTATGTGATGATTTTTTTTTTTTGGGTCGTTAGATCATAATTTTTTCGTGTGAAATATGATCTAACATCAAAAAGTGTTTTTCGTTTGGGCATAGATCATAAATATGTTTTTGTATTGTTAGATCATATCTTACCTCCCAAATGAAATCTAATGTGATTTTTTTTTGGGTCGCTAGTTCAAAACTTTTTCGTGTGAAATATGATCAAACTTCAAAAAGTGTTTTTCGTTTGGGCATAGATCATATCTTTTTGTGGTGTTAGATCAAATCTTACCTCCCAAATGAAATCTCATTTTAAATTGAGATTTAACACACATTTGCACACACTACAATAATTTGACATTTCTCAAGCGTCAAATGTTGTTTGGTTTTTTTAGCATTGTGTGAATTTTATTGTGGAAAAACAGAAAAAGAATTATATATAATAAATATCTTAGTGCTTTTTATCTGTACGAAGAGAACGATGTTTTCAAACGTGACTTTTCTCAAGCCACCCTAGAGGATCATTTCGATTAAACCATCCTGCCGAAGGTTATGCAAGTTAAGAAAATGTGTCAGAACAAAGTACACTTTTTTGGTTAATCAAGATTCAAGACACAACCAAATTGGATTCACTCTGGTATGCTCAGTCGTCGAGCAATATCAAAACCACAAGGATAATTCAGGAGTGTTTAGCCTCAACTATCGAATAAAAGAAATCTACGTCTTCGTTCTGTATGTTTTTTTTTTTTTGAACTAGAGAAAGTAGAGTTCTTGAGATAGCTTCTCCTTTCTCACAATTACAAAATTAATACCCATAACAGCGGGAGCAGGGATAGCTGATTTCATATTCTATCACAAAAAAATAAACTTTTTATTAAATAAAAAATATATTGTAAATACTGTGTAACTGGAGCTTATTTGCTATGCGTTGCCGCCGCTTCTTCCGACTTCTTCATCGCTAGATGAGCTCTCTTCTGATTCCTCGGGTATTTTAAAGTACGTAAACAGTCGATTCGCTGTCGAATGCAACCTGATGAATCTCCGAGTTTTTCTTGCCGACCTTCTCAAAGAAATACTCCCGCGTCAAGTGGAAGCAATTACCGTTGAAATGTTCTTTGTGAGATTCAAGATTTGTGGGACAATATAAGAGGATTTTCGATTTATCTTCTAGAACTAGAGTCTTGGAAGTTTCTTGTGCGAATGTCAGTGAATCTTCTTCTGGAACTTAAGTTTCGAATGAGTAAACGGACGATTTGATGAGGTTTTAGATGGAGGATCGATAAATTGAATAGTTGATTGAACCTGCGGTGTTGTGGCTGATTTGGTTCGAGCTTTGGGCGCTATTTTTCTATATTCTATAGGTTTTCTCTTTATCAAAGTAATCAAGCATTTTCTCGCAGGATTAGGCATAAAGTGTTGATTGAAGAAGGGTGTGGAATTTATTAAACTTGTTCCTGCGAAGCCAGTCTCATTGGAACTTGGTGGCAAATATTTTTGGGATATCTCCATTTCTGTTTCAGATCGTTCTGTGTCGGAAATTAGGTGCACGACACCTACAGTTGGACCTTTTGACTTAGATTTAGGCAATTCGAGAGTACGTTTTCCGCTTGAAACTGGTCTCTTTTGATTTCTGTCCAACTCGATTTCTTTGTCAGAGGTTTCAATGGTGGAAACATCTGAAGCTGGAGTTTTTGCCTTAATTTTAGTCAATTCGGGTCCATGTTTTTCTCGTGTAACTAGTTTCCTTTGATGTTTACCTAACGCCATTTCTGTTTCAGTAAATTCCGATGTAGAACCATGTCTCACAACGACATCGGCAGCTGGAGTTCTTGCACTTCAAAGTAAGGGGCTGCTACAACACGAGCATCTGCAAACATTCATTGTTTAAATTTAACCTTTTTATGATTTTATCACTTACTCGAATTATTCTAGAGGAGCACATTGCCTTCGGCGTCAGTTATAGCGACCAGTAAAACGCATCAGTAAACATTTTCTTTTGTAGTATTTAATGTGTTTGAATGCGTTTTGAAACAAAAAGTGTATACCAATCGGTGGCGAATAACATAAATTAATTTATTTAAAAAAAATATTTTACGGAAAACCAATAATTAGATTTTACTGGCAAAAACTCATTTTACGTATCAGCTGATTGTCATGTCACTCAAAATGAAACAATAATTCATTCTAATTTCTTACTGTTTCGTTCATCCGGAATAAATTCGTTCATCCGGAAATAAATTACTGGTACATTTGCGACCAGAAAGAAGAAGAAAAAGACAGGATGCGTTGCTATTTCCATTTTTTTACCGACATAATTTTACTGATCGCTATAAACGACCGTCAGTAAAAAAGCTCCAAATTAATTTGTTTTCGATTTTTACTGATGCTTTTTATTGGTCGCTATAACTGACGCCTTCGCCAAGAAAAACAATTCCCTTTTTATTTAAAACTATGGAAAAATGAATTGATTCTAATTCCTTAATAATAATTGAATCCATCGTGCTTGTCAACAATAATAATTGGACATTTGTTGGGTTGGGTTGGGTGTGTTCAATCGGTGAACTCTAATTAATCAATATTAAATTATGACTTATGTGCGAACACAACTTTTCGACTTACAAAACATCAAAAACACATTGAAGTACATTTTAACTTATGAAATAATTAATTGCAGCTACAGTGAAAGCTCCCATTGCGGACACCTCCCTTAGGCAGACAATCCCCTTGGGCGGACAAATTCTCCCGACCGTGGATCTTGAATTTAAATTCCGTACGTTTTATGATCCCTTAAGCGGACACTCCCTTACTCGGACGCGGACAGGCACATAAGCCACAATTTGGTAAATTCTATTCTCTTAGGCGGACAAAAACATCATCAGCTACATTTTCCCATAGCTTTTCTTACATGTTATGAGAATTATAAGGACAAATGAACTAATTTAACCAATAAAACAGCAAAATTGCAATGTAGCTGTGTGTGTGGTCTGTTACAAATAATCTTGCATACATGAAATAATTTTTTTTTGTTTTTTTTTAAGTTTTTGAAGTGCAATTGGCATGATTTGATTTTTATTACTTTCTATCAATAAATAGGTTAATACCTATAAAATTATATGCAAAACTATTTTTGATTGGTTTTTAATTTGTTTTCCTTGGACGGACAACTCCCTTAGACGGACACAAGTGCCTCGACCGTCGCTGTCCGCCTAAGGGAGCTTTCACTGTACTTTATTATATTAATGTTGAAATGTATTACACGAAAATCTAAAAAAAAATTTGCTTAAAGATTATTCCAACGAAGATAACATGACAGAAAAATCAATCTCGTTAGATATTGTCATATGGTTAAACACGCCCCAAATTAAGAACGTCAAAAGAAACACACACACAATAACAAAAACTGATCAAATCTATCTGCCGCTATTATTGGACAGCAAATTCGATCAAACTTTAGATCAAATTTACTTTTCCCAAAAAAAAAATCCACATTAAAGCGGAGTTCACATGGGACAATGCAGAAGCCAAGACAATGAGACAAGACAATCATTGTTCCATGTGAACAACTATTTCCAGGACAAGACAATTGTCATTATATTGTCTTCCGAGCTAGCCTACCGAGCTATCTTTGAGGACAATATCGATATATCGACTGGCTGGCATTGTCTTGTCCAACCCCGTTCAAGAAGCTCGGACAAGACAATTGAGTATTGTGCCATAGTCTTGTCTGCGTGTGAACGCTGCTTAAAGCGGAGTTCACATGGGACAATGCAGAGGCCAAGACAATGAGACAAGACAATCATTGTTACATGTGCACAACTATTTCCAGGACAAGACAATTGTCATTATATTGTCTTCCGAGCTAGCCTTCCGAGCTATCTCTGAGGACAATATCGATATATCGACTGGTTGGCATTGTCTTGTCCAACCCCGTTCAAGAAGCTCGGACAAGACAATTTAGTATTGTCCCATAGTCTTGTGTCTTGTCTGCGTGTGAACGCTGCTAATCATTGTTTAATGTGAACAACTGTTTCTAGGACAGGACAATTGTCATTCTATTGTCTTCCGAGCTAGCCTGCCAACCTATATCTGAGGATAATCTCGAGATGTCGACTGGCTGTCATTGTCTTGTCCAATCCCGTTCAAGAAGCTGGACAAGACAATTGAGTATTGTCGCATTGTCTTGTCTGCGTGTGAACGCTGCTTAATTCATCGCGATAGTTGTCGGTGAATTGGTGTGATAGGAGGCGAAAGTCGGAATTTTCTTTATTTTTGCGTTTTTTACGCATACATGTTTAAAAAAAAGACGCGGATGACAGCTTTAGCTTGTAGGCAAAATCAAAAGAAGGTCCGTCTGAACGTCCGGTTGTCCGTCTGAACGTCCGTTTGTCCGTCTGAACGTCTGTTAGTCCGTTTGAAAGTCATTTAGTCTGGCCGAACGTCCGTTTGTCCGTCCGTTGTTATTAGCTAGGTGGGTTCGTTAGGCAGGTAGGCCTGTCCGTCCGTTTGTAAGTCCATTTTTGTCCATCAGTCCATATTCGCCCAACGGATAGGTAGACGTTAGAAAGTTAGGTGCGTTAGGTAGGTAGGTCCATATGTATGTCTGTCAGTTTATGTGTGGATTAGGCCTACAGGGGACACCACATTAAAAAAAACGCGCTTAAAACTCTACCTCTGGGGTGGCGTGGAAAAGAGTTTAGGTACATCAAAGTATAAAAAGTTAAATACAGGTAACGTAACACGTTCCATATTCGATTTTTATCTTAACTTTTCTTTCTTTTACCTTTTAGACCAATATAAGTTACCCTAGTACCGGACAGCATGAAAATCATTGAAGAATTCGTTATAAATAGAATCACAGTGGTCACTATTAAGAAGATCGAATACAGTTTTCAATGAGATTGCGAGGAAAAGATGAGGAACAAAACCCACATTTGATTCCCACGGCAACACATACATACCTTCTAGACTCAGTGTCCACTTTAGTGATACGCCTTGTAAAGCACTTATAAAACCATAATAAATACCTTTTTGATAAATAAAATACCGTTGTAGTTTATAATTTAATTTTTTTATTTTAGTTAATGCTTAACGGGACAAGTGTTAATTTCGTGTTATACTTCATTCAGATCAATACAAAAGAAAATAATGTAAACGAAGGGTATGAGGAATTAAAAAAAGACAAGAGAATTCTCTTAAAAACCGACGACAAGTAGGTACTTAACTATTTATTTACTTCTTGGATTTCTCTTCCTTGCTTTTGTCGGTCTTCTCCTCCTTCTTATCCTTGTCCTTGGCATCTTTATTATCTTTACCTTCTTTCTTGCCCTCTTCGGCATCTCTGTTCGTCAGTTTGTTGTTAATCAAATTATGCAGAGCAATAATTGAACGCACCATGGAAGCCAAATAGACGACAACATACATGGTTTCTGAGAACTGATCGGAAGTGATGTCAGGCAGAAGGTTGAAGATATCCTGCAGTTGATAGACAATTTGATGATTGATGGGGAGCTTTGAATCGCCGACTTTCTGCAGGTAGTTCTTAATGTCCTTTAATTGTGCATTTAAGCCTCTAAGACCCTGCAGTTGGTTGGTGATTTTTTGTGAGAGACTGCCAACTGAAGTGTCTTTGATGTCACGAAGTAGGTGCTCCACACCAACTTCCTCCGCCTCCTCGGCCCCAATTTCACTGGGTACATGTTCGAATGTTTTACTTGTCGGCGTTCCATCATCGTGGATTTCTTCTACAGCAATGTATGCTTCAGTTGGAAGGCCTAGATCTTTTGGTTTGGCATCAATGATGACCAAAACCGAGTTTGGACAGTACCGGCGAACCAGTTCGTTAATAGCAATATCGTTCTGATGGAGTTTAGGTCCGGTGTGATACCAACCAACGACTTTCGCGTGCATTCACCTTTTTAAACATGCTATACATGTTCTCCAGATAGTCGTGGTCAAGGAACCAAACCGATTTGTCTTTATCATCCTCATCGAATGGAACCTTTGCAATCTTGATACTGCTTCATGGAGACATGTAAAGCTGTCTTTTATGTGATCTCGTCTCGCTCCAGGACATTATGATGAGCTCGCTTTTCCACCTGCAAAAAGAAAAAAAAATAGCTTGAAAAGATTTCCTAAAAACGAAACACATTCATTTCATACTTGAGTAAAGTTTTGTGCTCCTGCATTTCGTTGCTGCATTCGTAAGCTATCGGAATCATTATCATCCTGAAAATATAGAAAATTCACAATAAATAATTTGATTAAACAAATTAAACACAAAAAATATGCAAGCTTCGCAATTTTATCTAAATATAAAAACACGTTTAAGGAAACTGAAAAAAAAAAATGTGTCTGTCAAACAATGACAACAATCTTCTTGTAGGGAAATATTTCACATATTGGGCCAGTGGCGCTGTTTTTGTTGGCGACACGATATTCACAGATATTGTATGGAAACGAAAACCAACTAGCAGTCCATACTTATTAGGTCCATGGTTTATAGTATTTTCTCTATGGTCAATGTGCGAAGGCGAGAACTTCATGTTCATGTGAGTGTTTTGATTGATTTGTTAATAAATGAGATATATTTAACAAATAACAGTTGCAATCATAATAATGGTTGGGAAAACTGGAGGTGATGAAGATCCTCTGAATGAAGAAAGATTAGGCACTGTACGCGAAGTTGGTTCTCAAGCGGTATGGAGTCTTTCTTCCTGCAAACCTGGTATGAACCAATAAAGTTACTGTTTCGAATAAAAAAAATTCTAATTCGGTCCTCTTGAAGGTTTTGGTGTTGAACGACTTCGCGATAACATAATGGACACATATTGGCAATCCGACGGCCAGCTGCCTCACCTCGTCAATATTCAGTTTCAAAGGAAAACGAGCATTAGCCAAATCTACATCTACACTGATTACAAGTTGGACGAAAGTTACACACCCAGCAGGATATCGATACGTTCGGGAACTCATTTCAACGACTTGCAAGAACTCGAAATCGTCGAATTGTCTGAGCCAACTGGTATATTATTTTTATTGCGCATAATATAAGGCATAAGTAGGCAATACTAAAATAAATGAAACCCTCTTTTTGTAAAGGTTGGGTAGTCGTTCCAATCAAAGACGGTCGAGGAAGACCGATTCGAACATTTATGGTGCAGATTGCCGTCATTTCAAATCATCAAAACGGTAGAGATACGCACATGCGTCAGATTCGAATACATTCTCCCGTCGAGGGCAAAGATTACCCGCTGGAGTCATTTGGAAAATTTAATACTGTTGGTTTCCAGAAGTTTTCAACTCTTCGATAACGTTTAGATCAAACCCGTTTTCAAAGATTATTTTTTTGCATTAATATTATTTATCAAAACCAAACTTGTATTTTAATTGATAAAATTCATATTCAGGAACATTTTTTCAGCTTTATTATTATTTAACGAAATCTTAAAAAAAAACCTTAGTATCTATTGTACCTACCTCAATAGAAACATTTTCAAAAAAAAAAAAAAAACCCTAGTTTTTTATCTCAAAAGAAACATCTCAAACAACACAAATTGTGATTGACGCTGTTTCCTTCACTCTTTTGTAAACCACTTAACTTAGTCTCAAGTGTACACTTGGCTCACCATCATGGTTTGACTAATGGTTCGCTAAAACTTGAACTAATTGAATTGGGTATCCAATCCACCCATCTAGGATTGAATACCCACAGGTTTTCTTTAAATTCCGCATCCGAACGTAGCCACAGCAGTAGAGACAGCTTTTATCCTTGTGATTTGATGCAGATCCATGATCCTGTCAGTGGGTTAAATTTGTGAACTGCATTGTATAATATTAAATGCTGATGACAAAACACATTCCATTCCTTTATTAATCGTTGTCAAATATGCACCACGAAATGCAGTCATGGTCACAGGTGAGGTATCGTGCCATGCACAGAGATAGATAGAAAAAGCTGCTAAGTGTTGCTACCCACAGCGACAGCAGCTTCCGGAAATTGAAAAGAACACATAAACATCTAGTGTCATTGACTTCATTAGACATTGACCTGGATTCCGATAACGTATTACTATTTTGGCAAAAACATTTTTTAATCAATTAATTTTGTAAAAATTAACTAGGCATCATTCCTATCATTCTGCCTCCAGTAATCGGGAAACGCTTTTGATTCCCAGGCACATTTTGTGGGGTATGCCGTGATTCAAATTAATGTTGGTAATGCTCGTAGGAGTTCTGGCAGGCACCAAAGATTTAGTTTTTGGAGTCTTTGTCTTTGTTCCTATCCAGTTTTTAGTTTAAATCTCTTTCAAAATCACAGCTCTAGAAACTTAAAGTTAGTAAGAAGAGGTCTACTCCCAATTTATTTCATTACTTAAGGCTTAAATGAATTGTACATTAAGAAATTAATCTTTCTTAGTAAAAATATTTTAAATCGAGACCATTTTAATGAAATTCTAGTTCTAAAGCAGCTCCTGGAACATAAGTAAAAAGAAACATAGTATTTTGTATGGTTTTTATTTTAACTTCGATTGTAATTTAAATGAAAGTGTAGCACTTTTTTGGAATAGATCACATTAAAAGGCATGAACAGCTAGCTGTAGTTTTGAAATATACATGTCCTCATTTTGCAGCTGCAAATTTATTTGAGATATCCTTCCAGTTGGCAATTTCAAAGATTGCTTCGACATAAGATGGCCTTACATTTTTATATTGTAGATAGTAAGCATGCTCCCAAACATCTATTCCAAACAATGGAATAAGTCCTAAAAAAGCACCCAAATTAATATTAATTGTTTTCATTAAACACAAAAAACAAAAAAAACAACTCATACCAGTGCTTGCTTCAAGAGGATCTTGATTAGGCAAAGCAGCAAGTTGAAGCTTGCCAGTTTTTTTGTTGTAACCCAACCATCCCCAACCAGATCCCTGAATTGCAACAGTGATTGTCGTCAATTCCTTTTTAAAGTTTTCGAAGCTTGAAAATTGTTGCTCCAAAGCACTTTTGAGTTCTTTCGAGGGCTCCGTACGTTCTGGGGTAAGGTTTTGCCAGAAAATTGAATGGTTGATGTGTCCACCACCATTGAAGCGCAAGGCACCACCCAAAGAAATTATTTTTGAGGTATCATTTTTAGCCTGGGCATCTTTGAGTTGTTCTTCGGCTGCATTCAGATTAGTGACATAGGTTTGGTGATGTTTTGTGTGGTGGATCTGAAATAGAGTTTTTAAGCGACATATTTTTGTGATTTAATGACGGACTTGCTTCCATAATTTCTTTGCATATTATTGGTTCAAGAGCTGCATAATCATATGGAAGTGAGGGTAAGGTATGCTTCGATCTTACAGCTGACCTTGAATTGTTTAAAAATTAAAACGAGAAAAGCTGATTATTTCAAGAATTTATGTAATCACACAAGTTCACGGTCGTTGCAAGAGATCACACAAATGCACTTACTTGGCTGCGTACCGCACGAAGCTTGACAAGAACATTTTTTTTTTTTCTAAATATTAAGAATTGGATGTATATATGTATATATTTTACAAATTAAATTTGAAAATATAATGAGCACTCCGAAGTCAAGTTGGCCGGCCGCTTTGCTGGATATTTTAGAATTGTAAAAGCTCCCGTGTTTATGCCAACATGAGAAAAAAATATATCGAAAAATTGAGCCACAGACGATATAAAAGAAAGTGACCAATACAGACCGCCAACTCATACTCCACTCCTCTTGCCGTAAGCCCATGATAACGCCATCCAATTTTCATTTTTGATTTGTTCTGCGCATCTCGTCATAAGAACACCTGAAGTTTGCGCGCCTTCTCGTTTTCGCCTGGCCGTTTGACTTTTGTTTCGTTCTACCCACTATACATTCTACAAATTGACATAATATACATGTATATAGTATGTCAATATGTTTGTGTGCTCTACATCATAAGAACACACGAAGTTTGACAATGGCAAAGAGGATATATATAAAGAGTCCCATCTTGTGCCTTGTTTTGATTTTGCCTACAAACTACAGCTGTCTAATTGTTCTTTTTGTTAAACATGTGTGCGGCAAAAACGCATACATAAACAAAAACCCGAATCGCACCTCCTACCACACCGATTTCCACGCTGATGTGCCATTTATTCTGATAGTGTAACGCTCTCCCATACTTTTTAAATGTAAAGGGTAGTACGCAGCTCGAGCTAAATTTTAGTTCACGTTTTTCTCTCCAAACCTTAGCTAAAACCCTAGCTAAATTTTGCCACAAAATTAAATAGCACACGCAGGGATGGTTGACATCACAAAATGTACTGATATTTACGTATTCACAGACACGAAAAATATATGGTGTTTCAGGCAAGTGGAGTACGAGTTGGCGGTCTGTATTGGTCTGTGGGCAGAATGATGCATATACCGTGGTGAATAAAATATTTTAAGTGTGGTTTATGGGGATTTACATTAATCTGCATGTTGACTTCTGGAAAAAAGAATGATACATAACATACAAATCATACTTGTTCAATAGAGGGGGTTTAGGAGTTGGCGGTTTGTAAGTCTGTGGTTGAACTATTGAAATATTCTGTATATTTTTGTCTTCTACTTTTCATAAGTTGTCGCTAAAAAAAACAGCTTTATTGTTATGCTTTGACCATATAGATATATTATATATGGTGAAAGGAGAAAAAAAATTTGATTTAATTATTCTTTATTACTTATCACAGAACAAAGTGTCTTGTCTTTTATATTTTATAAATTAAACTTGATAATACAAAACTGTCTCGTCTTAAAGAATATTTCTTAAGGTGGCTTTACATGAAGTTGCAAGCCACGATCTGCAAAAAAAGAGGATGCAAAATATATAAATCATATTTGAGTGATAGAGAGAGAAGGCCAAAATGCAGACGTCTTCATGGAACCAGATTATAGGAAAATTATGGATGCAGCTTGAAAATTATAGTGAAGACGAACATGTTCATCTTCATCGTCTGCACTATGGTTGTTGTTGTTACGTTTTCGTCCGCACTTGCAGCTCCATGTATGGCCACCTTTAATTACTCTATTTTTGCTCCACAGACAACATCTGCTTCTTCTTTCATCTCTTTATATTCTTCATCCAATCTAAATAGACCAAGCTTTCCTATTGGACGATAGAACGACCTCTCTCATTGGCTGATGGCGAGGAAAGTTGTCTCTCTCTATTAGTTCCTTCTCTCTGACTCACAGTGCCACTCAATTATACTTGAACCTTATGAGAAATATAAATATAAATATAAATAAAATAAAATAAAGAAATTGTTTTTTGCGATAGACAATAGACCTACTATACAGTACCTAGTGATTGACATTTGCATTGCAAATGACATCGGCATATTGAAAAAATATCATGGATATTAGTATTGCTATTCGCCACTGTAATTGAGTGGAGCGATACGTAGTTCTCGATTTTAAGCAGCGTTTTTATGGAAACTAATGTGGATTTTTTTTGGGAAAAGGAAATTTGATCAAAAATTTGATCAAATTTGCTGTCCAATAAAACGGCAGATAGCTTAAGATAAGTTTTTGTTATTGTGTGTGTGTTTCTTTTGACGTTCTTAATTTGAGGCGTGTTTAACCATACGACAATGTCTAACGAGATTGATTTTTCTGTCATGTTATCTTCGTTGGAATAATCTTTAAGCAATTTTTTTTTTAGATTTTCGTGTAATATATTTCGACATTAATATAATAATGTAGCTGCAATTAATTATTTCATAAGTTAAAATGTACTTCAATGTCTTTTTAATGTTTTTTAAGTCGGAAAGTTTTGTTCGCAGTTGAGTCATAATTTAATATTGATTAAAAAAAGTTCACCGGCTGAACACACCCAACCAAGCAAATGTCAGATTTTTACACACAAGCACGAGGGAATGCAAACAATTTGTAAACGGAATTTCGATTCGGGTGGACATTATTTAATTTTAGTTCTGCCGCAAAGTAGATAGTTTATTTAAATGGCCTCCCACACCCTTAAATATGTCTACATATATATAAAATAACAACTACCTAGGATTCGTTAAAGGATGCATTAAAAATTAAAATCACTTCGTCATGAACATTGTCAGAGTAATAAACAAAAGTTTACAAATGACTCGTTGTATGGGAGAAGTGTTCCCGGAAAAAATGAAAAGCCATCGAATAGAAAGCTATAAAAAACTATACCTAACAAATCTTTAGTGAATTCGACACAACCGTTGCCAACTTATGGAACAGCTATGTTATGAAGTAGGAATAAAATCCGGGCTCAATCACTGCATCCTTTTCAAAGCGATTCAATTCATTATACACTCTGTTCATTTTAATTTTGCAAGTTCATAGTTCATACCTATTTATTTTTAAATTGTCAATTAATTTTCACTTCAACCGTTTGTATTTATTTGTTATTATTTTAAAACTTTGATCACTTATCTAAAAAGAATTCTTTTTCCACAATGAAATTCACAGAATGCTAAAAAAATAAACAACAAAATTTGACGTTTGAGAAATGTCCAATTATTGTAGTGTGCGTGCAAATGTGTGTTAAATCTCAATTTAAAATGAGATTTCATTTGGGAGGTATGATTTGATCAAACACCACAAAAAGATATGATCATTGCCCAAAAGAAAAACACTTTTTGATGTTTGATCATATTTCACACGAAAAAGATTTGATCAAGCGACCCAAAAAAAAATCACATAAATTCGACTAGCAGTCAATCGACATGTCTATGGATTTGACGTTTTGGGTTGCTTTTTGTTTTGTTTTGTTTTTTTTTTTTTGACAACGAAGGCGCAGCTTGGAACAAAAACAAATAACATTGGAATTGGAAAGAGTTTTTGTAAGTTATGATTCAGGAAGAAAGTGTATGCAAATAATTCGGTATAGTCTTCCTTGGTGCGCATATTCAGGAAAAAATTCATTTTTGTTGCTGGAATTCGAAGAGAAAAATAAATTATTATTCTTTAGAAGTCTTCTTGATTTTTCCTCAAAACGATTTAAATTTATATCATTTAATAAATATCCCGAAAACTCATCAAAAGTGTGCAGAAAATAAGTTTATCGCAAAAACTTGTGAATAGATTTGTATAGCGGTAAGTCTGACTACGAGTATACAGTGTTATATTTATATTAAAACAAGGAATATTAAAAAATGCAAATGTTGGAGACATCAAAAACTATGCAATATTTTTTAAATATTTTTATAATGATCTTTAAAAACATGTAATTGGAAACAATCCCACTTTTCATGGTTGGCTTAGTAGAAAATTCTTGTGGGAAAAATCAATTAAGAACATTATAGGTTTCTCTATCCTTTTTTTCGAAGGTATCTACGATTACATACCTATGTAGATACTGCACATTGTATAAAGTTAAATATAAACTTTAATTAAGTTGCTTAAAACCTCACCCGGACTCAGTAGTATAGATCGGGGGTAAACAAACTGCGTTCACCTAAGTATCATCAAAGAATTTAACTTAAAAGCTTAATCAATCTCCAAACACAATGAAGGTTCACTATTACAGAATTCAACATTACTCAACAGCAGATTCAGAAAACTATATAAGCTTTGAACTTTTAACAATAATTCGTTGTTTCGATGTGTTGGAGTGCTCCAAGTCGAAACATGCTCATTAGTTTAAAAGTATTCTTTTTTCATTGTAAAAGGTTCCGTCCTCTGTTATTGGATGACCTAATCTTTTCCAGAAAAATTGTTGGTTTTGACTTCGCAGAGTAAACAAAACTTCAATCTGTAAAATCTTTGAAACCTGTCTAGTCTATTCAAGCATCTTCTAGTTCCTAGTAAGTCTGAAGGCAGTAGGCTCAACCCAAAATGTCTCAAAACCTAATCATGCGGGTGGCAATCTTGCAGTGGATGTAGGGCTTGATTGCTAAACCTATTGCTAATCGTTGTGAGTTCAAACCGAGTCTGTGTAGCAATTTTTACTTATTCCCCCCAGTTCCAACTGGATGCCATGGGATCTTCGTGAGATAATTATCACCTAAAATTTCAATCCCCTGTACCACCAAAAATTCTATCCTATCTTTCTATTCCTTCTCTCCTTGCTCGAATATTTTAATTTTGTTATAAAGGTATTCATACCCCAAGTGATATTAATTTGTATTAGTATTAGTCTTCAGTATTAAACGCTGGATATTGTATAGTTATTTATTAAAATCAGCTACGGAAGTGGTTCCTCAAGGTTTTAAGAAAAGTTATTGCTGCAACAGTGTGGACCCAGAAAATTGTGCTTATGCAGTAATCTGGTTATCCCCACTTGCTCCAGGATGAGTTCAAGTATTGCTGGCATCGACAGCACTCCGCAACCACGAGAGGAAAACAAACATATCCCAAATTTCGATAAGTACATTACACATATTTACAGGGAAAATAATCTAGAAAGATCAAAATTTAAACAAAATTTTCAATTCATACTTAATGAAACTGAACAACTTTGCATTATAAATAACTTTATGTAGAACGAACACATATTTGACGTCACCAAAAACTCCTCAATGTATTAAGGTTTACTTATAGCACTTTCTATTGGCGGAAAAGAAGCGTTCAGAAACAATCGGAGGTCTTCCGAAACAGTTCCATTGGTAAACAAATTAGACTTTTACCGCTTCTGAAGAGATTCCCGATTTGAATTTAGAATCCACACCAAAAGCACAAGTACAAAATAAATATAATATTCATTGCCTTTACACATGCAGCAGGAATAAGTAAAATCATTTTAAACCGCTGATCGGGCTGAGCAAACCAGTTTGACATTGGCAAAACTCTCTGGTTCTGGTGTGTCAAAACTGAGCAGAAACAACTTTGTTTGTTCACTTGGTGTTCAGAATGAGTGGCTACCCGATTGAAGCCAATGGAAGAATTTCTTTTTATTAGGTATCTAATCTGTCTACAATCTACAAAAGAAACTTATCGTATTGTCCGAGCGAGCGTTCATGAGCAACAGAGTAGAAAAAACATATTTAAAATGGAGCTATATCAAATTTTGCATATTTTTTAATTTTTTGTTTGTTAACTAATTTCGTTTTTGCAGGCAACGTTTAGCTGAAAATAACAAATCGAAAGAAATACAAATTAATCAAAAACGCCCCACAAAAAAATGAGTAGGTATTTCAAAAAGAAAAATAACCCATTTTAACACACAAATCTCTTTATAGAGAGAGCTTTAAAATCGATAACATTCAAAACCAATGTAAGAAGAATTTACAAATTTTGGTGCCCAACAGTTTAAAATTAAATTTACCTTTACTTGAAATTTCATTTAAATTGTTAGTGCGTGCCTTACGAAAGTCTTTATGGGAGGTACTACTTTAAATGTTTTCTCGCAAGATGCATTCCAACCAGACGCTATTCTATATCTTAAAATGAGGTTTTTGTTAACAGTTATATCGCAGAAACAGTCAATTGTATGCTCTAAAAGCACTACGTTTGAAGAAAATTGGTTTAAGTGTGTAGTTGCTTATGCAGACACAGAATTTTGACTTCCCTATCATTTATTTATTTATTTATTTATTTGTTCATCAATGGATTATACATTTGCTGATTACTTTTAATATCTTAAAATAAATAAGAACTGAACAATATATCTACAGAAAATTTAAAATTGCAATATTTACAAACATTAGCTTAATGGCTGTAAGACAATACATTTAAACTGGTTTTTTATTCATTGTAATGTCAACTTCATTGCAAACCAAGTTATACAAAGATAATGAACGTGAAATTGGCTCATGAAGACCATAATTAGTTCTGTGAGTAGAGACATAAAAGAGTTCATTTCTGATTCGCAAAATTTTATTAGATCTAATAAATCTATTCAATTTATTTGGCTAGATAGAATACCTTTTATAAAAATTATACTTTGCGCATTTCTTCTTACTTCAAGCGTATTCATACTTATCAGGGCGCATCTTGAAGGATAATTTGGCATATTACCTGACCAATTAAAATTGCGAAGTGCAAATCTCGTAAATCTTTTTTGAATTTGCTTTATTAGTCTAACGTCTTTAGTGCACAGAAAATTTTTAATCTATATTGTTAAGCTTGAGTTGAAAATCAATAAAATCAACATCTGGCAGCTACCAGCTGAGGCATTCGGGCGTGGCTAAGCCTCAAAGGCGCCAAAAAAATGATGCATTAACGTCATTAGTGCAAAGCTGAATTTTTGTATACCAGCAGTAGAGGTAATTAGTAATATGATTTACCTATTGCCAGACATTTTGGTCGGGGCCAAAAGGGTGGCAGACGCAAGCGAAGATTAAATGTTCACTTCAAATTAATAAATTTTAATATACATATGTATTTAATTATTTTCAACAAGTAAACAATGATAAAAAAAATAGCGCGATTTTTTTATTTGGTTCTCTCAAATTCTCAAATACTAAATTTTCTGAAGTTTCTGACTCATCAGCAAGTGATAACGAAGAAAATGATTCGAACGACCCTGGACAACAACAAAATAACGAAACCATAATCTGCGGTATTTGTTTCGAAAATCCAAGGACAAGATGTGTAGTAGCTGTTTTGCGAAGATAAACTATTGAAAATTGTTCTAAAATTAAGTGAAACATTATAATTTTAAAAACTTAGTGAGGAAATTCTCTTCGGTGGGACATAAGTCCCAACTTTTATTTTTGGGACTTGTGTCTCACTTAAGTTAAATTTGGGACTTATGTCCCTGGGACTTATGTCAGTGCGCCGAAATCTTTGCTGAGAAATATTTTTGTAAGTATACACTAGTCGGCACAAGTATTCTGACGAAATAAAAATCGTACATTTTTTTAGTTTAACTTTTTAATGGCTTCATAAATAGTTTTTGGGCTTTGAGGTGTTTTTTTGAGTAATATTCAAAGGAGCGTTCATCTGCCCATGGAATGCTTCTCCCAGAACTCCATTGGCTTGTGCAGATGTTCTTTTGCAAAGACCAGTCCTTTAAGCTTGTTTGTCTGTGATATAAAGGTACGGCCTTCAGTGATCGTTGTTTTGCGCCTACCTATCACCTGACGTTCTAACAACCAAATTCAATTAACTCAGCTGTTTTACAGACGGTTTTTATTGACTTTTTATCAATTTTTTATTTGTTTATCTATTCTTAATACCAATTAAAGTTAGACCCTTAATTTGTTTCGTTTTCAAGTGCTCAAAACTTATAACACATTTAGACGAAGATTCCGTCAAAATACTTAGGTATGACAATGCCACGCAAAAACTCGTTGTCTGCATGCATTTTTCCAGCAGAAAGAGAATGCGAACAGTGGTACACAATATAAAATATGGCATGCATTCAGCTAAAACTAGAAAAAAGATTTTTATTTCGTCAGAATACTTATGCCGACTAGTGTATACTTTCAAAAATATTTCTCAGCAAAAATATCATTGTTTACTTGTTGAAAATAATTAAATACATAATGTATATTAAAATTTATTAATTTGGAGTGAACATTTAATCTTCGTTGCGTCTGGCACCCTTTTGGCCCCGACCAAAATGTCTGGCAATAGGTAAATCATATTACTAATTACCTCTACTGCTGGTATACAAAAATTCAGCTTTGCACTAATGACGTTAATGCATCATTTTTTTGGCGCCTTTGAGGCTTAGCCACGCCCGAATGCCTCAGCTGGTAGCTGCAAGATGTTGATTTTATTGATTTTCAACTCAAGCTTAACAATATAGATTAAAAATTTTCTGTGTACTAATGACGTTTCCAAAACGTTCACCAGCTCTCCGACTATATTCTTAGTATTCCATTAGCGTAAAAGAGGCACCAGATTATAGAACAATATTCAAGATAGGGTAATACTAATGAGTTAAACAACGTTTTAAGTGTATAAACATCTTTAAAATCAACTGAATTACGTTTTAAAAATCCAAGCAACGAATTTCCTTTTGAAACTATAAAATCAATATGGGCACGAAAGTCCAATTTAGAGTCAACGAGAACACCGAGGTCTTTTACCGTATCAACTCTTGAAAGAGCATCGTTGCCAAATTTGTAAACGAAGTTAAAGGCATTAAGTGATCTAGTTGCACTGAAAACTTTACATTTAACAATCGAATTGATTGCATAAAAATTTTTAACAACATCAGCAAACATAAGGCAGGATGTATTTTTTAAAACTGAAGGCAAATCATTTATGAACAGAATTGAGAGCAATGGGCCCAGATGGCTTCCTTGGGGAAGGCCTGAATACACGTCGATTAGACTCGGATTATACCCACTAATTTCAACAATTTGCTTCCTGTTAGTAAGATACGATTTTAACAAAATGAGAAAAGAGTTATTACAACCCATCCTCTTAAGTTTTTGTAAAAGCAAACCATGATGAACTCGGTCGAATGCTTTAATAAAGTCTGTGTAAATGACATCTACTTGATTGCCTTTCTCTATCTGGTTTAAGCAATAATTTGTGAAAATACAAAGATTTGTGGCTGTTGATCGACCCTTTACAAATCCATTTTGAGCAGGAGACAAAGACTCTTTTACAGACAAATATAACTTTTCTGTAACTACTTTTTCTAAAAGCTTTGGTATAGCCGAGAGCTTTGAAATGGGCCTATAATTTTTTATTAATTGCTTGGAACCACTTTTAAAGATCGGATTAATAAATGAAATTTTCCATTGTAGAAAGAGATTGGTTAAAAAGAAGTGTTAGGGCAAGACTAATTGTGGAAGAGCATCTAGACAAAAGAAGAGGTGGTATTTTGTCATAGCCTGCTTTTTTTGAAACATCAATATCGCAAAAGGCATCTAAAACTTCTTCCACATATAATTGAGGAGGAACGAAACCGATCAGATGATCAATATTTGGATACCAAGTATCAACATTTTGAATGAAATCGATACTAAAGGATGACTTAAAAAAAAAGTGAGAAAAGTTGACAAGATGATTTGATATCGTTAGAATGATCGTTAAAATATTCCATCGACTGAGGAAAAGAGGAGGTTTGATTACGCTTCGAGTTTATAAAAATCCAGAACGATTTACTGTTTTTTTTTTTCATATTCGATTCAATAGTACTTATATATTGCTGGTATAAAAATCGGTTGAGAAAATCAAATTCTCTCCTGGATTGAAGGAACCGATTTCGATCTCCGATGAGGCCTGTTAATTTGAAACGCTTAAATGCTTTATTTTTAACGTTTTCTAAATTTTTTAATCTTATATTATGCCATGGTAACTTAAAATGCTTTTTCTTTCTGAAGGTAGGTACAGAAAGTTCTATACCCTCAAAAAGAATACTTTTAAAATGTGTGTACATTTCAGAAAGGGATTTGTTTTGAAATATTTTCCCAAACAAAAGTTCTATACAAATTATTTAAGGCAATGAAGTCGGCATTTATAAAGTTTAAGTTTCTTTCCACGTTTGGCGGAACATATGCATATTTATAGAAATATAAGTTTACTTGTACTGCAATATGGTGCACGGAATTATTTAATAATGGAAAGTCTACAGCCTGTACATTATATTTCAAATCATTATTTATAAATATAAGATCAAGAATTCTTCCTAAACTATTTTTATATAATTTATCTCAAATAGATCAAGAGAAGATAGTGAATCGACAACCAAACTTTCAATTTCTCTATTCGCATTGAATGGAACTAAAATTTGTTCATCTTCCACAAAGCACCAGTCGATTTCACCAAGGTTAAAATAGCCTAGCACACAGAAATACTGATTTGTGGTCAATTCACTAACTATAGAATTAATATTTGATATATGCATAGAATATGTTTCAATACTACTACGTGGTCTAATATAACTTACAATAAAGTGAAAATCTTTTGAACACAGGCTAATACAAACAACTGCATCTCATGTGTGATTGCAAATTTCGTTTTGCAGAAATGCATACAATGGTTATGCGTCCCTTCAACTTTCATTGAAAAAGATATTTTAATTCATAGATAATAATGGATAAAGTCACTTAACTCTCAATTGCTTCTGCCAAGGATATCTTTCGGCATACATTTGTAAACACTAACCAAATATAATAAAGGGAATCCCTAAACATGGTCATGCAGTTACCCCACCACCAACATTTTTTTTTTGAAGAAGAAGCCTGCTGTTATTAGTTACTACCAAAAGTTTCAGGTACTACTCGTATACATACAAGTATTATTTTATTATTATATCCATAACATCATCGACTTTTTGGCACCACAAAATCAACCTCATTTATATTTGCGCTCCATTCAACGTTAGTCATATTTCCACCACCGAAACACCAGCTACCAGCAACCACATAAGAGCCGAAAAAAAGGAAAGGAAGGCTGGACATAAAAACTATGAAATACAAGGAAAAAGATAGGAAAGCCCTCAAGTTTACGAGCAGGGGTTCGCGAGCGCCACTTTTATGACTCACGAGTCACAACTAACTAGTCATGAGTCATGAGTCATAGTTTTCAACACCAGCAGACATTTTTGTATTCATTTTCTTTGTTGTTGTTTGCTTTTTTCTTTGATTTTTTTTTTACTTCTGTAGCATAATATGTAATGGGAATAAATTCGAAGACAAGGGGGACATAGTCGATAGTCCTAAAGCTGAAATTTGAAAGAGCATAAAGGATTCTTTGGTGTTTTCTTCTTATATTTTAGGTATGTGTGCTTGGGAGTTTTTATTTAAGGACATACTTCAATACAATTCAATAAAGGCTAGACTGAATTTTCACAAACTTTCATTTGGCAATTCAGAAATTAGGAATAAATAAGGGATCGAGTGTCTTCAGTCTTTACATCATAGTTTCTTAATGTTCTAAAATAAAATACTATAAAAGCATTCGCACAAATACCATAATGTCCTGATGGCGTAGGTTTATAAACTGAACAGATTGTAGTGTTGAAGTACAAAGATATATGTATATGTACATACTTGTAATTTCTACTAACCTTAATTCAAGATGACGAATATTATGATGAGGTATTTTTGTCAAACGACTTATGCACGCTCATACATATAATATATAAACCAGATTTATTTATAAGAGATGATGTTTGATATGACGATACATACATATGCAAATATTTAAAAATTTATTTAAGTGGTTCAATACAAAATCGTGAATCAAGATTTGTTTTCTGAATCTAGAAATTCTGTCCCGTGAATCAAAAAATTTAAAAATTTAAATCAAATCGAATACAGAAAATGTGAAATTTAAAAATGATAAACTTTTCCCAGGGTTGACCCAGGTATTCTTGATAACATTAAGAATTTTCAAAAATTCCATGTTTTTTCGTTATATCTGGGTAGGGTAGGTAGAAATGGCGGTTCTAATTTGAGTTGAAAAACTCCTGTAAAGAACCCAATTAGCGCTGGTATGCGCCGTTTTGTTACCATTAATTAAACAACTTATATAAGGATTAGACGAATGTGATGGTATGTGTTTCACGGAGAAATACGGGAAGAACTAGTTTTTTCTTGGAAAGGTGACTCAATCTACCAGACCAACCATATGACAGTTCCATGTAACAGAACTCCAGACTTTATGCCACCTAGGCAGGTTGCTGGTTGGTAAGAATTCACTGGTTCTGTCCAGGGTTGGTCCAGTACGCGAGCTTGGGGCAAAAACCCTCCAACAATCACAAAACCGCCACCTAGGCGAGGTGTATGGTTCTCAAGCGGGTTTATGCCACCTAGGCAGGGTGTTATATCTACTTAGCTCTTTTTATGGCTGAGTGCTGTATGAAGAGGGTAGGCTTAAATTCTCATCAACATAGCGATGACCAGTTATGTAGCTATCTCGGAAAAATTGCAACATTGTAATGCTCTATTGTCGAGACGCGTTTTCAATTTGTTGGCTAATAACGTGGATGAGCCCGTCAGAAAGAACCAACGGTGACGCCAGCACCAGTAGCCACCCAAATGATCCACTTCGACATTTTTGGACCATAGGTCATTGTGACGTTTCTCTACTCTTCACGGTAGTGAATTATACAAAGTGGCGGGTGAGCCCTAAAAGCGCATCCCTGTAATGGCTTACTGACTCTGGATTTTTGTCAAAGGAGAACAACATATATTCCCTATTGTGAATGGTCACAAGGTTAGGAGTTATGCGTCAATGTAGCTTTCCTACCACGTTAAAAAATATTGCGCCCGAAACAATCAAATGTTATTTATTTATGACGACGCCTAGTAAACGAAACCAGGGTAACGAATTTTGGTTCTGCATGTAGAATGTCCGCCGGACCTTGAACTGGCCACGTGCAGCCGTGTTAGTTAGTTGAAGCCCTAAATAGTATCAAAGCCGACATAAAAGCCATTAAGGAAGCGTGATGGGATGGTGATGCCACAAGGATTATGAAAAACTGTGATATCTATCACGGCAAGTACTACTAGACAAGAACACAGCGGAGAAAGAAGTCTAAGGGTTTCGTTGCATAAGCCAACGCATTATCACTATCCGGTTTAAACGCCCACGTCCATACTGAGGAGAAAAAATACACAGTCAAAGAAGAGTTTTACGATCTTCTCGAGAAGATATGTGATGAATGCCCCTCTAGTACCACACTAAGATTATTCTTGGTGACTTTAAAGCGAACTTCGGAAAGGAGGGTAACTTTGGCTCGACAGTCGGAAAGCACAGCCTGCAGTCTAATTGACTAGGCTGCGGGGCAAATTATCATCATAGCTAGCACATATTTCCCAAACCTCGATATACACAAGGGGACTAACTAGGCGGTCTCCTGATCAACATTTCGTCAACGATTGATCATATTGCGATCTATAGCAGACATGCTTCCAATGTCATGGATGTTCGCACTTTCTGCGGGGCGAACATAAACTCGGACCTCTACCTTGTAGCAGCTTAAGTGCGATTGCGGAATTTCACTAGACCGCAGCATCAAGTAGCTGCTCCAAGAAAATTTGATGGTACGAAGCTGCAATACAGTACTATTACACCCCATCTAAGGTGGCGCGATCAAGTGAAGGACGACCTCAACCAACTGGAGGTAACTGACTTGGGATCGGGCTGGCTGGTGGGGTATGTTGCTTCAGGCCGTGGTCCACAATGGACTGCATGTGCCTCTTTATGTAAGTAAGAAATTGATTCTTCTTGGTTATCTGTGAAGTTATTGGTTGTTCTTATTGGTTTTGAAAAAAAGTAATTGTTTCTGAGGAAGAGCCTTAATTGTGAAATTAATGTTTTGTTTGGCTTTCAAGCTTCAATGACTGAACGGCGCTGAACGGTATGATAAATGCGTGTTTAAGCTGTTGCAAATCCAAGAGATCTCATAGAAATAGACATAGATGGTGAAATTGAATTTATCAATGATTCCTGCCATTAATTGACGACAGAGAACGAACTTATTTCGCATGTTTTTTCGAACTTGCAAAACAACATAATAGCGAAGTGTAGTTATATGGCAGGGCAGTTCTATCACCGAGAAATGATTCCATTAATGATGTTTACAAAGAGATTAGTTAGCAAATCAAAAATATGAAATTAATTAATTAATTGAAAGGGCCATGAGCATTGATGACAATACTACTTTCCCTGTCGAACTTCTCAACACTATAGAATGTAGATAGAATTAACCCATAAGTGCCCAAAACTTACACGTACTAAAAGCTCACTTAGTAAAACTGAAAAATCATTTTTTGAAGAAATATAAATCAGTCATCGTCGGAATTTTATATACATAATGTATTAGTTTTTACTTGCGATTATAGGTATTATAAGGCAAGTTATGCATTTGTAAAAAAAATTCTAACAAACATAACATTACGATGACAAAGATGTCGGTTTGCTTCAAACTTGAAACATAGTATTATTATGACGTCATACAAAGGGTTTTTGGAATTAGCATTCTAGCTCTTAAACTAATGGTACCTGCCATACGACTTTTAGTGAAAAATACATTTTTCTCAAAAACGGCTCCTACGATTTTGATAAAACTTTCTGAATAGTGTTTTCTGTGCAAACTTTATGTTTGGGTTGGAATAGATTTGTTAGGAAAAGTCTTATAACGGTTACTCCCATAGGATCGGTTCTTTTAAATCAGATTTTCTCGTAAGTTACTTGACGACTTTCGGTGAAATTTTTAATGTAGAAGCCTTTTTACATACATAATAATATGAATTCTTAAATTTTTTTTGAGTTTAAAAAAAACTAAATTTTTGTTTCCAAAAACGGTTTTTTTTTTTAAATTTTATTTTTCTGTTAAAAACTACTAAACCTACAAGTTGGCAACAAATTTAACAGTAAAAAAATCAGATGGCTTACTTCATTTTTTTCCAAATACGTTTTAACTAGTAATTTTTAACTATGTATTTTATAAAATTTCATACGATTTTTTCCTTTCCCCAAGACCACTGTCGCACTTAAGAGCAAGTTCGTGCGACCCAGTCGTGCGCTTTATTTTGTTTTTAAGCCAAAAACAGTGTCGATAAACATAAACATTTGGTGTTGCTTTTGCTTTTTTTTTTAACTGTGCACGGTTTCGCGCGGTGTATTACAAATACATTCAAAGCTTTGTGAAGCATGTGTCCAAGCGATGATGGTGTTTCGATGTGGTTAAGGGGTGTTTTGGTTACCTGCACATTTAATAATAAAGCAATAATGTTTCAATGGTTATTTTTCTCTTTTTTTCATGGAATGGCAATTATGTGCGCGTTAACAGTTGGGATCATTTCATAACAGTTTCTAAAAAACATCTCAAAATCACGCTTTTTGTGTGTTTGGGGTATGAGCACTTTTTGGTATGTTGTTTTTTAAATAAACAAAAATGGTAAATTTTTTTAAGTCTGCAAAGTGAAGGAATTGTAAGTGAAGGTCTTGAGCCTTCAGTTATTTTTGGGACTTATGTCCCACCGAATAAATTTTTTTTTGTATAAGCTTAGAGAATTTCCTCACTAAGTTTTTAAAATTATAATGTTTCACTTAGTTTTAGAACAATTTTCAATAGTTTATCTTCGCAAAACAACTACTACACATCTTGCAACGGTTGCAGGGTTGAAGTAATACGTTCCTTGGATTTTTGAATCAAATACCGCAGGTTATGGTTTCGTTATTTTGTTGTTGTCCAGGGTCGTTCGAATCATTTTCTTCGTTATCACTTGCTGATGAGTCAGAAACTTCAGAAACTTCTCGTAGCTGTTCTGCGAAGATAAACGAAGAAGCAATATTGCTAATAAAAACGAATTATTATGTCTATTTTGCCGGCTGATAATTCAAAACACATGCTTTGTTTACTTATGAAATTTTTAGTTTTTTCCGATTTTGTCTTGAAATTGTTTCATTTTTCAACTTCCAAATTGTTGCCGTTTGTTTCTTTTTTTTTTTTTTTGGTTATATTGCATTGAATTGTTGTTTTTTTTTCATTTTTGTTATATAAAATAATAAATGATTATAATTGTTGTATTATTCTTTTGAATTGTGTGTTTAACTTTCTAAATCATTTTGAAAATTTGGGACTTAAGTCCCATCTTCACAAAAAAAAATTTGGGACTTATGTCCCAACACAAATTTGGGACTTATGTCCCTGCGCCAATGTATAATGTACATATACATAATATGTAACAATTGAGAACGGCTGGGCCGATTTGGTTCAATTTTTTTTTCAGTTATGTTCGTTATTCTTAGGAGAAGGTTCTACGAAATAAAATTTTGCGAAAACCTTCCGGGAAAGGCGGTAAATGGGAAAAATTGAAAATTGATTTTTTGTATGGAATTTTGTTTGCAATTGTTATAAAAATTGTGAAAAGACGTTTTGTGTGCATTTTAATAAGTTTTGGTGTAAAAAGTGAGGTTATACAATAGGGTTGCAAGCATTCATTGTGAAACATTTATTCCGCAGGTTTTTTTTTGTCTTTAATTTTCTTTTGAATAGGGTTGTCAAAAAAGAGTTGAGCTGGCCGAAAGAGGCCGCTAAGTGTGCCGCTGCTGAATGACGAGCAGAAGAACGTGAAAGATTCGCTGATGAAGATTGTTGACGATGTAAAGGGAGGCATTTACTTTCTGGATGCTTCAGATGGGACAGGCAAGTAATTCGTCATTTTGTTGATTCTGGCAACGATGTGGTGAAGATCTCAAATCGCATTGGCTGTTGCATCCCTTGGCATTGCTGCCTGCCACATAGTAGGAAGGTGGTCGAACTGCACATTCCGCTTTGAAGCTGCCGCTTGATCTTCTCACGGTTGACAAGCCAACGTGCACAATGACCAAGAATTCATTTTTGATTTTTTTTTTTTTTTAATTTTCAAAAAGTTTTTTCAAAAAAAAAATTTCTCAAAAACCACACAGATTTTTATAAATTTATTCTCATAAATTTAAATTTATCTAAGAAATAAAATGGCGTCCTTTTTTCAGCTCAATAAAGTTATAGTACTTATTTAAGAATTTTGAAAAATATATTTTTATCAAAATCTCAAGCCCCTAGTCCACTGCCACACATTAGAGCAAGTTCGTGTGACCCAATCGTGCATTTTATTTTTTCTACACGAAGGATAAAATCTATATTTCTTCTATTTGGTTTAAATAGCTTCCCACGTACAAAAGTAGAGATTTTCAATTGCACATTGCCACATTTGAAAATCATAATATTTTCCAAAATCCACCGTCATTATTTCCATTATCTCGTCTTGTTTGTTTAATTGAAGATTTGGTGATGTGAAATGTATAGCTACAATACAATAACCTCCGCGTTCGTGTTTCTATATAATTCAATTAAATGTGCATAATTAAAATTAACACATCTTTCTATATACTTAATTACACGTTACTAACATTCTATGAGCTAGTGAATGAGGAAAATCTCAACCCAGGTTAACCTCAGCAAAAGAATAAAGAATAAAAAAAGAAAAGAAAAAAAATCAGTCAAAACGAGCGTCTTCCTGTTAGAATTTTTTTTACAACCATATGGTTTGAAAACCTTTGTAGTTGTTCGTCTTAATGCACGTCAGTGTCTAAGCAATATGTAGTAGGTACCTTACACCGACACATAATTGGGATCTGCCAGGAAAACCATTGGATTAATGTCTGCTTTATTGAGTAGATTACGGTGGCAAACAGTTGAATTCATCCCTATTCTAATTGAAAAACCTTGCAACGCAGTTAAAGCTTCAATGATGACGACGAAAGAAATAATATTGCTTTCTGCGGTGGGCGGTTGATTTGAAGGCGGACGACACGGTGGCGACGGCGGCAGCTAGGGAGCATAGGCAGTAATGTCAGGTCCAGGACCACCCCCAATGCGATATAGTTTGTGTTGCTCATTTTGCAAAGAAAGAGATGTCTGTGACGTATCGCCCACATTTTTTTTTGTTTTCTTATTTGTACACAAAATGAGGAGAAAAAGTGGTGAAATGCTGCTGCCTTGCGTAGCTTAAACTTCGAGTACCTTCTCTAGGTGTCGTTCTTTTTCCTTCCAAATAACGAACAAAAGCGTCTTGGATCTATCCTAGTGAAGCAGGCACTCCAAAAGAAAAACAGGTCGAAAGACAAGGATTCCTTATACCTTCTTATTTAATGTTCACTTTGTATCTACAACAGAAATCCTTTGTTTAAAAAATACCATAGAGACGCATGTTGGACTAAGTACTTATAGCCACTTTAATATGTAGCAAGTTAAAAAATGGCTTAAACATACAATGTATGTACATACAAAACGTTAGAATTTAAAAAAAATGTCTATTTGTGAAAATCGATAACCAGCTTTACGTCAAACTTGTGAGTGCGGACAAACGGTCAGGCGCATTTGTAAAAGAGCTAAGGACATTTTTGGCACAGACTACTCAACAGTACAACCTATACATTTAAGACAAGTGGATTTGTTGTAAAAAAAAATACATAAAACCACTGCCGCTTTTCAAGAGCTGTACGAAAATAAAAAAAAGGCATTTAAATAAAGCTCACGATCATTTTTTCGCCTACAGCTTTTTGTGCATGAATAGAAATTTTTCTTATAGGTTTTGACTGTAATAAACTTTTAAATGAATAGTTTCCCCAGCTATTAAATTTAATATCTGCGCTTATATCCTTCTACCTACAGTAAAAAAAATAGTTTTGTGCTCAGAAAATTAAAACAAAACAAAGAATTTGGAAGGACGAGATCGACATCATGTTTTAAGTTTTGGAAGTTTATTGGAGTCGATGTTCAAATTGCTGGAGACTTTCTTCTCCAATTGCTGCCTTATCAAACGTCATGCTGTGGTACAGTTAAATTTACGGTTCCGTGAAATAAAGCCAAATTTTAAGGCTTTTTAAAGTGAAATAAGCCATATTTTAACGTTCAGCCATATTTTTTTTTTATAATGCACTCGCACTCAAATGGATATGAATACCTTAATAATGATTTAAAATGTGCGATCAAGGAGAGAAGGAATAGAAAGATAGGAAAGAAAGGTGATACAGTGGTTTGAGATTTTAGGTGATAATTATCTCAAGGAAATTCCACGGGTGGCATCCAGTTGAAACTTGGGAAATAAATGAAAATTGCTGCCCAGGCTGGGTTTGAACTCACAGCTCTCAGGTTAAGCAACCAAGCACTACATCCACTGTACCATTGCCACCCGCATAGCCATATTTCACTTTGTTAAAGTCAATTTGGCAATATATTCACTTTTGATTGCCTTGTTTCCCCAAAATAAACTAAAAACCATCTCAATAAGGTCGAAGCGTCTTTATTTCCATTTGTGTTTCTGCAATTGGTGAAGTCGTGATCCAATAACACATCGCACTTTATCGCACGATATTTCTCGGGCCCTTCCTATATTTGAAAAGAGGAATGGTTTTTCAAAAAATCGCTCGAGCTTCGCCCGCGTCACCAGCCTCCCGCGCCAACGGCCACCCTCGCCAACAGCCCTCATCGCCCTGCACGTACCCATTTTTTCATTAAAGAAGCTAAATAGACGAGTGTAGGTGTATTTAAATTTTCTCCTCATAATTTTTTCGTATGGAAATGTTGACTTACGTGGTCATTATGATCAAAATTACTTTAAACAGCCGCAAGATGGAACCACATTGAAAGTGCCACCCAAAAAAAAAAAATATTGGTCGGATACTTGGGGTAGTTTTTGAATTGCAGTTGCAGTGGTCGGAGGCAGAATAATGAAATACGAACAACTATTCTCAACTACCCCGATAAAACGATTTGCCTTTCTCTCTTTTTTAATAACATTTGGCCTTATTTTACTTTGAATGAGTTAATCTATTTGACTTTATTTCAGTTTAACAAAGTGAAATAATGCCAAACTTTAAGATTTGGTCATATTTCACGGCACCATTACATTTTGTTGATGTCGTCAATGGGAATTAAAAAGCTGGCTGCAAAATTTTATGGGGCTCTCTATGACAGGTTGGTGCTAAGCAAAGCAACCATTGACTAAACCGAAGTTTTTATTATCATTATGGAAAAAAATTATAGTTTTCAAAAACATTGTTGTTAAATTTGGCATTGGACAACCACAAGATCAAGCAACGGAGGGTTCCAGAATAACTTAGAAATGTTCTTGGAAGCAGTTGAAAAACTAAGCTAAAGTCTTCCGAGAATTTAAAATCAAGATACATAAACGTCAAAGGCTCGTCTTGACATTGATCTGGTTAAAAAGCTGAAAATACAGCGGCTTAGATGGCTGGGCCATGTGGAAGCGTATAGACGAAAACACACCAGTCCGCCTAGTCTTCAATTCCAACGCGGAGGGCAGACGAATGTTCTGGAAGACCCCATCTGAGGTGGCGCGATCAAGTGGAGAACGACCTTAACCAACTTGGTGTGCGCAACTAGCCTATAGCTGGCGATAATTATTGTTTGAGGCCGTGGTCCACAATGGACTATCTACGCCACCTAAAGTAAGAAAGTAAAGGCTTGTCTTCAACACTTTATTTTAGTATTGTAGCCTTCGATAACTGACTTAAAGGTCAACGGACCAAAAAGTACGATACTCATTGCTCATGTGTTCTGCTCCCCTAATGTCTAATATACAGACGTTTATTCAAATGGAATAGTGAAAATCTAAAATATACAGGAACTACTCGTATGATCAATATAAAATCAGTTTTTATTTCTTAATAGAAACTCTATACATCTACTGCATCGACATTAAAATAAAATAATAAAATCAATCAAGTAGAAGACTAAACACTAATTATGGACTGCTGAATTATTGATTCCGAATATCTTTTTATGGTCTTAAGTCCAAAAAAATGTTGGTGTATTATCCAGGAAACTCACTTTAGAATCATCAGTACAATGAGACAAACCTTGTCAATACACAATTATTGTATTTTGTCAAGTAGAATTTAAGAAGACTGAATTTTACAAGTAGGAAAAGTATTATAAGATTGGCCTTTGAAAACGTAATCGAAGAAAATCTCTTTGAAACAAACTATCAGATAATCAGCTACGAAAGCTAAAGTGCTGGTTATTTATATAATGTCATTCTTGAAAGTATTTTTTGAGCTGATGATTGCAGTAAAATAACTTTTTACATCTTTAATAAATTTTTGATTTGGTAAGAAAAGAAGGAGATAACCAAAAAATCAATACTTACTACCGGCCAATAAGTGTCATTCTAAAAATTTATTTCTGAATGTTTATTACAAAGATGCAAGTATATATTCTATAGAAACTCAAAAGAACAAACTGTACAAACTGCAATCAATAGCAGAAACTGTAAAAAAGTACATAATATATGCAAACATGCTAGTATTTATAAATTCTTTCTGCAGCATGTCAATATAAAGCATAATTAATTGAGAAGGGCTTTATGAAAACAAGGTTAGCACTGATATCAAGACTCCTGGAGAAAAACACAGGGTGGGAAATGAATCATGGACATAATATTTTGTTTTTTGAAAAACATTGTTTAAAACTAAAAGTAAATACATTTCCAACTTCGACCGAGGATTCAAGAAAAGGCTTACATTGGAGTACCCTGAAAAATGTTCACAAAAATAGCTCTGCTAATATTAATTGAAACAATTTCGCCTATCTAAGTTGTTCTCCAATAAGAGGAAGGAGGGGAAATAAGACAGATATGTTATATTGACAATTTTTGAAAAAACTAATGTAATTTAAATAAAATCTAAACAAGACAAAGTAGTTTTTATTTATTTAATGCATCAAAGACTAATGTTATTTTTGCTTAAATATATACACATAAAATATATCATAATTATAAATTTGTATTAAAAAAGTTATTTTTAAGTGTAATACTCTTTAAGTTATCATTGACAGAAAAGATCAAAAAGTAATATTTAATTAATTAATTAGAGGACTATTCAAACCATAGTATATTGTACTAAATAGTGAACGTAAAGTCATTTGTTTTCTTAAGCTAGCTTGACTTAAACTAAAATTAAGTTGACCCACTGATGGTGATGTTATCGAACATAGGGTGGTAGTGCCACTCTGGAAGACCAAGGGGGAAACGAAAGCAAAAATGCATAAATTTTCCCTGAATACCTTCAAGTCTATTTTGAAACCAAAAAAAATTATAGTACATAGAAGAAACCCATTTGAAAACGAAGAGAATAAAAGGAAAAATAAACTACGGGCGATCGATCTGAGGGGAAGTCGGCGGGACGGGAGTTTTAAGGGAAAATAATTAAGGGTAGAAATCGGTTAATCTCGATTTCTGGCAACACTACAGGTCCTATGGAAAAAAGTTATATGGCAAAGTTGTAGGTAATTAGATCTACAACTTTTATAATTTTTTTTCACATAACCTCAAAATTTATGTGAAAATTCAAAAAACCAGATGTTTGGTTTTTCATTTTTATCTTTTTTTTACGAAATTTCGTAAAAACTTGCCTTTTTATATCTCAAACACACTTAAATTTTTTTGCATTTAAAGTATTTATTTTTTCACCAAATTTTGGCTTAATATCGAAAAAACACTCGAATTTTTAGTCGAGAAATCTCACTACAAAATATCTGCTGTATTAAAAAATTCCAATTTTCAAAGGCTTCAGCCCTGGTCTAACAGGCATAACAAAGGTAATAAATAAAATAGAAGTTTCAATACGTAAGGATCTTGGAAATTACAGGAGAATCGTTTAATGAATCCCAGAATTGTATTGGTCCTTTTACTTGCGATTTTAAGTATGTACATACTTACTATAACACAAGTTATGGATTCGTGCAAAAAAAAATTTTGAGATAACAATTACACATGACATTACGATGATGGAGAAGTCCAAAAAAATGGATATGGAAATTCCGTCCGTCTGTCTGTCTGTATGTCTGTTCGCGCCCCTAGAGCCTGAGCGATTATAGGTACTATATAAGGCAAGTTATGCATTCGTAAAAAAAAAAATTTTTTTTTGACAATCGAACATCGAAGCCTAAAAAAGTGGGTCCGACAATTCTGTATGTCTGTCTGTCTGTATATCTGTCTGTCCGTCCGTCTGTATCGGCACCTACAGCCTAAACGGCTGGACCGATTTGCTTCAAACTTGGTAGATAGCATTATTATGACGTCCTACAGAGCATTCTAGCTTTAAAACTAACTGTACCTGCCATACGATTTTTAGTGACAAATTAATTTTTCTCAAAAACGGCTCCTACGATTTTGATAAAACTTTCTGAATAGTGTTTTATGTGCGAACCTTATGTTTTGGTTGGAGTAGATTTTTCAGCAAAAATCTTATAACGGTACCTCCCATATGACCGGTTTTTTGAAATCCGATTTTCTCGGAAGCCACTTGATGGATTTCGATGAAATGTTTAATGTAGAAGCCCTTTAGTAAAAGAAATGATATAAATTCTTAAATTTTTCAAAAAAAGTTTTTTTTCGAGTTTTTTTTAGAAAAATTTCCATTTATTTTTTTTTTTTGATTTTTAATTATTTTTTCAAAAAAATTTTTGGTTTTCCAAATATGTTGGAAATGGGTATAATGATTTTTAAAGAAATAGCTTAGCACAAGAGCAAGTTCGTGCGACCCAGTCGTGCATTTTATTTTTAATGAAATTATAGTAGTCAGTGAACGTAAGTTTAGAGTCAAGGATAATCCCTAAGTCAGAAATGACAAATGGTCTATTTAAAGGACTTGTGTCAAACATATAATCATAAGTAATTATTTTCTTTTTGCGTGTAAAAGTCGTTGTTTTACGTTTGTCTATTTATAAAAATAAGCTTTTTTTATAGCACCAATCACTGAAATTTTGCAGATCTTTCTGCAATTTTAAACAGACACAGTAAACCATTGTGTTGATCGTTCCATATTTTCACTACTCATAAAAGCCCATAGATCAAATCATAATGAGGTGAACATAATCGACATAGGTTTTATTCGAAATGCGCTTAGTAAGAGTAAAAAGGTTATTAATAAACAGTAAAAAGAAAAGAGGTCCCAAGATGGATCCATGTGGAAAGCCGCTAATTACAGAAAGACCATCCGACAGGTTATTACATATTTATGTCAACTGCTTGCTTCCAATCTGTAAGATAAGAGAATAAGTATCACGGTACATGGAGAAGTTGTGCAGTTTAAATGTACATATGTAAATAATTTTAATTTGAGATGATCGTTTTACAAAAAGATTTCCTGGGTTGGTATCCTAGAGATATAACTAGAAGAGCAGGAAGACAACTGTTTTGAGGCTGAGATGATCTAAAAGAAAATACTAGATGGGAACAGAAAATTATGGAAAACTTAATTTAGAATAAGTTATTTTGCTTTTAAATATACCAAAACCCAAAGCCAAATCCCATTTCAAATAACTTGCAAATTAATTAATTTGTGTAGCCACTACTGTAACAAATCGATACATCCTCCCAATGCGCAGGAGTCACCCCCACACATGCTCCGAATCTCTCTGAAATCCACCGACGAACCAGACCAAAGATTTCTATAGAGAATTTTAATACGTAGTTAACCCTGACTGGGTTCACTTCGGTTCTTGAAACGTTTGTTTTATCTTAAAATCGATCGATTGCAAATTTAGTTTTCAAAATTTTTTCATTTCACAAAAATACTCAATAGTTTTTTTTGAAATCGACTCTAATATCCTTTTGTCTTTTCGAAATATTTAAAAAAATCAAACGAAAACTAGTGATTTAGTAATACAAAAAGAAAAACCACGAAAAAAAAAGTTAAATGTGAGAAGAAAAAATTCGATAACAAAGAAAAATTTTAATTCCATGTATCTACTGCTGTAGTTAAAAAAAAAAAGAAAAAATAGTTTTGACAAATCATAACTAATGTGCATTTTTGGATGGTTACTTATTATTTCTACATTCCTTACAACAATATTAATAGTATTTTTACTTTTTGCGACAACTCAAAGACCAATTATTGAAAATTTTGAATTTTTCTATCGCAATTTTTCGTTATCGTTTTAAAAATTGGTAATAAGAAATTTCTAAACAAAATTTAAATTTATTTGATGTTGTATTTAATGTTTAATGATAACAATATTATGATTTTTTTAAATGCAAAAAAAAAAATATTTTCAACTATGTATTGATAAAGGTCATGAAAAGTTTATTTTTTTTTCTAATTCTTTTCCTTTCTTCGGAAAAAATATTTTTTTTTTCACAAAGAGAATCCCTTTGAGTATATCGAAAAATTGTGAGAAGAGCAGAAAAGGGACTGTATATGGTATCGAGAAGCTCTTCTCGTCGCAGGTTTTTATATATGAGTGGTCAAATTATTACTCAGAGAGGGAGAGACCAAAGGACTTATGGAAATGGATAGAACTAAAGTACATGCGCTACTTGTAGAGAATTAAATGTTCTTCTCTTATGATTCAAAAAAAAAAAAAAAAATAATAATAACAATCTTGTGGAAAAACTCGCATAGAAAGGAAAAGAAAAGCTTTAGTTTTCAATACATCGAGTGTTCAAATGAAATTTAGTGCTGCATGGTATGAGATAGATATGTGTCTGAAAATTGTAAAGTTTTGTGTTTAAACCTTTATTCTTAAAATTTTGTGTGTTCACAGCCATATTGCATTTTTGAACAACAGCAAAATACGGACGCTTTTTAAATACAAAATAGTGATTAAGTGTCAATTTTTGAATAAAGTGGTTTTCTCAAAAACAAAATTGGATTATACTTGATTGTGTCATCATCATCATCATCTCGCAGCTCGGCAATCTAATTGCAATAAGGATAACACATTTGAATTTTTAACTTTTGAGGTAATTTAATAAAATACTAAAACAACTTACTGAGTGCTTTGAAAATTGTTTTTATTGTTGTTTTGAAAAAGGTATTAATTTTTTTAGTTACTATCGAAATGCGTAGTTAGGATACATTTAAAAGTTCGTACATTTTCTTTGTCCCGTTTTTTTTCTTTTTCACTGTTCATTTTACCCCACACCCATTTTTGAGAACAACGGCGACAACAACTCTTGTTATGACTCATCCAGAAATGGGGAGAACAAAAATTTTATGAAAGCTCTATGTGGGGGTAGCAGAAAAGATGCGACACTTTAAGCATAACTACTTTTTTTTGTAAATCAAAACTAATAACTAAGCTTCTTCAACATCCGGTTTCCGAAAAATGTATGTTCCCATTCAATTGACGGTTTATTGAATTTTCCTGGTATAAGGACTCAAAATCAAATTATACCTACCATTTGGAATAATATTGGAATATTATAATATTTGATATGACACACAATCATAATTTATTGTATTTAATAGAGAGTTGACATAATGGTAACTTAAAAACCTTATAATAAAGTGATTGTTACTTTTTCTAATAAAAATTCATTAAAAAATCATCTAAAGTGCGATTACATGGAACAAATGATTAAAATGGTTGATAGGTAAATACCAGAAAAAACTCTGACTCCGAATGAGTGACTCATTCTCATAACAAAATGCTGGGTAATGTCTCAAAAAGGATATGCTATACCATATACTATTCGCTACTGTGTCCAAGTAATACTTTATTGCTTTTTTATCGACATTTTGTATGTAAAAAAAATAAATTAACTGATGGGGTGTGTAGAACTGTTTTTAGAATTATTCAAACTTTGAATGGAAGGCAGCACATTAATAAGCTTATTTATAATGCTAGTTACACAGTTTTAAGTTTTTATACGACTTATTACAAGTTTTTTTTATTTCAAATATTTCTCCTTTATAACTTAATTCTTCTTCCAACTCGTTAAGTTATACAAAGCCCAGAGTCTTAGATCATCTTAATCAATTGACAAGTTAAATTCATTAATTGGAAATAATGATTACGTGAAGGATATTGTTCAGCCGAAATACTTTATATTTATAGTCCACAGTTGGCGATATTTCACAGTCCGTGTTTTGAATAATTTGTGATTTTGATAGTAAGATAGATTCTTAATTTCTGTAAAGCTAACTTAAGAAACCGTATATATGATAACCATGACGAATTTCAAAAAGAATAAATTCATTAAATGTAGAAAAGATAAAATAATAATAACAAAAGTAAAAATGTACATTACAATAATTTATTATTATGTGATTTAGTTAGAATTCAACTAAAATTTAAAGC